>JARQOC010000003.1:758729642-758911382 GCA_033576535.1 Allobates femoralis
AAATTATGCTTGTTTACTATCGTAATAATTGTACTGACCTGGAGTATCACATTGCAGGGATAATTTTGTCACCTAATGATTTAGCTTTTTTAAGTCTAAGTGGATGTTATCAAACAGTTTTCATTGGAGGCATGTACCTCTTTGCCTTGCATGATGTTGACCAATCATAAGCAAGAATCACAGAAATAGGAAAGAAGAACATCCCCACACCATTGCTAAGAGCAGGTTTCTCAATGTGTGAGATGTAATGATACAATCCTGATCACCTGGTCTAACCTCCAGCATGAGTCAGTGTGGAGAAAGGGGCAGCACAGCTGAGTTTAGCTGTGTCACATTACAAACCTTTCTATAGGCTTATGTCTCTGTGCTGATGATACCTGTAATTACTGAGCAATGAGGCCAGACTGTCATAAAATCTCTGTTTTGAACTGCCCCTGATACAGTGATAAAGAAAAAAATGTATTCAGCTCACCCCTTCTAAATCATACTTCTGGATCCTGGATTTTCCCCCAGTGCACGGGTATGCCTTAGGCTCAGGCAACAATAGACAAGGAAGAAAATGTTTAGATAATCCAGGGATTATGGGTAGTAGAATTTCTTAAATCAAGTTTAAAGCGTCCATATTAAAATACAGTGTTGCATTTTACAGCCACTGGGCTGGCACAGGAATGTAGCCCTATGCGTTTCAAATATAGGGGATTGCAAAAGTTAAAATCCAATAATAGAGTTATGTGGTAATGTTTCTGCGGTATTGAGGCATTTTAGAACATCTCATAGCAGTGACACTTCTAATTTAAGATTTGCGGGAATAGAAAAGGTATTCAAGCCCATAAGAGGTGTTGATCATAAAATAAAATTCTCAACCGTGAATACTACTGGATTTTCACACTTAATACTAGATCGCCAAATGGTTTAAATGCGAGACAGGATTTAATCCTGCAGTACACTTAAACATTTTTTTCCTCAGTTATTCTATTATTTCCATGCATATATTCTTTGTTAATACTGATTTGGAAACTATATTTCCTTTTTTGTTTAGTTTAACCCCTTAAGGACCGAGTCACTTTGCAGCTTAATGACCAGACCATTTTTTGCAATTCTGACCAGTGTCCCTTTATGAGCTAATATCTCTGGAACGCTTCAACGGATCCTAGCGATTATGAGATTGTTTTTTCGTGACATATTGGGCTTCATGTTAGTATTAAATTTAGGTCGATAATTTTTGCGATTATTTGTGAAAAAATCAAAAATTTGGCAAAAACTTTGAAAATTTTGCAATTTTTAAATTATGAATTTTTATTCTGCTAAACCAGAGAGGTATGTGACACAAAATAGTTAATGAATAACATTTCCCATATGTCTACTTTACATCAGCACAATTTTGGGAAAAAAATTTTTTTTCGTTCGGACATTTTAAGGGTTCAAAGTTCATCTGCAATTTTTCATTTTTCCAGCAAAATTTACAAAACCATTTTTTTTGTGACCACATCACATTTGAAGTCCCTTTGAGGGGCGTACATGACAGAAAACACCCAAAAGTGACACCATTCCGAAAACTGCACCCCTCAAGCTACTCAAAACTACATTCAAGATGACTATTAACCCTTCAGGTGCTTCACGGGAACTAAAGCAAAGTGGAGGGAAAAAATGGTCATTTTAATTTTTCCAACAAAAATGGTCTTTTAGTCTCAATTCTTTCATTTTCACATGGGCAACAGGATAAAATGGATCCTAATAATTGTTGGGCAATTTCTCCTGAGTACATCGATATCTCATATGTGGTCATAAACCACTGTTTGGGCGCACGGCAGGGCTCAGAAGGGAAGGAGTGCCATTTGACTTTTGGAGCTAATTTTCCATCCAAAAAGTCAAATGGCGCTCCTTCCCTTCTGAGCCCTGCTGTGTGCCCAAACAGTGGTTTATCTAAGAAAGGGGTGAGAATGCGCAACATAGGGTCTTATCCTTAGGAGACAGGATCATTAAGGTGAAATTTAGGAACTGCTCACCTGATGGGGTTGTGTAGCACACAACCGGTGTGATCGCTCAGAACAATACAGCTGCTGCCAGGACCATACCTCCACAGGTCACTGTGGTCACAATAAGCTTCCAATAGGACAAAGTACCTCGTGGCCCGAGCTGCTGTGTTCGTATGATGTAAAAACCAGATACAGCGGAATGTCTGGGTATAGTAGTAGCTGTTTATTTTCCGACGCGTTTCAGAGTCATATCCCAAACTCCTTCCTCAGGGAACATCTGGTTTATGACCACATATGAGGTATCAGTGTACTCAGGAGAAATTGCCCAACAATATTTAGGATCCATTTTATCCTGTTCCCTATGTGAAAATTAAAAAATGTAGGCTAAAAGAACATTTTTGTGGAAAAAAAAGTACTTTTTCATTTTTATGGATGAATTTGTGAAGCACCTGGTGGTTCAAAATGCTCCCCACCCATCTAGATAAGTTCCCTGGGGCCTCTAGTTTGTAAAATGGGGTCACTTGTGGGGGAGCTCCAATGTTTAGTCACACAGGGGCTCTCCAAACGCGACATGGTGTCCGCTAACAATTTGAGCTGATTTTTCAAATTGTTAGCGGACACCATGTTGCGTTTGGAGAGCCCCTGTGTGCCTACACCTTTGAGCTCCCCCACAAGTGACCCCATTTTGGAAACTAGACCCCCAGGGAACTTATCTGGATGGGTGGTGAGCATTTTGAACGCCCCAGTGCTTCACTAATTAATCTGTAAAAATGAAAAAAAAAATCTTTATGGAAAAAAAGTACTTTTTCATTTTTACGGATGAATTTGTGAAGCACCTGGGGGTTCAAAATGCTCACCACCCATCTAGATAAGTTCCCTGGGGGGTCTAATTTCCAAAATGGGGTCACTTGTGGGGGAGCTCCAATGTGTAGGCACACAGAGGCTCTCCAAATGCGACATGGTGTCCGCTAACAATTTGAGCTGATTTTTCAGTCAAATTGTTAGCGGACACATGTTTCATTTGGAGAGACCCTGTGTGCCTAAACATTGGAGCTCCCCACAAGTGACCCCATTTTGGAAACTAGACCCCCCAGGGAATTTATCTAGATGGGTGGGGAGCATTTTGAACCCCCAGGTGCTTCACAAATTCATCCGTAAAAATGAAAAAGTACTTTTTTTTCCATTATAAGTTTCTTTTTTCATTTTTACAGATTAATTTGTGAAGCACTGGGGTGTTCAAAATGCTCACCACCCATCTAAATAAGTTCCATGGGGGGTGTAGTTTCCAAAATGGGGTCACTTGTGCTGGAGCTCCAATGTGTAGGCACACAGGGGTTCTCCAAACGCGACATGGTGTCCGCTAACAATTTGAATGAAAAATTAGCTCCAAATGTTAGCGGACACCATGTCGCGTTTGGAGAGCCCCTGTGTGCCTAAACATTGGAGCTGCCCCACAAGTGACCCCATTTTGGAAACTAGACCACCCAGGGAGCTTATCTAGATGGGTGGTGAGCATTTTGAACCCCCAGGTGCTTCACAAATTAATCCGTAAAAATGAAAAAGTACTTTTTTTTCGATAAAAAGTTTCTTTTTTCATTTTTAGATTAATTTGTGAAGCACTGGGGCGTTCAAAATGCTCACCACCCATCTAGATAAGTTCCCTGGGAGGTCTAGTTTCCAAAATGGGGTCACTTGTGGGGGAGCACCAATGTTTAGGCACACAGGGGCTCTCCGTACCCAACATGGTGTCCGCTAACAATTGGAATTATTAGCGTACACTATGTCGCATATGGAGAACCCATGTGTGCCTAAACATTGGAACTCCCCCACAAGTGACCTCATTTTGGAAACTAGACCCCCCAAGGAATGCATCTATATGCATAGTGAGCACTTTGAACCCCCAGGTGCTTCACAAATTGATCCGTAAGAAGGAAAAAGTACTTTTTTTTTCACACAAATTTTCTTCTTTCATTTTTACGGATCAATTTGTGAAGCACCTGGGGTTCAAAGTGTTCACTATGCATCTAAATACAGCGAAGCCCATTTTTATTCTTTTTCTAGGGCTAATTCTAGAAAACAATGGCGTGGGCTCCGCCATATTTTTAGTCCAGCCAGGTACAACTTGGCAGCTACGGATTGATACCAACCCCCAGCTGCCTCGTTGTACCTGGCTGGCAACCAGAAATACAGCAAATCCTTTTTTTTTTCTAGAACTAATTCTAGAAAAAAAAAATGACGTGGGGCTCCGCCATATTTTTGGTCCAGCCAGGTACAACTAAGCAGCTGGGGGCTGGAATCCGCAGCATGGAGAGGCCCAAGCGTTCTGGGCCTCCCATGCTGCGAATTGCAGCCCGCAGCAGCACCAGAAAATGGCGCATTCATTGAAGCACCATTTTCTGGCGCTGTACCCAGACTCTTCCAGTTGCCCTGGTGCCGGTGGCAAACTGGGTAATAAAGGGGTTAATGCCAGCTTTTTTTTGGCAGCTGGCACTAAGCCCGAGATTCATAATATAGGGCCAATGTTAGACCCGCCATTAGGAATCTCTGGTAAATAGTCAGAAAATACACACATAGAAAAATCTTTTTATTTGAAAAAAAAACACAAACAAAATTCGGACTCCATCTTTATTATAAAGATCCGACATAGTCCACAACGAAGGTCCCACGACGCTTGATCGCCTCCGACGTAGTCCACAACGAAGGTCCCACGACACTCGATCGCCTCTGCTCAATCCAGAGACTGCAGCAAGGGATCAAGTGTCCTCTTCCTACAGTCTCGGGGGTCAGAGTTATGGTGCACTGTATGACAATGATCTGTTATACAGTGCACCATGACTATGATCCCAGTGACTATAACAAGAGGACACTTGATCCCTTGTTGCACCCATCTATCCACCTATGCACCCATCATCAACGCACACAAACAAGCACGCACATCCAAGCACGCACATCCAAGCACGCACATCCACACACGCACATCCACGCACGCACACATCCACGTACTCACACATCCACGTACGCACATCCACGCGTGCACATCCACGCACGCTGACATCCACGCACGCTGACAATCCACACATGCACACATCCACGCACGCACGCTGACATCCACACACTCACATCCAAACACATCCACGCACGTACACATCACACCACGCACATCCAAGCACGCACATCCACACACGCACGCACACCCATCCATCCATCCATGCACGCACCCATCCATCCATCCATCCACCCACCCATCCATCCACCCATCCATCTATTCATTCATTCATTCATTCATTCAAACTTACCCACCGATGGATGAGGAGGATAAGCCCCTGAAAAGAGGAGAGGCCACACCGGAGACTGCAGAGGAGGAGCGGAGGCCGACGAGCTCGTGCAGCCCGCCGGAATAGGTGAGCGGGGCTTGGGGGGGGGCAGGGGGTTGGATGGGGTACCAGCTGGGGGGTGGGGGGAGTACGAGCAGGGGGTGGGGGCCCTGCACCTGGACCGGCGGGCACATGAGCCCGCCGGCAGAAAAGAAAGCAGCCTGGAGGAGAGAAGGAGGAGGGCGGGTGGACGGCGGGACGGGTATGGGGGGTGCAGGCCGGACACGGGGGGGCTGGACACAGGGGGGGCGGGACAGGACATGGGGGGGGCTGGATGGGGCGGGGGCTGGAGCCTTAGGTGATGGCTGGCGGGTGCGCCGGGTGTGCAGCCCGCCGGCAGATAAATATGATCCAGGGGGGGTCGCATGTGTCCTGGAGCGGGAGGGGGCTGAGTAGGGGGAGGGCACCCGCCGATCGGCCCCTCTAGATCTGATTGGAGAGCTCCAATCAGACCTGGAGGGGTAAATCTGTCTGAATCGCTCCGATCGGCAGTTTCAGTTTTACACTGCCAATCGGAGGGGTCCTGGGCAGGGGGGGGGTTAACAAAGGTCCCCACACATCTTCCCCTAACCCTTGGCTGTCACTGACAGCTTTTAGAATTGAACTGTCACTGTTCGTTTAGAAGCAGTGACAGTTCAAAGCCATGACGAGTATACTCGTCATGATGCGGGAACTGACATCTTTTCATGACAAGTATACTCGTCATTAGTCGTAAACGGGTTATAACTAACATTGTTTTTAATTTATTTCCATATATCTGTATAGAGCTTATTTCCTTGTATGCAAACCTTGGGAAAATCTACTTACTAATTAATGGCATCCCTAATTAATTACCTCTCCTAGCTGGAAAAGGAAATATAAGCATGTTGGTTTTGATTTGTAATCCACGATTAAGGCTTCTTATAGCTGAAATGCAAAAACAACAAGAATACAATATATTAGCAAATACCCTAAAATAAACAAATAAATAAAATGAAAGTAAAATAGGGTACTTGGTGACGTTATTTTGATAAAAAAAAACACATAAACCATCCCACCGTGACAAGGTGACCCTATCGGGACCGTCCCTACCTAGCAGTATTAAAACCTTACCATATGTTGGTGACGTGTGCATCAAAATAGCCCTAGGTCCCTACAGGGAACACCAGCAGTGGGAAGCTACACACACAATATAATGTCCCTGCTCATACAAGGTAGGACACACCTCAGTGTGCAATGACTGCAAACAAACTAAAAAAACAAAACCTGAACTGGAATGAAAATGTAACATGCAGTAGGTGCACGTTCACACTGGTCTCAAAATAGCAAAAACAACAAAAAAAATATGTGACCAAATACCGTAAAATAAATGAATAAATAAAATGCATGGTGCAAGCTGAAATGCGTGGGTTGCGTTTCTGTGCCTTGCCCTGTGGCTGCAACATGCTGCACTGTACTGTATTTAATATGCACATAATAAACTGGATGTTTTAAGACATTCTACTACCCATAGTCGCTTGATTATTTACAGACTTTCTTCCTAAGTGAGATATAATGACATCCTGCTACGTTCCCACTGAAGAGCGATTACATCTCTGGACAGGCAGTTTGCTGGGAGACTGTTAGAGAAGAAGGATAGTTGATGAAAAGGTTAGTATTGTGACACAGCAAAACTCAACTCTTATACCTCCTCCACCACTGGTGCCTTATTTTAAAGGTGTTACTCATCTGTACTTTTTAGGAAATCAGCATCATACAGGGGGAAGAAGTACACACCTCTGGTGAAAACTCGGATAACATCCACTTTGACTTAAAAAAAAAGTTAATTGATTTGCTAAATGCTTTGCTAATATCTCGGCAACAGAGACATTTCTTTTTTTTTATCTGTTATTCTTCTCTGTAGCCATTATTATATTGTGTGTCCAGTTCCATATGAAATATTTGATGAAAGGTTTAAGGCAGGTATCTCAAACTTGAGGACAGCCAAAAGTGCAGGTTTTAAGAATTTCCTTAGTATTGAATCAGGGTTGGAATAATCACATGTGCAGTAGGGATGAGCGAGTATACTTGTTATTATTCGGTACTCGCTGAATAGTGCGGTATTCAAGCTACTTGTTACTCCGCGAGGTTCCTTGTAATTACTCGCTAGGGGTAGCAAGTACAGTGTAAGTCAATGGGAAATGTGAGTAATTTTCTGCTGGACCCTACACAGCAGTTTGGGAGCTGAGGAAAAGGCTGAAATGGGTGCATGATTGTTTAAAAGCCAGCAGTAAAAAGCTGCCTGCTTTTAAACAATCACTCAGCTGATCCTCATTCCCCAGCACCCTCCCAGCTCGATCCTACACTCCTCAGCCGCCTCCCAGCCTGATCTTTCGCTTCCCCGCTGCCTCCCAGCCTTATCCTCCGCTCCCCCGTCGCCTCCCAGCTCAATCCTCAACTCCCCGCCGCTTCCCAGCCCGATTCTAAGTTAGGACAGAGAGGGGAGTGCAGCACCAGGGAGCGGGGAGCGAAGGACCTGGGCAGGAAAGCTGGCAGTGAAGTCTTTTCACTGCCGGCTTTCCCGCCGGCTATTTCAAATGGACAGCTGATATACCTGGCTATCAAGCATGAACTCCATAAACCCTGTGACAGCACTGAGACTATTTCAAATGAACAGCTGAAGCTGTTGGGGGCCCTCAAAGCCTGAAGTTTGAGATCCCTGCTTTAAGTGTTATTGTTGTACAGCATGGATAGTGAATTGTCTCAGTAAAGCTGGAGAGAGTGGTTTTATTGATAGCAAATAGGCCAATTGTCAATCCGATAACTAATAGTGAACCGCAGCACCATGTCCAAAGTGCTGGAACTCATCCACACTGACATCCCTACACATCAGGAGCTTGGCCTAAGTTTTAAACTAACCATGTAGTATAGGATCCCAACAGCTTCAGACCCAAGAAAGGTGAATACAATACTGGGGAGATGGAGTCTTAGGTGATGTGAAGGTTTTCTGGATATTCCTGACAGATGTTGTTAATTTCCCTCAGGTTCAAATTAAGATTAACCTTTTACTTGTTACATATCCACCAGAGCCTGCTCCTGCGACATCTGCTTCTATCATCAGGTATTCATGCTAAAGGTGGTGCTGGTGATAGTGAAGTCAGTGGCAGAAACTCTAGAGAATGTAGGCTCTGCCATTCCACTAAGGTTAGAGTGGCTGGGACATGCAGTACTTCATGGTCTGACAAAGTGTCACCATCTAACAAAGTGGATATGTGTGCTGTCCCACTGAAGTCATCAACTCTTAGTTTCAGCCTATTAGGAAGCACCACACCCTATTAATTACTTCAGCTTTCTGCTTGAACTGCCACATATAACTTGTTGCTTCTCTGGCAAGTCTCTTGCTCTTTATTGGTGTTTTTCTTCAGTCTGTTTTTTTGCTTCTCCTGTCTGATGATTCTATACCTTGTCGCCATCTCGGTTTTGACATGGCTCCCCAACTACTCTATTCAGTCCTGATTTTGTCTATTTCATGACCTCCCGGCTTTGACCCTGCTTGGCGAATATTCCTGTGTCTGGAATGTAGCCCATCCATAGCAATCTACTGGACCCAAATCCCTGTATGGGGGTTAAAGGATATCAAGGTTTGTCGGGACTCTGCCAAATGGAGCGTCTTGTGCTTAGTCTTTCCGGCATAGCCATTTTGTGCCTGTGGCTTCAGACGGACATCACAGTACTCTTTGTCAAGGGGGTCCCTTCCCAAAGCATTTGTTCCTCATCCTTGGCAGTGCTTGTGGCTACCTTGATTAAACAAATTCTTCAAATCTATTGACAAAGTAGAAATCTTAAAACATAAATGTCCTTTCAGGTAACTTCAGAATAATATGACATGTGCGTGTACATGTGAAATAACACTTTATCTGGCTAATATATAATTTGTATCCTGCAGTTTTCAACAAAGTATCCCATCTGAAGTCTCTATATTAAATATTTTATTTGTCTCTGAGCTAGTGGAGATTAAATGATGCCCCCAAACACTCCTGTCTGTGAAACATGTTCAAAAGGACCACCAGCTAGCAGAATATTATACAGCAGTACAGAACAGTGTTGCAATGAATGCAGTTCTGTTGATATAAAAATTTAAACTATTTAAAAATATAAGCCTATTAAGCATCAGCACGAGGCTATATACCTTCATTGTGAATGTGACTTTTGGCTCACTCATAGAGTGAGCTGGCTAGTTGCAATTGAGAAGCAAAGAAAAACAGTGCTGGACACCACAGACAATTGTGGTAGGTGACCATATTAATACAATCACACTGCATTACATGCATATATATACAAATTTATAAAAAAAACAGATGGTAGTACTTATTACTTAGAAAGCTGCAACATGGTTTTATACTTGTCATCCACACTGCATCACTAATGTTCCGGGTGCTAAAAATTCAGATCCTATGGCCCTGATTCATGAAGAACCAATGATTTGTTGTTGAATTCAGATGCTTATGAAGAAGCTCACAACTAGCGTTGTGCGAGTGTAATCATTACTATTTGCTATTTGCACAGATAGTACAGTATTAGCGATATTCATTACTCGGCGAGTAACACTGGTGCTCGTGAGGGATGTGTCGTTATCGATCTGATACAAATTGACAGCTCCATTCAGTAAAAAATTGGAGCTGGCACCTCAGTGAGAGCAGATTGAATGTTATGGTCTCTCTGGGGGGGCTCAGTAGAAACGCAAAAAAGCCCACCCTCCTGCCCAGTCCTGTAAAGACTTGTTTTATGGCTGGATGTGTGTGGGCAGAGCCTATCACTAATTGACTAATAATAGACTCGCTATTCGAACAAATATGCGAGTATTAACTACTACTCGTTACGAGTATGACTGCGAATATTTTGCTACTCACTCATCACTACTTACACATCAAGAGGCATGTCTGAAAAGTGCTGCCCATCTCCCTAAAATTATTAAGTGTATGACGTCAATGTCATGCACACCCAGTTACACTGATGTCAACTGCTAAAAGTATTCATTTCTCCCCACGCCCCTCCCGTCCTGCCTCCGGTGACTCATTCCTCTGCCTCCCCACAGTGACAGCAGGGTACATCTGTACTAAATAAGACCCAGCCCCCACTTTTTGGCAAAATCTTTTGGTAATAAATGGGTTATAGACTGAAAAATACAGTACTCAATCCTTTTATTCTCCTGTGAGACTAACAGCTGCTTGAGGTGTCTGACTAGACTTTTCGCCCATGTTCGCATTAAAAATACATGTACTTTTACATTTTCCCATCTCAGTTGTTTATTTCCATCTGTTAAAGTCAGAATAATAACTAAACAACTCCAAATTTACAAAAATATATTTCTGACATTTAAAAAAAAATTATAATTGACCAATATATGCACCCTTCTTTTCAATAACAGTCATAAGTCTTCCACCCATGCAGTCTGTCAGTTTCTTTATCTGTTGACAGTTACATTTTTGAGCAACCCCAACTATAGCCTCCCAGGCACTATTCAGAAAGGTGGACTACTTTGCTTCACCTGAAATCTCCAGCTTAAAGGGGTTGTCGGTCTAAAACTGATAATTCTGCAGTCACTCTATGTGACTGAAGACTTAACAATTCTCCTAAAGCAAGCACTCTACGCTGCGAGGATTCCCTGGTTTCTAAACTGAGAATGGACTGCAATTATGCGGTATGCATGTTCCTGACAACAACATAACTAGTAGATGCAGCCTCACTCAATACAAGAGTATGGAGTGGGAGCATTTTTACTAGTGGGAGCAGCTGTCAAGTGGGCGCGACCTTGCTCCATACAATTGGATTGAGCGAGGCCACGCTCAATAGTCGGGTGCTCTGGAACATGCATACCACATAACTATAGTTTGTTCCCGGTTTAGAAACCATGAATCCTCGCCACTGCTTGCGCTGGGAGCATTGATACATCTGTAGTCACATAGAGTGACTGCAGAATTACCATTTTAGACTGGACAACCCCTTTAAGAAGGGCCTACAATTTCTCAATAGAATTTAGGTCAGGTGAGGAAGGGCCCATGTCATTATTCTTTCATCTTGACTGGCAGACAAGCAGTGGAGATATCACTGCATGTTATGGAGCATTATCCTTCTTAAAAATCATAGTTGTCTTGATAGATGCAGACTTTTTTCTGTACCATTGCTTGAAGAAAGTGTCTTCTAAACACTAGCAGTAAGTTTGGAAATTAATTTTGAGTCTGTCTTCAATCTGAAAAGGTCCAACTTCAGATTAGCTCATTTTTAATAATACCAGCCCAGTCTAAGTGGAGGTCTATTACCATTAATAGATTTACCAGGCATGGACCCATCCATCAGGTCCATCAAGGGTCACTCATCTCACCAGTCTATAAAGCCTTTGGAAAATCTATCTTCAGATATTTCTTAGCCCAGTTTTGATGGTTCAACTCCTGTATCCTGTTTAGTTGTGGCCATGTTTCAGCCTTCCCTACCTTGTCCAGTGAGTACTGAACATCTTTTATATCTGGGCACTACAGGGAGGTTACAGTTATGGAATATGAACTGGAGGATACTGGGTTCCTGGGGGTAACTTCATGTTTGATTCCTCTCAAATCTTTTATAGTTTATGTGTGTCTTTTCTTCTTATTACTTTTTTATACAACCATTTTGACTATCCTTCAGACGGAACCTGATAAGCCATCTCTTCAGGAAAGCTTACAGCCTGTAATGACCGAGCTGCCACCCAACTGCAACCGGAGCTGCTGCACCCCTGACCAACTGTCTCCTCCCCAATATCCTGTAGAGTGTAAGCCCGCAAGGGCAGGGTCCTCTCCCTTCTGTAACAGTCTGTCATTGTTAATTTGTTTACTGTAAACTATATCTATAATTTTGTATGTAACCCCTCTCATGTACAGCACAATGGAATTAATGGTGCAATATAAATAAATAATAATAATATTAATATCTGCAACACCATTTTTGATGGTTCTGTGATCACGCCCTGATATCTTAGCAATTTTTAGAGTGCAACATTCCTCTTTGAGGCTTTTTAACAATTATTGACCTTTTAGTCAGTTAAATCTCTTTGTGGACCAAGCTGCCTAATAATTTTGCACACCTTGATAAGATGATCTGCTTCATCCAATAATCATACAAGTTTACACAGCTTGGAGTTGCCAAATATATGTCAAATTTGACAATAAATTCTATTAATCAGTAATAGTTGCTATCACAAATTGGCTAATGAATTAATTGGTAAAATAACTATCTAGGTATAAGAAACTAATCTTTGTAAAAATAGATGGATAAACTTTTAGTTTAGATTGAAACATCTATGTGATAATAATATGCTTTAACTTGCTTCCTTTAAACTTTGCTAGGAATAATGATGTCTAGCAATGTTTTACAACTTCCTATTCTCAAATATGAAATATTCAGACTGATAGTTCAATCCCAGGCATTCATGAATAACTTTCATTTGGAATTACGTGAAAAATTGAACGTTTCCCTCTTATCAAAAATGACAGTTTTTGAAGATGTGGAACAAGTCTTATTGTATTTTTATGTGTAGCTAAAAAATTCTTTTTTTTTTTTAATCTAATATGGGTTGTTTCACACACAGATAAAAGAGATTGGCTCTGAGGATTTTACTATGCCTTATATTTACTTTACTTTTAGTTATTTTTATCGCTTGCTCATTAATTCTCTTTTTCACAGAGATGCTCTGAAGTGATAACATTTGTTTTTATGAATTGGAGACTAAAGAAGAAAAAACTGAAGCATCATCAATATAAAATAAAAATTGTGTAATACATATTACAGCTGCAGACTTTACATTAGGGTGCTGCATTTCATGCAATGACTGCGAGAACAATTTGGGCAAAATGGTGTGAAATACTCAGATACTTTGAATGGGCTGTTCAAACATATACAGGTGCATCTCAATAAATTAGAATATCATCAAAAAGTTAGTTTATTTCAGTAATTCAATACAAAACATCAAACGCATATTTTATACTAGATGGTGGCCCGATTTTAACGCATCAGGTATTCTAGAATATGTGGGTGCACGGCGATGCGGTTGTGCGAATGTGCAGCAATGACCCCCTCAGTTCTCTGGCAGATGGAGCACAGAGCGGCGGCCAGGAAGGAGCATGTAGCGGGTGAGCAGCGAGCAGGAGACTGAGCGGAGGGGGGCCGGGACACCAGGCCGACTGTGCCTGTTTTGCTGTAATGGAATCCTGCGTCGCTAATTGGTCTCGCCCAGCCAGCCGGGAACAATCAGCGACGCGGGTTTTGCGTTAGAGACAGTGTGACGTGAGTGCAAGGTGAGTGCAGGGCTAAGTGTGATGTGAGTGCAAGGTGAGTGTAGGGCTAAGTGTGAGGTGAGTGTAGGGCTAAGTGTGACGTGAGTGCAGGGCAGAGTGTGACGTGAGTGTATGGCAGAGTGTGACGTCAACGTGTGAATGGCACACATCCATTATGCATGGCACACGTCCATTATGCATGACATACATACACTGCTAAAGCAAAATAAAAAAAGCAATGTGTTTAAAAATAAAAAAATTGATACTCACTCCTTCGCAGACTGTCCCAGGACATCCGATCACTGCAGGACCTTAATCATCTGACTGACAGCAAACTGTCAGCTGATGTGTCACCTGACAGCATCAATTTGGCGGGCGGTTTAAACGCTCATCTGATGATGTCACGTGGCACATCATCTGAGCGGTTCGCCCGGAGTTCATCGGAGTTCACACTTGACGCAGCGCTGGTGTGAACTCTGGTGAACTTTCCCACAGCCGGGTGCTAAGCCTGTGCCTGCTACACCTCTACCAGCAGATGTGTGTGTGAACTGGTAGAGATATAGCAGAGCTTAAGAAAGATCTTTTCCTCTGGACTACGTTAGAGGGGGGAGTTTTTATTCTTCAATTAAGATGGAGTCACTAATTGTGTTGTGTTTTATTTAAGATCTTTTTTCACTGTGTTGTGTTTTTTGAAAATCTTAACTAGAAATTCATGGCGGTCATGACTAAGATTGCTGTGACCCCATGAATTTTGGGCTTGGGGCCAGCTGATAATACAAAGCTGGCCCTAACCTCATCATTACCCAGCGAGCCACCCGACACCAGGGCTGCTGTACGAGTTGGATACAGCGACAGAAAATGGCGCTTCTATGAATGAACCATTTTCTGGGTGGCTGAGGACTGCAGTTCGCAGCCGGGGGGGGGGGGGGGGAGGCAGAAATCTTGGGCCAGCCTGCGCTGCAGATTCCAGACCCCAGCTGCCTAGTTGTACCTGGCTAGACACAAAAATAAGGCGAAGCTCACACCGTTTTCTTAATTATTTCATGAAACTCATGAAATAATTTAAAAATAGGGCTTCCCTACATTTTTGGTTCCCAGCTGGGTACAACTAGGCAACTGGGGGTTGGGGGTCTGCGTGCTGTACCTGGTTGGCATACAAAAATATGGCGATGTTATGTTATCTTTTTCATAGAAATAGTACTTGAGTGTATGAAGTAACTCTAATTGTTTCAATTTCTTAACCCATTAGCTCCTTTTTACCCTTGTATTTTGCAGACTCATTGCACCAATCAGAGCCTAGTCTATTGGCTTTCGTCTCATCTGTCCAAATCACCTGTATCCTATCTTTTACTGTCCACTTTTGTACTGTTTTGCGAACTTGATCCAACTCTTCTTATGACGATATTGAAGTCAAAGCTTCTTCATCTTTTCTCAGGCCATCATTCTAGACTTGTTTAACGTGCATCGCATGGTGCATTTGCATAGATGTATGTGATCTCACTATTACGAAGCATGTGATCCACCTCCACTGCTGTGTTTGCTGCACCAGAACTAATAGACCTTGAAATGAATTGATTTGTTGACTCCAATATTTTGTCTAGATGTCAACAATGGATGGAAGGACTTCAATTCATATTCTTCCAACTATCATGGCACTCATATGATGCCATTTGGTCATTTTTTTGGCCGAAAGACCTCTTTTGATGAGCTGGATGATGCTGTTTCTCACAAAATCTTTATGGCTGCTCCTCGATTCAAATCAGTAACCTTTCACTTGTTACTCAACATAATAACACACTGAGCTTTAGGGAATGTGAGAACAGGTTGCAATTTGTAGTGTACAGTAAGAAAAAGGAATTTTCAAACACTAGGAGCAAAACAGTAACAATGCAGTAATATGCCAAAAATCTACATGTTTAATCATATGTTAAATATTTGCTACTAAATTTATATATGAGATAGTCAAGATGATTGTCCATAAAATGAATGTAGTCTTTCACTCAAAAATGTAGTGTATGGTGATATTTGAAGCCTGAAATTCAAAAGTTCAAAACATTATTATTATTATTTGCTTGTCAGTGTATATGCTCCAATCACAACATCTCCTATGTGATGTATATGCTCCTACCCCAGCATCTCCTGCGATTTATATGACTCAGTGTCTCATGAGATATATATGCCCCCAGCATCTTCACTAATATACAGTTCTGGCCGAAAGTATTGACACCCCTGCAATTCTGTCAGATAATACTCAGTTTCCTCCTGAAAATGATTACAATCACAAATTCTTTGGTATTATTATCTTCATTTAATTTGTCTTCAATGAAAAAACAGAAAAGAGAATGAAGCAAAAAGCAAAACATTGATCATTTCACACAAAACTCCAAAAATGGGCCAGACAAAAGTAATGGCACCCTTAGCCTAATACTTGGTTGCACAACCTTTAGCCAAAATAACTGCGATCGACCGCTTCCGATAACCATCAATGAGTTTTTTACAATGCTCTGCTGGAATTTTAGACCATTCTTCTTTGGCAAACTGCTCCAGGTCCCTGATATTTAAAGGGTGCCTTCTCCAAACTGCCATTTTTAGATCTCTCCACAGGTGTTCTATAGGATTCAGGTCTGGACTGATTGCTGGCCACCTTAGAAGTCTCCAGTGCTTTCTCTCAAACCATTTTCTAGTGCATTTTCAAGTGTGTTTTGGGTCATTGTCCTGCTGGAAGACCCATGACCTCTGAGGGAGACCCAGCTTTCTCACACTGGGCCCTACATTATGCTGCAAAATTTGTTGGTAGTCTTCAGACTTCATAATGCCATGCACACGGTCAAACAGTCCAGTGCCAGAGGCAGCAAAGCAACCCCAAAACATCAGGGAACCTCCGCCATGTTTGATTGTAGGGACCATGTTCTTTTCTTTGAATGCCTTTTTTTTTCTCCTGTAAACTCTATGTTGATGCCTTTGCCCAAAAAGCTCTACTTTTGTCTCATCTGACCAGAGAACATTCTTCCAAAACGTTTTAGGCTTTCTCAGGTAAGTTTTGGCAAACTCCAGCCTGGCTTTTTTATGTCTTGTGGTAAGAAGAGGGGTCTTCCTGGGTATCCTACCATACAGTCCCTTTTCATTCACACGCCGACGGATAGTACAGGTTGACACTGTTGTACCCTCGGACTGCAGGGCAGCTTGAACTTGTTTGGATATAAGGGCCCTTTCACATCAGCGGTTATTTCAAATCGCAGCAGATGCGGTGAAAAAACTGCATCTGCCGCAATTACCGCATACCGGCTGCACTTGCGGCAAGGTTGCAGCGCGGTTGCGGTAAACGCCATACAAGGTATAGGCGTACTTGCGGCAGGTGCGGCAAGTGCGGTTTTGCACTTGCGGCAGGTGCGGCCGCGAAAAAAACCGCGGCTGACCGCGTTTTTTTTTTGCGGCCGCACCTGCCGCAAGTGCCAAAACCGCACTTGCCGCACCTGCCGCAAGTCCGCCTATACCTTGTATGGCGTTTACCGCAACCGTGCCGCAACCGTGACGCAAGTGCAGCGGTTATGCGGTAATTGCGGCAGATGCGTTTTTTTCACTGCATCTGCCGCGATTTGAAATAACCGCTCATGTGAAAGCACCCTTAGTCAAGGTTCTTTATCCACCATCCGCACAATCTTGCGTTGAAATCGCTCGTCAATTTTTCTTTTCCGTCCACATCTAGGGAGATTAGCCACAGTGCCATGGGCTTTAAACTTCTTGATGACACTGCGCACGGTAGACACAGGAACATTCAGATCTTTGGAGATGGACTTGTAGCCTTAAGATTGCTCATGCTTCCTCACAATTTGGTTTCTCGAGTCCTCAGACAGTTCTTTGGTCTTCTTTCTTTTCTCCGTGCTCAATGTGGTACACACAAGGACACAGGACAGAGGTTGAGTCAACTTTAATCCATGTCAACTGGCTGCAAGTGTGATTTAGTTATTGCCAACACCTGTTAGGTGCCACAGGTAAGTTACAGGTGCTGTTAATTATACAAATTAGAAAAGCATCACATGATTTTTCTAACAGTGCTAATACTTTTGTCCACCCGCTTTTTTATGTTGGTGTGGAATTATATCCAATTTGGCTTTAGTACAATTCTCTTTTGTGTTTTTTCATTGAAGACAAATTAAATGAAGATAATAATACCAAAGAATTTGTGACTGCAATCATTTTCAGGAAGAAACTGAGTATTGTCTGACAGAATTTCAGGGGTGTCAATACTTTTGGCCACAACTGTATGTGATGTATATGAGAAGCTCCAGCGTCTCCTATGTGATGTATATGCTCCAGTCCCAGTGTCTCCTATGTGATGTATATACAACAGCCCCAGAGTCTCCCATGGGACATACCGCATTTTTAGGACTATAAGTACTGCACAATATGTACTGCTATGTGTGTTGTGCTGTAGAGCTTTGGAGTGGTGACCGGACGCTGGAGAAGGCTGGAGCAGGCTGCAGCTGTGGCCCGTGATCCTGTGGGCCCACTCATTAGGCTAAGGTAATTTGCTCTCAACTCTGCACTGAATATTAAATTAGCTTAAATAGCCAGGACTGTAATCACAGGTCTCAGCTGCAGCAACGTCAACATTGTGGCTGAATATTCACTGCTCCCCACGCATCATTGGCATGGGGTACAGTGAATATCCTAGAGGATCATACTCACCCTTCCATCGCTTCCTCCCAAGTCCTGCAGCAATGTCAGTGCCAGCGGCGTCTTCCTGTTTGATGTCGAACACTGACCAGTGTCTAGAGCGGCCGCAGGACAGTGGCGTCATTGCTGTGCATGCAACTCACACACAGTTCAACGTTCGGCATCAGACAGGGTATTTCACTGCTGGTGCTGTGAGTCTTGGGAGAGAGTGATGGAATGGTGAGTATAATCATTTATTTTTTTAATAGAGGCTCGTGTTCACTATTTGCCTGGGGGTAATCATATGTACCAGCATGAGGGGTTCATATACTACCAGGATGGGGGGAATTGTATGTACCAGCATGGGGGGTTCATATACTACTAGGATGGGAGGAATCATATGTACCAGCATGGAAGGATCATATATTACCAGGATAGGTGATCATATAAACCAGGTTGAGGGGATCATATATACTGAGATGGAGGATCATATAGATACCAGGATGGGGGATCATATATACCAGGATTGGAGACATATAAACTCCGGTGATGTATGTGCCTCATGTGGCGCCCCAGATGGTCAGGCGTCACACCGGGGTATTACAGCCATAAAAGTGGTGTCATTTTCCCCAACTGTAGGTGGATGCAGAGGCAGGTGGGAGGGACCCAATCCCAGCACTCCCACACCGACTTAGGGGATGGAAGGAGCACATACCATAGGAGGAAGGGGAGTCGGGAGGACAGAACAGGAAAGTTGCAGACCTGGAGAGAGGGTGCCATGATCTGAGCTATCCTTGGGTGACCTGAGTTAACCCCCCTTACAATGCCGCAGCTCTCCAGCCTCGAGGGGTTAATAAAGATGCAGTCCCTAAATGTATTTTTTAATGAATTTTTCCCAAAAAATTTGATGTGATATTCTTGAATTAATACAAAAAAAAAATGCGGGGGCTTTGCACTATTTCCATGTCCAGCCAGGTACAACTAGGCAGCTGGGGGCTGGAATCCGCAGCGCAGGGAGGTCCAACCTTTCTGGTCAGCCCCCGCTGCGAATTGCAGTCCGCAGCCACCCCAGAAAATTGCGCGTTCAGAGAAGCACCATCTTCTGGCACTGAGCCCAGCTCATCCAGGTTTTCTTCTTTAGCTCAGCTACATCTCTGGTAGAGAACTCTACCAGAGATGTAGCTGAGCTATGCAGCCGTGGGAAAGTTCATGTGAGTTCATGCTGCATGAACTCACATGAACCTTTTCCTGACAGTACTGCGTGGCTTCCTCAAATGAACAGCTGATCTGCATCTGCTGATCATTTGAAATAACCGGCGGGAAAGCCAGCAGTGAGTCTTCACCGCCGGTTTTCCTGCTCTTTTCTGCGCTCCCCGCTCCCTGATGCCCCTCATCGCTCCCCACGCCGCCTCCCCGCCAGATCCTAAGTTAGGACCGGCTGGGGGAGCAGATCCAGGGAGCAGGGAGGGGGCATCAGGGAGTGGGGAGCGCAGCACAGAGCAGGAATGCCGGCGGTGAAGTCTTCTCAACGCCGTTGGCTTCCCTGTCCTGGTCCTTCGCTCCCTGCTCCCTGGTGCTGCGCTCCCCGCCCAGTCCTAACTTAGGATCGGGATGGAAGGCGGCGGGGGGAGCGGAGGATCGGAATGGAAGGCTGCGGGGGGCAGTGGATTGGGCTGAATGATTGATTGTTTAAAAGCCAGCAGCTTTTTACCGCCGGCTTTTAAATAATCATGCGCCAATTTCAGCCTTTTCCTCTGCCTCCAGACCACTTTGTAGGGTCCTTTTGGTGAACGAACTATTATCGAACATAACCTCGAACTGCCGAATTTGAAGCTAATTGTTCGCAATCGTCGAATGACTCAAACACCGCTCAAAACAGCTCGAATTTGAGATTGGCGAACATTTCAAATCGAACATTGCTCATCTCTACTAGTTATCACTGGATGGTGAGGTTTAAGATAAGTAACGTGGCTCACTGAATAGTTTGGTGCTCTGAAGAAAAGTAGATCAGTATAGATAAAAGAGCTTCGCCACATGAGAAAGGAAGTTCAACTTGGTTCTTGTGTCAACAAAAAGTCTTTAATTCAGTGTACTTCAGTCAAAAAAAATCAAACGTTTCAGCAAATTCTGCCTTTGTCAGTGAGACTGAAACTGCATAAATTATAGATACAGAAAATAAAGTTACATGATTGTATTTGCATCATCCAAATAATAAAGAAACATTACACTTTAGAAACTTCAGTTCAGTTGACAACAGAAAACAACTATGTCTAATGTAGCGCACTAATCAAACAAAAGAAAAAGATTACTGTTACCTAGTAATCTCAGAGAAATGAGATATTAGACAAGAATCTGGGGTCCGTGTCTCCCGTAACTGAGCACCTTACTAGTGAGAATTCTTATTGATGCAGCATTTGTGATCACTTTTTCAGCAACTTCTGTCCTGTTACATTTAGGTTGACAGATTCTTGTCTAATATCTGTTTAATAAGGGTACTAATAGACCACCTTGGACATTGTAAGTTATGTCTCTGTAACAACAGTTGTATTTGTACTTCTGTCTACATTGTGAACCCACTGGGGGTGATCTGAATGTTTTATGTGTGTATCCTTGTCTTACCAAAAATCATATAAATTTATATAAGCACTTGCACTTTATTTGTTGTGGTATATGGGCAACTGTATTAAAATTTTGGAAGCCTATATGCTAATCATGAACCCTATTGGGATATTTAATAGTGGTTTTCTGGTAAAGGGTTTCCACTGCTGTGACAGTTTCTGTTGGATTATGATCCATGTGTAAAATTATGTACTATAATGCACCAATACTTATAACGGGAGACACCCCTTTGGGTTGTCTGTTCTTTTGTCGTGTATGTCCCCTCCTTGTGAATTTTTGATAAATAAATTGTTAAATTTGTAAACAGATGTTTAGTTGCTTGTCTCTTGGTTTACCATAATTCTAGTGATTTATCTGCCCCATGGTGTATACCCCTCCTTATCTGGGAGGGTACTAAATAGTATCTTGATGAAGGTGCTAAGTTAATACAGTGTGTGTAGCTTCCACAAAAATGGCAGGATATTTTCAGCGTCAGGATATCAAAAGGTACATATACATATTTTTCCTGAAAAAGTGTGACATGAATATCAGCCTCAAATTAATAACAAGTCGCTGGAAGACTGTCAAGACTCCGAATCTTCAGATGTCCTTTTGTGCCTCCTTGTCCTTTTCCAAAATGGCATCTTCTGCTTCATTCCTCTCCATGTGTTTATGTCTTCCTGCCTTTATAATCTCCAGTCCATCTTTCAGCCCCATGCTTGTGTATTCTGATTGGATTCCAGCATCTTGTGCATCTCACGTTTTCTCCTCCTCCTCCTGCAACTCCATTTTGGCTCTTTCCAGTGACTGCATATCGGAAATTCAGCTTTCCACACCTACATTCAGCTTCTCTCCAGTATCAAGTTGCTCTGTGCTGTGGTCTCTGCTCCAGTTCCTACCTGCCAGCCCTGTGTCAGGTAAGCTAGTTCGATTTACAAGCTCTTAAGAGCTGCCTCATTTGTTAATTGTTGTAATAGCAGTGTTCTGGAGAGTTCAGGACTTTTTATGTAAAGTGCACTGCTCCAAGTTCTGACTTTTCAGAGACTTCTGTTCCCAGGTCTTTCTGGGTGTGAACTGTACTCATAGACTTTAGATTTTAGACATAGACATTATCAAATTTGTAAAAATAAAAAAAGGTTTGCTCGTGTCGCCATTTTCCAAGACCCGTAGTACTTTAAATTTTCAGAATATGATATGGGTCTGATATGGTTCTGTGTGAGTCTATTTTTTGTGTCCTGAGCTAGCTATTTTACTGCCACCATTTTGCAGTACATTTGATACTTTGATCACCTCTCTGTGCATTTTACTGCAATGCTCCAGTGGCCAAGAAAACATAATTTTGGCGTTACGATTTTTTTTCTTGTTTTGATGTTTTCTGATTGGGTTTATTTTATTTTTTTTGGTAGACTGGACTTTTATGAACTCAGCAGTACACATATGTGCATTTTTTAATTGTTTTATATGTAATGGGACATAAATGGAGTGATTTGACCTTTTGTATGTATTTTTTCATGTTTTATACTTTTTTTACTGTTTTTAATAGTCTGTTAGGAGATTTCAAGCTGCGATCAACTGATCACTTTTGCTATACATAGCAATGAATCAGCACTTGTATAGTGAAAATCATGATGGATTATGAAAACCAGCTGAATGCTACTGTGATGACAGGCACAGAGGTCTTCAGCAGACCATCGGCTCTAAAGGTACCATCAGACGGTACGACGTTGAAACGATGTCGGCAACGATCTTGGGGGCGCGCGGTCGTTTTTGACATCATTTCAACATTGCTGGTGAGATGTCACACGTCTAGATATCGTAGACAACTCACCAATGATGTTGTGATCAGGTATCGTCCGCCAACCCCGCGAATGATCCCTGCTCATTGCTGTGAATGGGCGAAGTCGTCCATGACATCGTTATCGCGGTGTCACACAGAACAATGCAGCAGGTTGCTGGAGTTGAGATCGTTAGGTTTTCCAACATGTTGATAAACCTGTCAACTCCGATCCAACGATTTATCATAGCAACTTGCCAGAGTCACACGCAACGAGGTTGCAATGACGTCGCTGGTATGCCTCCAAACCTGTGACGTATCAGCGATGTCGTTAACGATGTCATGTCGTGTAACGGGGCCTTAATGGCAACTCATCAGCACCCCAATGGGCTCATGGAATGATGTGCCCCTCTGCTGCCGCATGCTAAATGCCACTGTCAGAGATTAACAGAGGCGTTTAACAGGTTACCAGCCGTGGCTGGTAAAGGCACATGATGGCAGATTAAAGCTCGGTGTGCGAGCCTGCATCAAAGTCAGGGACATGACATATGATGTAATTGTATGTCATATGTTGTGAAGCGGTTTAGGACAATTCATTTAGAATAATCAGAAATAATAATTACAATATGGTTGACTGACAAAGCTCTGAAAAAACTCTATGGGATATAAAAAGTAGGTGAAACACCTCCAACATTTATTATAAAATAAACAAAAGCACTATAATAGTGCCTACATGAGTTAAATCTGAGATACTGCTGCTGGCAGCACAAACTGTCAAAGCAAATAAGTACATGTCTGGAACTAAACATAAAGGCTCTTTAATTTGAAAGACAAAATTGACATGAATTTATATTATTGATGTATGCAACCCAAAACAGCAGCGTCCAATTTTCTTTTGACTTGTATAATTATATATTTTCGATAAGAAAGAGGCATATACTATTTAATGTGTATAGGAAATAAAAGAGATCTTTTTATTTATTTATTTTTTAAGATCTTCTGCCTTTTATGCCATTTCTTAGATCCTTCTTGTGAAGTGTTTATGATCTTCTTCTTGGAAGACTGACCTAGGTCAGTGACAACAGAACTTAATGACTGAACTGAAAGCTTGGTGTCTGCACCATAATAACCATTGAAGAATGTTTATTCCAAGCTTAGGATTTATTAGAATGATTGTGGAATGATGGATTTACTTTCTATTAAAGATCATAAGTTCAGATTCGGATTTCCAGGACTTCCTTGAGAAAGATAAAATCAGAATTCATATTTTTTTTATCTAGCAAAGGGAAAGTGGACCTTCTCGTTCAACAGAAAATGCCTTACAAAATAATATTTTGAGAACACAACCTTACAAACACATTATAACTTCAACAAGGATCCTTTTTTCTAATTTTTGTCCATAATGCATTAAGACATATGTCCAAGGCAAAATTGTCTGAACCTTGAAGACCATTGAGTAGTGTAGGAAGTGACTTTAAAAAGGATTGAATAGGGAGATACTAATGGCCGCTTTACACTTCGCAATATCGTTCCGATATTGCATACAATCTCACGGGAGCGCGCACGTTTTTGGCACTTGTCCAAGATCGCATATTAGATGTCACACAGGGAGATATCGACAGGCAATGCAACTACGATGGTGTACTCCCCTTCTTTGCGCTGGGTATGAGCAACCCAGGGAACGACCATTTAACATTGGAGTGAATAGGGAAGTTGCGCTCCAAATTGTAGTTGCGCCGTCACACTGCACGATCGTGCCAGATCGCATATCCAATATTGCATGGTTGGAGAGCATGCACAATCTCATTACGATATCGTAGTTGCATTGTTTTTGCATCGCGTTGCCCTTTTACACGACACAACGCACCAACGATAACAACTGCAACGGCCGTACCACGTGACTTTCTATCGTTGTTGCGTTGCGATATCGCAACGTGTAAAGCGGCCATAAGAGGTCCTGATAAGCAGATACAACTAATTTTGACCTATACATTTTAGATAACTGTTGGCTGAAATATGGTTCAGATGATCATTCAGTCTTCAGCTATGTCACCTGAATCTCACACAAGAGCACTCCCTCTGCCAAGTGATCATGTGTTCTCTATAGGTACCTTTACACGCCGTAACTATCACTGGCGATCAGAGGCAACCGAACGTGCGTGTGCACGTTTTTGACGGTTGATACCGAACGCCGATGCCGCATGTACACGCCTCAATTGCACCCTCAACCTAAGGGAACGTGGCTCCCCGGAAGTTGCCACAGAACCTGCGGGAAACATCCGGTTGCCTCCCGACACCGCTTCACACGCCGCAATCCACAAAGGAATGTGGGCGTACATGTTCAGCGCTGCAAGAATATAGGCGTGACAGAGTTGTGCATTCCGCGCCCCAAACACGCTGATTAGACAACGCAATAGCGTCATGATTGGCCAGCCTGCGCAGGAAGGCTGGCTAAGACATGACGCCATTGCAATTGTGTAGTGTGAATGGACAACTCTTTAAATATGGCGCCCTGTGAAGGGACAGCCAATGGAAACACAGTAGCCCCCACCAATCATCGCTGATGGGGCGCGGTAGCCAGCACGCTGTGGCACGCCTCTGGGAAATCACTAGGCGACGCAGATTCCATCCCTATCGCCCGTTTACACGCCAAAACCAGGGCAATTCACCTTCAGGGTTGCCTCTGGTTTTTGAACAATGCTCTGAAACCGCAATCTGGAGCAACTTCGAAAATCACCATCACTTTCCCCAATTACACGACGCCATTTTGTAGCAATTTCAAGGCAACAGTGATGGAAATCACGATTGCCTCTCAGTTGCTGCACCGTAGTTGCGGCGTGTAAATGTACCTTATGAGAGAACCTCTGCAGACCTCTCTGGTGCCAGATTATCTTTTAGAGAATTAAAGGATCAACAGATGATACAGATAATGTCAAGAGCCCACAGACACATTAGGTATGCATAAGCTGATAGACCATTGATGTCACTTGTCTGCATGCATATGTCATCCTGCATCTCCCAGTCCCCGGTGTCACTGACAGTTCTCTCACAGGGGGACAAATGAGGCATAGGGAAGATGTAAGAGCAGAGAGGGTAAGAAGAGCAGGGCTAAGACAGTGCACTGTGGGGAGGGGGGAAGAAGTCGGGGGTATGAGACACTGCACTGTGTGGAGGGTGGTGAGGAGAGGCTGAAGAACCTTGTGAAATAATTGACAGTCCCACTCCTGAAACCAGCATCACAGTGACACTTTGTTTCAAGGATGGGCTGTGGAAGTACCTGGGACCTGACTGGTTTGCCATGTGAGGATTGTAGGAAGCACAGGAGCACTCACATAGACCGTCATCAAACAGGAAATAGAAAAATGAAACAACAGCTGTTAGATAGTGTAGAGACGGCACTGTAGGGAATTAATAAGGAAAGTATTTTAGAAAATAGCTTAGGCCGGCTTCACACCACGGTTTAATCCGATACGCGGCTGTCAGGGATGAACCTGACAGCCCCGGACCGGATCAGAACACAAAACCGGAGGACTAATATGCCCTCTGGTCCGGTGTGCAGCCAGACGCAGCTGCTGCTGATGATAATTCAGGACCGTAGCTCGCGGGGAGCTAGCCGCAGTCCTGAAATTACATCAGTGTGCAGCCTCAGGTGTCCAGTTCCCGGATCCTCCCAGATCGGGGTAATCCGAACCCATAGGCTCCCATATTAGGGAGTGCCGGATTGCCCCGGATCTGGGAGAATCCGGGAGGACTTAATTTGGGGAGATTTTTCTCCCCGGACACAAAAATGGTGCATTCTCCGATTTTGTGTCCGGGAGAAAAATCTGATTCCACCCAGATTCTCCCGGACACATGGAAACCGGATGGCAGAGAGCTGCCATTCGGCTCTATCCGGCCCCATAGCATACTATGGGGCCAAAATCCGGTCGGATTGTGCCGTGGTGTGAAGCCAGCCTTAGATTAGAGGGATATATTAGATAGGGAGTTAGGATTACAGTTGCTGGTCTCCGACTGACCCTTTAAGTCAACTAGCATGTGTGTTCTAACACTGCCTATACCCTGCTATATGCCTGCACAGTGGTGATTTTTCTCCTCTCTGCTGATGTCACTAGATCAACGCATGGTTATTTCACAGGTAGTGTTAGTGTGCAAGCGCACACGCGCCATCCACCTCAGGGCAGCACTTACTGTAGGAAGAGTGGGTTGTCAGAAGCAGGAGAGACATGCTAAATGTGGGGACCTTACGGCACACTAAATTCTTGGCATTGCCAATGGTGCAAAGAAGCTCCCTCATTTGAGTACAAATTAAAATTATTTTCTCACCTACTGTAATAGTGACAGATACAGTAATAGTATGAATTTTTATAGGAGCTAAGTCTGGGTCTGATATATAAAGGTATTGCTTGTGTAACATACATTTTGAGGGGCTACAGACTCCATTTACAGAGAGCCTATTGTGAGGACACTCATTCTTTCGTCATTGAAAAATACCACAAATAAATAATTGTTTTTATAAATGTAAACCACCCCAAATTTTTTATTAATGTTTGTGTAAAAAAAAGTCACACACCTAGTGTGTAAACGACCAGACTTTGATAATGGTTTGAGACCAAACTAGCTGATAAAGAGTTAATGTGATGGCCAGCATCTTTTCCAGTGACATATAGTGTCAGAACAGTCCACAATACACAACTCTTACCAAAAAATGCCTTCTACATCGTTTACACTGACATTTTTTAAAAGGGTTGTTGAGCACTTGAGTGTGAGGGTACCTTAAAGGTACCGTCACACACAGCAATTTTTCCATTGTTCCATCCATTTTGTGGCTGTGTACAAATGGAACAATTTGTCCATGATTTTACTGCAACCAGTAAGTTGCAAGTGAAATTGCATGCAATGTTGCGACGTGTAAAGGTACCCTAACGTGGCAACATGGTACCAAACTTGTGAAGTTTTTTTTTCTTTTTTCAGTGTTAAAGAAAATCAAAATGTGTAAATACCCCCCAAAAAATTATGTACCCATTTTTGAAGACCCATTTTTCCTAGAGAAGCTGTTTGAAGTATTGGGTCTTGATTGGCTAGCTGCGGTTTTATGGCTACTATTCTATGATACATATAATGTTGTAAACACTTGTAATGAAGTGGGTAGCCCTGACTGTGTTGTTATTCAAATGGACACTGCAGTGAACATTACACAGTCTGATCCCCTCCCCCAACAGCCTTGTGCTGAGGAAGAAAAAGGGCGGGAGATGATGATTAGAGATCCAGAGCTCTGTCAGGACAGAATGTATGGTGTCTCCCGACATAGGGCTCTTTTGCAGCCGGATTCTGGGGAAGAAATACCCCGTGAGGATCGCTGTTGCAACCCCCGGTTTGCAGGACCTTGTCTTACCGAGGGTCCCACTCAAATTCAGGACATTGCCTCCGGAATTCAGGACATTGCCACTGGATTACATGTGCAGGGGCTGTGACTGACATAAGGGAGCCATCTGTGCTACTGTGATCTCCCTTCTGCTCATCGGTTTGCCCCGAGACTGAGAGAGACTTCTGTGCTGCTGTGGGCTCCCTTCTGCTCCTCTGTGTGCCCTGAGACTGGGAGAGACTAACAAAGAAAGATTCTGTTACCTGCGGAAGGAGACCACAGAAGAAGACTGAGAAGTTTCCACCTTCAGCGCTGCACCGGGACCCGTCATCGTGAGACCCCAGGCCTGCTACGTGGGAGCGACACCTTCTTCTGTGATAGACTGGTACGTGATTTTAGGGAAAGTTAGGGAAAGATATCTCCATTGTTGTGTTTTTTTCTTTGCTTGCTGCGTACCCGGAAGAAGTGAAGATCCAGAGACTCTAATATATACATGTGTGCAGCTAGATCAGTTGACTGTGTTATAGACATGTTTTACAGTAAAGAAATGTTACTACCGGTTAAATCTGAGTATGGGGATTCTGTTGAGAAAGATCATACACACACACCCGCGGCCTTACCACCGGTCGCTACACACTTTTGACTGCATGTTAGTTGAAGGCAAAAAGACAAAAAACTTCAATCCAGCCATTTACATTTTTAAATGATGTTTACAATGTATGGGTTACATTTTGATAGTTTTGAATAATTACAGCTGTGGAAATACTAAGTGTGTTTATGACCTTTTTTATTTATTTTTTTATTCATTTATTTTTTGTATTTATTAATTATGCTCTCTTATATAGCACCATCTTATTTCACAGCCCGGTGTATCCTGCAATACACCGGACAGAACCTGACAGCAGGAAACCCTGGTGTGAATCTGGTCTAAGTGTTTTCTGCCATGTAACAACTCACTTGTCGCAAGCCTGCAGCAAGCCCCATTCATTCCCTATGGGATTTGCAGTCAGGTGCAGCAAGTGCAGTTTTGCCGCATCCAGCAGATCTGGCACTTGCAGCAACGCAAAAAAACTGCTGCTATCAGCATTTTTTTCTTACTTTCCGCAAGTGCTGGATCCGGCAATATCACACTTTGCCGCACCTGACCGCAAGTCCCATAGGGAATAAATGAGGCTTGCCGCAAGTGAGCCATTACGTGGCAGATGCAGCGATCGGCAGAAAACGCTGATGTGAAAGCAGCCTAAAACTTGGAATGGATAAAAAATACTGAAGGGTGACGTGTTTCTATTAAGCCTCGTGCACATGTTGAGTATTTGATGAGTTTTTTACCTCATGATTTATAGGCAAAACCAGGAGTGGAACAATCAGAGAAAAAGTTTAAGGGTGCGTGCACATGATCCGGAGGAGCTGCGTGTTGGACGCTGCTCCTCCGGACTTGAATGAAGCCGCAGGTGGCCGCAGGGAGACCGCAGCCGCCCTGTACTCACCATGTGCGGCGGGTGCAGGGCGGCTTCTCCCTGCAGTCACCCGATGGGAGCTGCTTCCGACTCCGCAGCATGAAATGAACATGCTGCGGAGGAGCGGACTCCCGGCAACCCGCACCGCAGCTCCAAAGACGCTGCGGGCAGGTTACGCATAGTGAGGATGGGATTTCTTGAAATCCCATCCACTATGCTAAAGTTACTTCAGGGGAAATGGTGTATCAGTGTCCGCGCTGCTGAAATCAGGGGCGGAACTACCGTGGTGCAGCTGGTGCAGCTGCACCAGGGCCCCGACCAGCTAGGGGGCCCCTGGGGCTCCAGTGGCAAGTACGTTCCCCTGTCACGCCCGCGGCACTGAGTTCTTGGTGGGGGGGGGAGTGCTGTCGGGTGTCACACCCGCGGCACTATTCTGTCCAGGGCCGGCGCCGGGGGCCCGCCCGGTATTGCTATTGTACCGGCAGCGCGGTACGGTGGCTACTTTAAAACCAGTGGCCGGCTAGCCGCCAGCCCAGTGAGCCCTCGCTCCGCCCCCGCTTCCGGCGCGTCATTTCTGCTTCCTTTGTGCTTACCACTGTTGGAACGCATAGTAAAGCGCCCCTGCTCCGCCTCCTCCATTTCTCTTCTATTGCGGTCTACAGTGGAGCAGGAGCAGGAAGATCATTCACTCTCCATGTGCTCCAGTCGTCAGCACTCGCCACCGGGGGCCCTGGTCTGGCAGGTAGGCCCCCCCTGGTAGCTCTGTATGTGTTCTCCCCTTGCAGGGGCTCCTGAGCACTGCCCCCATCCTTTCCCTGTTAATCTGAGCCGAGCGTCAGCAGCAGATCTCTATTTCCTGCACAGCAATGATGCAGGAGACAGAGTCAGAAATCAGCTGCTGCTGCTCGGCTCAGATTAGGAGGGAGAGAAAAAGGGTGGAAAAACGGCACTAAGAGGACCATAGCAAGGGGCACATCACACAGGGGCCCCCCCTGTCAGGTCAGGGGCACATCACACAGGGGCCCCCCCTGTCAGGTCAGGGGCACATCACACAGGGGCACATCACACAGGGGCTCATCACACAGGGGCACATCACACAGGGGCTCATCACACAGGGGCCCCCCCTGTCAGGTCAGGGGCACATCACACAGGGGCCCCCCCTGTCAGGTCAGGGGCACATCACACAGGGGCCCCCCCTGTCAGGTCAGGGGCACATCACACAGGGGCACATCACACAGGGGCTCATCACACAGGGGCACATCACACAGGGGCTCATCACACAGGGGCCCCCCCTGTCAGGTCAGGGGCACATCACACAGGGGCACATCACACAGGGGCCCCCCCTGTCAGGTCAGGGGCACATCACACAGGGGCACATCACACAGGGGCCCCCCCTGTCAGGTCAGGGGCACATCACACAGGGGCTCATCACACAGGGGCACATCACACAGGGGCTCATCACACAGGGGCCCCCCCTGTCAGGTCAGGGGCACATCACACAGGGGCACATCACACAGGGGCCCCCCCTGTCAGGTCAGGGGCACATCACACAGGGGCTCATCACACAGGGGCACATCACACAGGGGCTCATCACACAGGGGCCCCCCCTGTCAGGTCAGGGGCACATCACACAGGGGCTCATCACACAGGGGCACATCACACAGGGGCCCCCCCTGTCAGGTCAGGGGCACATCACACAGGGGCTCATCACACAGGGGCTCATCACACAGGGGCCCCCCCTGTCACAGGATAAGTGCACAGCACACATCGGGGAGACACAGTGCACAGGGGGAAAATGGGTGCAGGGGGAGAGTGAACAGAGGGTGAGAGACTGCACACAGGGGAGACATAGACAGGAGGGGAGAGAGTGCATGGGGTGACAGGCACAGGGTGGGAGAGACTGTACACGTGGGGGGGAGAGACTGAATAAGAGGGATTATATCTGTGGGAGAAGGGGTGTGTATGTGTGTGTGTGTGTATATATGTATATACATATATATATATACTAGCTGGGTGCAGATGCATCGGGATTCTAGAAGAGCGAGTCTGTGACTCGCAATGGCCGCTTCGCGGCCAATGCTTCGCACTGCTAAGGCCAGTCGCCTTAGAACTGCTCGCAATGGCCGCTGCGCGGCCAATGCTTCGGTCGTATCCACATGACCACACTGACTCGCAGCGCGAGCGGACTCAAAAGGGGCAAAAAAACCATTTGTGATTATATAATAGATATATACACACACACACACATATATTAGTCTGCATATGGGCCATATACTATATACAGCATACAGAGGTGAAGAGGACAGGGGGCAGAAGGACAGGAGAAGAGGACAGGAACAGGGGACAGGAGAAGAGGACAGGGGGGGCAGCAGGAGGGACAGAGGAGAGGAGGACAGGGGGGCAGGAGGAGTGGGGCAGTGTGTGGTGATAATGGCGGCTGTACCAGGTGTCTCTGCCTCAATGCGGCAGCCTCCACCTTCCTGTGTTGGCAGGGAGTTGCATGCTGGGAATTGTAGTTCTCCTACCTGTTCGGGAGTTATTGTATGGTTTCTGGGTAGTCTGTTGGGTGCTGGGAGTTGTAGTTCTCCTGGCGGGCTCAATGTTCTCCCGCCGCCTGTCTGTGGTTATTGTGCCTCTTCTGGGATGTCCTCAGCCCCGTGCTGTGCACAGACAGTGTACCGTACGCTGTCTGTGCACAGCAGGGAGCTGAGGACATGGTGGTACACTGTCTCCCGCCACCTTAAAATCGGTCTGTTTCCCATCCAGGAGAGTCGGATGAGTGGCATCTGTTTTTTGGTCCATTTGGCAACTGCTGTGCGAGTGTCCGACATTTCTCTCAGATCACATCCATGTGCAATCTGTTCTTTCCTCAGCAGCTATTTACTGTAGAATCATTTACAGGAACATTTTGCAGTGTTCTCAGCTGCAGAATGAGAATGTATCCGTGAAAAAAACAGATGCCTCTCGAATGGTTCGTGTGCGGTCAGTGATTTTTGTCGGACCCATAGACTTGCATTGGTGAGTCTCGCACGTGAATCGCAGACTGTCACAGCATGTTGCAACTTTTTTCTCATCCTGAATCTGGATGAGAAAAAAGCGTCCGACACTCATCAGTGTGCTCTCAGAGATTGATTGCAATGTGAGAAAACCACACATTGCACTCATCAGAGCTTCACGCCAGTGTGTCCGTACCCTAATAATAAAATCCATATAGTAATCCTACTGGTATGGGGAGGATTTATGGCTCAGTTAGTACACTCCATACTTCTTGTTATTAACCAGTTAATGCTGTCTTGTCCACCGCACTGCAGTGTCAAAAGAGGAAGACAACGAGACAGACAGCAACATGGCATCAGAGAGCCCCTGACCTCGAAATAGAAGATCCTCAGATCCCGGTATTGTGACATCATATTAAGAATAAAGGTTTTTTGCATTTATATTGCATTATGAACTCCACAGCACGGCGGCAAAAATTGCTCCGGCCCCGGGCCCTCCTTGAGTCCTGCTTGTTGCCATGCACTGGGGTTGTGCAGAGGTGGCAACTGCACCCCTTCTCTTTGTGTTTTAATACAGTAGTTATATTCTTGTATATAGGGGCAGACAGTGTATACTATGTATACTTCCAGATTATCAATAACCAAAGGGGCAGCAAATTTTTCGACCGCCCCGGGAGCCACAAACAGTTGCTACGCCGCTGGCTGTGCTGCACACCCTCGGCACTATTCTGGCACTGAGTTCCAGGGGGGGTTGGGGGGGTGCCGTCGGGTGTCAGCTGTGCTGCACACCCGCGGCACTGTTCTGGCACTGAGTTGCGAGAGGGGGGGGCCCCGAAAAATTTCTTGCACCAGGGCCCACTACAGTCTGGGTCCGCCCCTGGCTGAAATCCAAAGAAAATGATCCGGAAACCATATGTAGGTTGCATCAATCATCCATTTATTCCTTTTCCTACGCGTTTCGGCACTGTCCTAGTGCCTTCCTCAGGGATCCCTGATTTCAGCAGCGCGGACACTGATACACCATTTCCCCTGAAGTAACTTCTGGATGGTTCCCACATGCATGTGGCAGGTGAAAGTCCTACAGCAGCTGCATTTAATGCTAAATGCTTTTACACCAGTTGTGGGTCTCACAACTGTGCTAGGTGAGTGAATTCACGGACGCCCGCGCACAAATCACCCAGTCTCATCCGCACCAGGGACGCGACATGTTGCATTCCTGGTGCGGAGAAGAGTGTGTGATTTGTGCGCAGGCACCGTGCGCTCCCATTATAAAGATAGGGGCTTGCGCTGGCTGCGCACACATGGCGGTTCCCCTCCGCAGAACGCTGCGGAGGGGAACGCCAGTGTGAACCCAGCCTTATACTTTTCCTTTCATTGTTCCATTCCTGGTTTTAACTTACAAATACTGACCAAATACTGAACATATGCACATGGCCGTAATGGGATTTAGTCCAGGACCCAAGTGCAGCTGCAAAACTACTGTATTAACCACTCAGCCACCGTGAACTCAGGTTACAAGACATTTCAAACAAACCTTTGCTGGGTTAAAAAAATGAAATGAAATGAGTCGTGAATTTAGGTAAATTCAGACATCTTCACAAAAAGTGTTCCAGCTAAAAATGTATTGCTATTAATTGTTTTAGAGCTCAATAGTGTTGAAACAGCATTATACTTTCACTATATTTGTAATATTTTGTTGATACTTTATATTTTTAGAATCTCAGATCTTTTTATTTATTGATTTATTTTAGCTTTAGCAGATTTGATGACAGATTCTGCTCTGCGTGCACAGTAATGTGAAAATACACAATCTACCTTTGTGCTACATTGAATGTCCTGCAGAACAGTTAAAACTAAGACGACAGTTTGACTTTCAGGAGCTGTGGGTTATATAACTTAAAGGTCACTCAACTTTTCTTGTTTGTCTGAGAAATGGCAAAATTTCTTGAAACGTTGATATAAAATCATAGAAAGAAAAATAAAGGAATATATATGATATCACTATAAAATTAGTCCAATATTATTTTTTTTAATGCTTTTAACTCCTTAAAGGGAACCAACCACCCGGATTTAGTGCTATGTAGCAGGTGATTGGTGTATGAAGCATCACTCTTTATTTGTTGTAGACTGTGTTTGGTTGTCCGCCTGCAGAAAACGTACACTCTCAGAAATGGTGCACTGACACAGAGACCAGACACAGCCTAAAGCAGGGGTCTCAAACTCGGCTGGGCTGGTGGGCCGCACATAGAAAAAAATTTATATCGGGGGGTCGCATTCATTGTAGCACTAAGTGACATTTTAGCAACACCAGAATTTTTTGCTCAATGTAGTAAAGTACAAATCCTGATCTTGTAGGAATGTCCCCACCCTAATCTCCTTTATGTAGGAATGTCCCCACCCTAATCTCCTTTATGTAGGAATGTCCCCATCCTGGTCCCCTTCTTGTAGGACTGTCCCCATCGAATATTAATGTCATCCATCCTGGTCCTCTTCTTGTAGTAATGTCCCCATACTGGTCCCCATCGTATATTAATGTCAACCATTCTGACCCTCTTCTTGTACTAATGTCCCCATCCTGGTCCTCTTCTTGTACTAATGTTCCCATCCTGGTCCTCTTCTTGTAATAATGTCCCCATCCTGGTCCTCTTCTTGTACTAATGTTCCCATCCTGCTCCTCTTCTTGTAGTAATGCCCCCATCCTGGTCACAGAGCCCATGGGACTGTGAGCACAGCGCCCACAGCGCACACAGCGCCCACAGCACACAGCCCAGTGCACACCCTCAGTACCTGGACCCTGCCTCACTGTCTGTGCTGCTGTGCCCCTGCTGGGCCCGGTAATTGCCACTTAAATTACAGTACCATACCGGCGCCAGCGATGAGCTGCCTGGTCCTCCGCCGCGGGATCTTCCCCTGATGACATCCGGTAGCAACTCCTCACTGCTCTCAGGGCCTCGCTTGCCCTCCACAGCAGTGACAGGGCGGGATTCTGAGACACCCTCAGGCCACCTGCAGCAGTCGGAAGACTGAGGTCGGTGGGCGAGAGATGCTGAGGTGGGTGGGAGGAAAGTGCTGAGGTGGGTGGGAGGAAGGTGCTTTCAGTCACCATCATCATCAAAATCATTTATCATCATCATACACACACAGGCACCATCATCATACAAGCACACACAGCCACCATCATCATACACACACACAGCCACCACCATCATCATACACACACAGCAACCACCGCCATCATCATCAGTCACACACAGTCACCACCGCCATCATCATAATCAGTCACACAGTCACCACCACCACAATCATCATCAATCACACACAGTCACCACCGCCATCATCATCAGTAACACACAGCCACCATCACCATCATCATCATCATCAGTCACACAAAGCCACCACCGCCATCATTACCATCAGTATCACACAGCCACCACCACGATCATCATCAGTAACACACAGCAACCACCGCCACAATCATCATCTTCAGTCACACACAACCACTACCATCATCACCACAGCCACCACAGCCACAATCATCATCATCAGTCACACACAACCACTACCGCCACCATCATCAGTCACACACAGCCACCACTGCTGCCATCATCATCATCAGTCACACACAACCACTACCGCAACCATCATCATCATCAGTCACACACAGCCACCACTGCTGCCATCATCATCATCAGTCACACACAGCCATCACCGCCGCTAATTATCATCATCACTCACATACAGCCACCACTGGCATCACCATCACCAGTCACAGACATGCACAGCCATGATCATCATTCACACACACACAGCCATCATCATCATTCACACAAACACACACACACATACACAGCCATGATCATCATCAGTCACACGCACACATACACAGCCATGATCATCAGTCAAACACACACAGCCATGATCATCATCAGTCACATGCACACATACACAGCCATGATAATCATCAGTCACATGCACACATACACAGCCATGATCATCCTCAGTCACACGCACACATACACAGCCATGATCATCCTCAGTCACACGCACACATATACAGACATGATCATCCTGTCACACGCACGCATACACAGCCATGATCATCCTGTCACATGCACGCATACACAGCCATGATCATCCTGTCACATGCACGCATACACAGCCATGATCATCCTGTCACACGCACACATACACAGCCATGATCATCCTCAGTCACACGCACACATATACAGCCATGATCATCCTGTCACATGCACGCATACACAGCCATGATCATCCTGTCACACGCACACATATACAGCCATGATCATCCTGTCACACGCACGCATACACAGCCATGATCATCCTGTCACATGCACGCATACAAAGCCATGATCATCTGTCACATGCACACATACACAGCCATGATCATCCTCAGTCACACGCACACATACACAGCCATGATCATCTGTCACACGCACACATACACAGCCATGATCCTCAGTCACACGCACACATACACAGCCATGATCATCCTCAGTCACACGCACACATACACAGCCATCATTAGTCACACACAGCCATCATCATCAAACACACACACACACACACACATACATACATACATATACACACACACACACACACACACATACATACATACATATACACACACACACACATACACACACACACACACACACACACGTTCTGACCTGGCCTATGCTCTGTCTTGTGCCCTCGGCTGCACCTGCCGGCAAAGCAGCTGACATCATCGCTGCTGAGCTAGGGATGAACTCAGCCATCGATTGCTTCTCCCTGGCGGTGGTCAGGGAGAAGCAATCAAAGGCGGCGTCTCCAATGCAGAAATGAGGCCGGCGGCAGAAGCACTGTGGCCGGAGGCGGCGGGGGCTAAGTGAAGGTGCGCGTGAGGCCGCCGGTGGGGGCATTGTAACAGTGCGGCTGCATGCGGGGCAGTACAAAAGTGCGGCCGCCGGCGGGAGCAAAGTGAAAGTGCAGCCGGCGGCCGCTAATAGAGGGCTGCACAGTGTGTCCCCGGGCCATGTGTCCCTGGGCCGCATCAATCAGCCTGGCGGGCCGCATGCGGCCCGGGGGCCGCGTGTTTGAGACCCCTGGCCTAAAGTGTCACAATCTGCCTCACTGTAGTGAATGGCACTGTTGTGTCTGTTGTCAGAATATCCTTTTTTAGGATTTTAGATGAAAACCATATAAAAACCATGAAAAACCATGTAATGCTCAGAATAGCGAACACTATAAATGTAAAAGTAGCTTTAAAATCAATCAAAAAATATTATATGCCCCAAAATGCTATCAATAAAACATTCAAGGTATCTCACTAAAAATTAGTTGCAACTCAGGTCCATCATCTGTTATCTTAAAGTGAACCTGTTATCTAGTTCAGACCCTCTAACCTATCACTATCTGTCTCTGTAGCATCCTACTACATTACTAACCATCCCTCTCTAACCTAAATGTACATTACAAAATTGGAATAAAGCAATTTATACACTTAAGGGGCCGTCACACGCGTCAATATCGCTGACAATGTCGCTGCTGCACGTGACATTGCAGCGATATTGACGCGTGTGACAGGGCACATCAACCAGCAATAAATCTCCGGTTGATTGTCCCCAGGTTTTCGGGCTGGACCGAAAACCTGGCAATGGTTGTCCGGTGTACATGCAGCATCGCTGCGTGTGACACCGGGAGACGCGATCAGCTAGCTCATAGCGCCTCTCAGCAACCGCTGGGAGCTGGTATCCAGGATAAACTGCGGGTAACTAGGCAGCGCGCACTGCCTAGATACCCGATGTATACCTTGGTTACCAGCCTTCTCTGCTCACCGGCTGGTATCCAAGGTACACAGAGGGTAACTAGGGACCCGCTGTGTACCTTGGATACCAGCCAGTGAGCAGAAAAGGCTGGTAACCAAGGTATACATCGGGTATCTAGGCAGCGCGCGCTGCCTAAATTACCCGCAGTTTACCCTGGATACCAGCCTGCAGACATCGTGGAAACGATATTTAAATCATTTCTACGATGTCACTGCTCTAATGATCGCTGGTGAGTCTGCCTGTGTGACAGCTCACCAGTGATCAGCCGTCAATGTCGCCAGCGATCAGATCGCTGATGACATTGACGTGTGTGACGCCGGCTTTACATGTCCACCGCGGAGTGAGCGTTCCTATCTGGCTGCCATCAGGTGGTCAGTCTCTCCGGGTCCTCTCTCCACTCCCTCGCCGCTGAAATCATGCCCCAGTGGCCATGATCATTTATTGGACTATGTCCATGATTATATATCTGGTAGACATAATGTTCAAATATTAAGATAGACATAGTGTAATACATCTATCTATATTTCGCTAGATGTATTAAATAGGAATTTAGCAGTACTGTGTTGGAGAGCAAGAAGTCAGTGCTTTATAGATGTCTGAAGAATGTCTGAAATTGCTACATGATTCAGATATCCAGTGCCATTGAGGTTTCCATTGATGAAGAATGGTGCCTCTATCTTTGTACCCCATATACCACACCATGCCATCAATTTTTGTGTTCCAACAGTTTTGGAGGGATCTATCCACTGTGGGTTAGTGTCAGACCAATAGTGGTGGTTTTGTTTGTTAGCTTCACTATTCACAAAAAAGTTTGCCTCATCTCTCATCTGAAGGCAATTATGCTGTGAAGATACGAGATGTGCAGCATCTGAAACAATGCATACTAGAAGCCTGTGCTAGTATTTCTTCTGCGGTGTTGCTATCAGTGTGTCAAGAGTGGGAGAAGAGGGTCACATTGTCAATCCACCACAATGGGCAGCACTTTGAACACATTTTATAAGTGGTCATAAACTTGTAAATAACTCATGAAAGAATACAGTTACGTTAAAACCAAGCACACCATTGTTTTTCCTATGAAATTCTCAATATGTTTGATGTGTCACATGACCCTCTTCCCATTGAAAAAAATAATGTTGGCTCCAAAATTGCTAGTTTCAAAATGGCCACCATGGTCACCACCCATCTGGAAAAGTTTCCCCCCCTAATGTGCCACAAACAGGAAGTTGATATCACACAACCATTCCCATTTTATTTAGGTGCCTCCATATAAATGGCCCACCATGTACTTTACTATCTGGCTTATTTTCGAGCAGTATGTTAATAATTAATTAGGGCTATTTCATCCCGGTAATGCAATGCATTACCTATCCAGTCTAAGACAGCTGGACATCTGACCATTTCCACAAGACATAACTCAAGAGCTGCATACATTTAAAGAGTCATGTTTCCACCATAACTGGGCTGTATTAAAGCTACAATTATAATATATAATAGTGACTTGATTAGAATATAAAATGTGACTCAGATCATTCACAATCAATAATTTGACATATAAAATATTTGACTCTGCTCTAGAGATGGAATATGAAATCAGAGCAGAGAATACATTACATAATGTTATGCTTTATGCATGGCATTATGTTACTTGTGTGTTTTCTATTACATTGATATGAAGCGTTCTGCTGCTCCCAATTTATAACTGCATTATTTTCTGACTTGTATGCAGTATAAATTTCATAAATACACTTAATATAGTGTACAGTATTAAAATATCTATTCGTTATTTAATTTTATTATATATTATAGCTTGACTAAGAAGAGTGATTAATTAATCTGATACACGTAAGGAAGCTCTCACATGTACAGTCATGGCCAAAAGTTTTGAGAATGATACAAATATTAATTTTAACAAAGTCTTCAGCTTCAGTTTTTCTAATGGCAATTTGCATTTACTCCAGAATGTCATAAAGAGTGATCAGCTTAACAGCAATTTCTTGCTAAGTCAATATTTGCCTAGAAAATGAACTTTAACCCCCAAAACACATTTCAACATCATTGCAGTCCTGCCTTAAAAGGAGCAACTAACATCGTTTTAGTGATTGTTCCATTAACACAGGTGTGGGTGTTGATGAGGACAGGGCTGGCGAACAATCAGTCATGGTTAAGAAAGAATGACACCACTGGACACTTTAAAAGGAGGCTGGTGCTTGGTATCATTGTTTCTCTTCAGTTAACCATGGTTATCTTTAAAGAAACATGTGCAGCCATCATTGCACTGCACAAAAATGGCCTAACAGGGAAGAGTATCGCAGCTAGAAAGATTGCACCTCAGTCAACAATCTATCGAATCATCAAGAACTTCAAGGAGAGAGCTTCCATTGTTGTCAAAAAGGCTCCAGGGCACCCAAGAAAGACCAGCAAGCTCCAGGACCATATCTTAAAACTGTTTCAGCTGCGGGATCGGACTACCAGCAGTGCCGAGCTTGCTCAGGAATGGCAGCAGGCTGGTGTGAGTGCTTCTGCACGCACTGTGAGGCAGAGACTCCTTGAGCAAGGCCTGGTTTCAAGGAGGGCAGCAAAGAAGCCACTTCTCTCCAGAAAAAACATCAGGGACCGACTGATATTCTGCAAAAGGTACAGGGAGTGAACTGCTGAGGACTGGGGGAAAGGTACAGGGAGTGGACTGCTGAGGACTGGGGGAAAGGTACAGGGAGTGGACTGCTGAGGACTGGGGGAAAGGTACAGGGAGTGGACTGCTGAGGACTGGGGGAAAGGTACAGGGAGTGGACTGCTGAGGACTGGGGGAAAGGTCCAGGGAGTGGACTGCTGAGGACTGGGGGAAAGTCATTTTCTCTGATGAATCCCCTTTTCAATTGTTTGGGACATCTGGAAAACAGCTTATTCGGAGAAGAAGAGGTGAGCGCTAGCACCAGTATTGTCTCATGCCAACTGTAAAGCATCCTGAAACCATTCATGTGTGGGGTTGCTTCTCACGCCAAGGGAATCGGCTCACTCACAGTCTTGCCTAAAAACACAGCCATGAATAAAGAATGGTACTAGAATGTCCTCCAAAAGCAACTTCTCATAACCGTCCAAGAGCAGTTTGGCGCCCAACAATGCCTTTTCCAGCATGATGGAGCACCTTGCCATAAAGCAAAGGTGATAACTAAATGGCTCAGGGAACAAAACATAGAGATTTTGGGTCCATGGCCTGGAAACTCCCCAGATCTTAATCCCATTGAGAACTTGTGGTCAATCATCAAAAGACGGGTGGATAAACAAAAACCAACAAATTCTGGCAAAATGCAAGCATTGATTATGCAAGAATGGACTGCTATCAGTCAGGATTCGGTCCAGAAGTTGATTGAGAGCAGCCAGGGAGAATTGCAGAGGTCCTGAAGAAGAAGGGTCAACACTACAAATATTGACTTGCTGCATTAACTCATTCTAACTGTCAATATAACCTTTTGGTACTCATAATATGATTGCAATTATATTTCTGTATGTGATATAAACATCAGACAAACACAAATAAAAACCAGAGGGCAGCACATCATGAGAAAATATAATTTTGGTGTCATTCTCAAAACTTTTGGCCATGACTGTACATGTCCTGTGTATATTTGAGGCACAGCATAGTGTTTCAGACAATTAATCAGTCAGACTCTAACCTCTACAACATGGGCAAGACCAAAGAGCTTTATAAGGATTACAGCAATAAGAAAAGAGGCACACTGCTGTGACCATTAAAATGTATAAATATTTACGTTAAGCAAAAATGCAAAAATTGAGACACTTAGCATTATAATATGGCCATATCGATAGACCGCCCAGTCCCCACGTTGAGGCGTGTCCCTTGGACCAGGTCCCTAACTTACAATTTCTGCCTTTATCTGGGTTAAAACCTCCTATTTTATGGGCAAATTGAAAAAACTGGTAACAGAGAACAATCACGTCATGGGCCAACAGGGTGTCAGTGTACACAGGTGCAACGCCAAACAACAATTACAGCACTAAGGCAAGCAACACTCTGCTGTGACCATTAAAATGTAGAAATATTTCAGTTATGCAAAAATCCTTTCTAAGGATGTCAGGGAAAAGATCCTAGACCTGCACAAGGCTGGAATTGGCTACAAAACCATAAGTAAGACGCTGGGTGAGAAAGATACAACAAAATGAGCGTCAATTGATATCAATCTGGGGCTCCATGCAAAATCTCACCTCATGGGATAACCAGGATCATGAGGAAGGTGATAGATCAGCCTAAAACTACACATGGGTAACTTCTTAATGATTTCAATGCAGTTGAGACCACTATCACCAAGAAAACCATTGGTAATACATTACGCTGTAATGGATTAAAGTCCTGCAGTGGCCACAAAGTTCCACTACTCATGTTGGCACATGTGCAGGCCTGTCTGAAGCTTGCCAATGAACACCTTCATGATTCTGAGATTTATTGGAAGAACATGCTGTGGTCAGATGAGACAAAACTTAAGCTCTTTGGCATTAACTCAACTTACTATGTTTGTAGGAGGAGAAATGCTGCCCATGACCCAAATGACACTTTCTCCATTGTCAAGCATGGAAGTGGAAAGATTATATTTTGGGGGTGTTTGTCTGCTAAGGGCACAGGACTACTTCAGCACATCAATGGGATAATGAATCCAGCCATGTACTGTAAAAGTGACAACCTCCTTTCCTCTACTAGGACATTAAAAATGGGTATAATGCAGGGAAAGGGTTGTGGAAGAGGTACTTGCTTCACTGGATCTCCTGGATGCAGGTTGCCGCTCGGAGAGGGACGTCTGCAGTCCACCGTGGTTCAGAATAAGGAGAACCAGCAGGTGACCAAAGTCTTCATAATTTGTTTTTTATTCATGAAAAAAGCAATGCATAAAATTCATGGTTGTAATGGGAATACAGCGTTCCCTTTACAACCATACATTTTATGCATTGATTTTTGCACAAAACACAAATTATGAAGAGTTTGGTTGCCTGCTAGATTTTCTCCTTATTAAAAATAGGTCATGGCTGGGTCTTCCAGCATAACAATGACCCAAAACATAGCGCCAAGGCAATAAAGGAATGGCTCAAAATGAAGCACATTAAGGTCATGGAGTGGCCTAGCCAGTGTCCAGACCTTAATCCCATAGAAAATTTATGGAGGCAGCTGAAGATTCGAGTTGCCAAGCAAAAGCCTCAAAATCTTACTCATTAAAAGATGATCTGCAAAGAGGAGTGGAACAAAATTCCTCCTGACATGTGCGCAAACCTCATCATCAACTACTAGAAACGTCTCACTGCTGTGCTTGTTAATAAGGGTTTTGCCACCAAGTATTAAGTCTTGTTTGCCAGAGGGATCAAATACTTATTTCTCTCTGCAAAATGCAAATAACTTTATATTTATTTAAACAATGTGATTTTATAGATTTTATTTTTGATATTCTGTCTCTCACTGTTAAAATTAACCTACCCTCAAAATTATGGACTGTTCATGTCTTTGTCAGTGGGAAAGCTTACAAAATCAACAAGGGATCTGTGGCACCCCACTCCATGGTTTGGTTGCCACAGGAACACTTGGAGCAGGGAAGGATTTTCACATCAAGTAAACTTACACACAACAATTTCCACCCCCAATCTGAAGGGGGAGCTCTACTTGCCAACTTCAGGCAAGGTCCCCTGAAAAATTCAGGCCCGGGGGAGGAGTTAGGTAGTTTAGTAAGGAGCAGTACTGAGTAAGATACCTGGTGAATGCTGTCGCACTAGGACCTGACCATCTTAAGAAATGCCCAGAACATTTGAATTCGAGAGAAGACATACCCTGTACACCTCAACCAACAGAAGAAAAGAAAGAGAAGGTGATACATACTGTACTTGGAGATTTTCCTGAAAGTTGGCCTCAGTACAATGGAGCCATAATAGTACGATTGATCACTTTCCCACAATCAGTTGAAGTCCCAAGAAGACCAGAAGAATCTGTTCAAGTCCCAGAAGGACCACCTCTTGTAGCAGAACCACAGCATCCTGCAATCGGTGAACTTGCCATCCCTGCAGTAAGACTAAGGACCCACAGACAACTGCCAAGCGTACCTGTAAGATATAGACCTACTCATGGTATAGACACTAGTGAGACACTGGCATTAGACACTAGTACACGCCAAGTTGAGACACCAGTGCCATGAAGATCAACCCGTAGTAACTTTGGTCAGTCACCACTGAGGTACAGAGAATAGAGTGTACTAAGGAACATGTGTAAATAGGTACTCTTGTGTAAATAGACAGTAAATACTAGGGCACAGAAAGGTGGAGGAACTGGACTCAGCCCCAGGAACATTAATTTAGGAAGGCAAGTTCCTGGAGGTGGGAGCTTGAACCCAGGAATCGTAAGCCGAGATGCCCATAGGTAAAATGTAAATATGTTTTTGTGTATTATTTGCAACTAAGGAACCCGTAACCGTTAAGCGTATTGTGCCTGCAGGACTTATTGCATGAACTTTTACTTTAAACATGGACCATTAGCCATAGGACTGGTTGTGGCAAAAACTTCTTTAACAGCCTGCAGCAGATGGACTGCACCTTTTTCCTGTTTTTTCCCATTTTAGTGTTTTTTGTAAATTTTTTACTTTTGAGACTTTGTACAATTTAAATGTTTTTAATGTTCGAAAATTGTTTTTCAGTCCAGAAGTACTGAATTTAACTAGGGGGGAATGTGGCACCCCACTCCATGGTTCGGTTGCCACAGGAACACCTGGAGCAGGGAAGGATTTCCACATCAGGTAAACTTACACACAATACCTTCCACCCCAGACCTGAAGGGGGAGCTCTACTTACTGACTTCAGGCAAAGTCCCCTATAAATTTAGGCTCGAGGGAGGAGTTAGGTAGTTCAGTATGGAGCAGTACTGAGAAAGACACCTGGTGAACGGTGCTGTGCTAGGCCCCTGCCAGAGGGGAAGCCTAGCCAGTGTGAGGGACCCAAGAGTGAGGGTCGGAAGCAAGGTGAGTTAGCCATGGGGAACTTAATCAAACCGGTTCACCCCAGAAGAGCTATATCGACAGCTCGGACACTGGAGTCCGAGACTCCATGGGTCCAGTCAGCCTAGCAGGAAAGACAAGAGGCCAGGGAGATTTCAAGTCTCCTGGTGCAGCAATTGGGGTACAGCTACTTAGCAGAGCCCAGGACTACAGTGGATACAGCGGTGCCTGCAGCAGAGCCTGCCATACAAGTGAGAACTACAGGAGAGGGTCAGGGCCTAGCTTCAGACATCCCAGGACTAAAGCACACACACAGCGTATCAGGGAGGCATCATAACTCATCAGATCTGGAGATCCCGAACTGCTCCAAGCCTACCAGGACTGTACCCGGACTTAACCTTGAACAGCAACATCAGTAAAGGTACGAAACAACATCCCTGTGTGTGACTGTTATTGCGGCTCCTTATCCTACTCCCTCCACAACTCCATCATCACCTACTGCCCCCGGGATCCTGCTCCACCTATGGGGAGCGTAACCATCTTGCTGCTTCACCATCACCTCGGAGGTCTGTCCAGCGGCCCCGGTAACCTAACCGGAGCCGTAGGTGGCATCACAAAGCACCATTTTTATTAACTGCTCCCCATTTCAGCTACCACAAGGGCCAACGGGACGGAGCAACAAGCCCCGTGACATCCCCAGTAAATTAACGCCCGGGGCCGAGTACCCCAAGGCCCTTAGGCAGGTCAAATAAAATATCTATTTCCTTCACTGTATATGTAAAATGTATCTAATAGTTTATTTACCTATAAGTATAATTATTTTTACATAATTTGACAACGATGTGCCATCATCACCAAAAATGTTAAATTAGGTAATAGTACATTAATCTGTCACATAGAAAGTACAAGTGCAAAGGATATTTAGAATGTTACAGATGGCAAACGTTTGAGAACAATCAGTTTAGCAATTAGCATTTAGGCAGTTCAGTAAAAAGTACCAGAACAGCCTCTGGGATTGAATAAATCTTGGCCTCAAAGGAGTGTCACAAGGGATTTTGGTGACTATTGTGGAAATAGGAGAGTGGGGGGCTTTATTACTGTAATGCACTTGAATACCACTGGAGTATTAAAGATTTCCATACAAAAGTTAAGATTTTTCAAGGTTGAAAAACTCATTTTATGAACTCTTAAAAGGTTTTCATATGATATAATTTCTAATTTGGAAGGAAGAACTGAGCAATGTTTTTCCAAATGATGTTGTTAAAGTGATTTTCTGACAAAGGTCAAATACTGTAACTTGCCACCTTGAAATGTGTAGATGGCTCATATCTGCCAGAAAAGGAGCCTCTCCGACAACAACTCTCCTTTTTGGCTTGAACAGTATGTTAGCTCCTTTTGTGAGATTCTTCTGGCCAAGGACAAGGCTTGATTTGATGACATGGCAACATCATAAATGTAACATGATTCCTAATTTATGTTTTTTGATTCACTATCATTAACCATGTAAGACACAAACCCAGCAGAATAGCAAAGGTTTAAGCTCTGTGCAAACACAAAAAAAGTGATCCATTTGTGCTCAGGAAAATTCTGCATGAAAACCTCATCAGGTTTTAGAAAACAAAAGCAGCACAAATGGATCACTTTGGCAGCTGTATTTGTGCTGCGTTTGTGCAAATACAAACGCAGCACAAATGGGGACACAGAGACAGACATACAGACACAGACAGACACACACAGACACATAGGCACTTCCTCACCCTCCGGTGCTCCCCTGGTGACCAGTGATGTCTTACTTCCGGGTTGGTACTTCCAGATCCTGCGCATCATGTTACTGCCTGAGTCACATGGTGCGTAGGAACTGGCTCTGATTGGACGATACCCACAGGTCCTGTTTCCTGCTGCACAGAAAAAGAAATCCGCGGAGCTCGCCTTGGGCTCGAAGGTGAAGGTAAGTATTGTTGTGTGTTTGCAGCTAATCCAGATCAATTAATTGACATGGTACTTTTTTTCCTGATCAGGTTTTTGCAGAAAAACCTGACCATGAAAATACACAGCCATTGGACAGCATTTCTGCAATCTCATAGACTTTGCTAGCATGACAAACATCAATCTATTTTTTGAGCAAAAAAGGATCTAGAAAAACACTCAGTGTGCACATAGCCTTAAACTGATTTTGGGGCAAGTACTAGTTTATTGTGTTTATGATGTGTTTAAAATTCTCATGGTCTGTAAAATGCAATCTATTTATTTTGAGTCGTTGGTTCTTCTTTTGACCTTTGTATTAGCACTATAGATCCTGGAGCTTCTTTCCTCTCCCCAATATGCAATGTCCTTGGCCAAAGCATGCCCTTGTGGAAATGTCATCTTTTCTCCCTGTTATGCCAGGATGCAATATGTAGGGGCAAATAAATAAGCGAACCCTAACTTTCTGACCACAGTCAGTCAATAAGACATTTTCCAGTAAGGAGGCACCTAGTGGCCAGTAAATTGGAGCAATTTTTGGGGGATAATACAACGCAATTTTTAAGCAAAGGGATTTGTAAATTGCCAATTTAGCAGAATATCTATGAAACTAAATGAGCTATCTGAAACTATAGTGACTATTTAAAGGGTTGTTCCAAGCCTCATAGGATTTCAGCTGAGGGGCTGCTTAAGTCATCTGACCCCTGCAGCCAATCACAGTCCTATTGTTGGTGGAGCGGTGATGCCTCCTCCTCCTCCTCCTCCTCCACCGCCTACTCTTTGTCCTTCTCTTTCTAGTGCACACTGTGAAGCAGCCTGTGCTGAGAGGGTGTTGGTAAGCACCAATCAGATTGCTGTATTCTACAGATCTGATCCCATCGGAAAAATGGACTTGTTGCTGGAACAACACCTGTAAGTGTGGCAAAACACGTTATAGTTAACGTCATTCACAGTAAATTGCTATTAAAGATGTAGTGTTCTAATAAATGCACACACACATATTCTCACCTTACAGGGATAGCACAAATCTATTACATTTTGTGAAATGATTGTCCACTAACATTTTGGTACCTTATTATACATTCTGTGGAAAATGAAACTGTTCTTTGGAATGAATATGATCTATGCATAGAAAAATGAGATCTTTTCAGAAGACAGCTAGTGCTTTTAAAACATGCATGACATTTCACCGCAGGGTAAAACAGCCAAACAGAAATCACAGCTCAAAACTAAATCCTTGTCTAAAATGGTTACTGAAATCTTACATGACAATTGAGATATCTTAAAGCTTTAGACAAAGAGACGGGAACGTTTGTGATACAACCTTTTGCTTTGTTTTGATAAGATATAATGCAAGTATCTTTCATCCAACCAATAAATTCTTACCTGTAAATGTCATGGGCAGCAATCATAACTATTCTCAATAGACCATTTAGATGTTGAAAGAGAAACTAAAGAAACTGAATGGATCTACATATAGTATCTTATGTAGCTTTTATGAATTTTTTTTTGTATGCAAATATGGGTTTTTGCTGATTGTATATTGCAGTTCTCAAGAGCAGCCAACAGTGCATATTTTCAGGATCTTCTTAGTATTAAACAGGTAATAATTGAATCACCTGCACAGGTGATGATTCCCACCCTGGTGCAAAACAAAAGAAATCCTGAAAATCTGCACTGTTGGTGGCCTTTAAGGCCTGGAGTTTAGGATACCTGGTATGTTGTATGCTAGATGCATATTGGGTATAAGGCTGCCTTCACACTGCATGATTTGTGATCCGTATCTATATAGGTACCGTTACACGATAAGATATCATGAATGATATTGTTTAAACATCACGGGTTTGGAGTCTTTCAAACAACATCATTAGGACGTCGTTGCGTGTAAGGCGGCCGTCACACGCTACAATATCGTGAGCGATATTGTTAGCGATCACGTGCACGCGCGATCGCTAACGATATCGCTCACATCGCTGGTGAGATGTCACAAAGACAGACTCACCAGCGATGTGGAGCAGCGAGATCGCTGGTAACTATGGTACACATCGGGTTACTAGGCGCCACGCGGCGCTTAGTAACCCGACGTTTACCATAGACACCATCTCCCAGCATAGGCTCTGCCGCTGGGAGATCGTTCATCGTGGTGTCACACACCACGATGAAGCAGATTAAACAAGCGTTTATCGCTTGATATGAGCTCCGGCTCTCATATCTGCGATGTCACGATCAAGTGATTTTACATTGTAAAATCGCTTGATTGCACGCAGCGATGCACAAACGATATCGCTTAAGCGATCAAAAAGCAGATCGCTTAAGCAATATCGTGCAGGAAATTGAAGCATGTGACGGCCGCCTAATACCAAGATTTGAGTATGATAAATTGTTGGATCGTTGATCGCAGATTTGAGAACATGTTCTCAAATCAGACGATCCACGATCAGCCAACCTGCTGCATCATTCTGTGTAACACCGCGATAGTGATGTCTTTCACGACTTTGCCCATTCACATCAGTGAACAAGTATCGTTCGCTGGATTGTGCAAACGATCCCTGCTTGTTGGATCGTTGGTGCATCGTCCACGATATCTATGTGTGTGACAGCTCCCCAACAATGTCAAAACCATGTCCTAACGATTGCGTGCCCCCGAGATCGTTAGTGATATCGTTGCAACAGTGAAGCTTGAAACGGTACCTTTTGTTTTAAAATCGATAGCCACAGATCAATTTTGGCCCCCCATGTATCATTGTCGGCATGGATTCGTCCTAAGTGGCCATCCGTGTGTTTCAGTTTTGTCATGGATCCGTTTGTGTCAGTTTTCTTTATGCATCCAGAAACGGAGACGGTTGCGATTTTGGGCAGCCATGAAAATCACTAACACAAATGTACAGACACGGATTCATAGCTGTCAGTGTCAAATAACATGGATGTCTAAGGCCCTTTTCACATCGAAGCCTGGTCTGCGTTTTGCTTCATTTGCATTTCTATGCATTTTTAGCTAAAAACGCATCCAAACGCATGCATTTTTGCCCACATTGATTTCAATGGAAACGCATGCAAAACGCATGCAAAAATGCATGTGCATTTTTCAAATGCAAAAATGCATGTGTTTTTGCAAACGCAGCCCTATACATATTGGCCGACGTTTTTGGCTATGTTTGCAAAAACTCATACATTTTTGTGTTTTAAAAATGCACATGCGTTTTTGCATGCATTTTTGCATGCGTCTCCATTGAAATCAATGCGGGCAAAAACACATGCGTTTTGGATGCGTTTTTAGCGGTAAAAACGCATAGAAATGCAAATGAGGCAAAATGCAAACCTGCAATTGATGTGAAATAGGCCTAAGGAACACGGATCTGTACGGATACGTGAAAAAAACAGATCCATAAAACAGATCCGTTTTGCTGTACTGAGCATGCTCAGAAGCAAGGTACAGCTCATCCCATCACTATCTCTGGTAACTGATGATGGATCTGTTAAAAAACGGTCCGTGGACATCAGTTGGAATCCGTTGGCACAGATCAGTGCCTGTCCATGTGGTCCTTGAAATTCAAGGATCCACATGGATGTGAAAATTATGCAGTGTGAAGGCAGCCTAAAGGTACCGTTACACGCTTCAATGTCAATAAGATATCACCAACGATCTCGATCGTTAGGAAATCTTTTTGACATCATTGGTGAGATGTCACACGTCTAGGTATCGTGAACGATGCACGAACAGTGTGGCGAGCAGCTATTGTTCGCACAACTCAGCGAACAATACTTGTTCACTGTTATGAATAGGTGAAGTCGTTAACGACATCGTTATCGCGGTGTCACACACAATGATGCAGCAGGTTGTTTGATAGAGGATCATCTGATTTGAGAACATGTTCTCAAATCTGAGATCAACGATCCAACGACTTATCGTAGTTGTATCTCAGTGTCACACGCAACGACGTCCTAATGATGTCATTTGAACGACTCCAAACCCGTGACGTTTGAGCGATATCGTTCACGATCTCGTACCATGTAACTGGGCCTTTAGTTATGTCCAGCCAATTGTATTATGTCAGAATCCATAACTGATCACAAAGTTGATCACTTTGTGATGTGGTCCATCTTACATACCCAGATAAAAAAAATACTGGCTGTGTCACTTCTTGATGTAATTCCATGACCAGTCCAGTGAAACAACATGTATCTCATGGTGTGTTTGATTCAATTGAGAAATATGTGATCAGTTTTCATATTAGCCCACCTCTGGACTTCTACACTGGAGGGAAAAATGCCCTGCTAGATATATGGAAACAAAGCTGCTAAGGACTTACTTGATGGCATGTGTATCAGTAAGGACCATGAAAATGGGGTGTGCAAACAGCAAACAAACAAGTGGAGCAAAAAGCCATAGATAACATCAAGTAAGAGGATATATATGGGAACAATTGCTGTACAGACAATCTGGAATAAGATGTAATGTCAATCTGGTTTGCATTTACAGTGATGTAATAACATACAGATCAGATGACTAGGAAAACTGGTGACTTGCTTGTAGAGTTAGGGTACCTTTACACGCCGCTACTGGAGGATGGATACAACCCGCTACAGGCTACAAATGTAGCTTGTAGCGTCAATATAGCCCAGTGATGGCGAACTCCAGGCCTCGAGTGCCACCAACAGTGCAGGTTTTCAGGATTTCCTTATATTGCACAGGTGGTAATATAATCACCTGCACTGGTGATGATTCCAACCTCTGTGCAATGCTGAGGAAATCCTGAAAACCTGCACTGTTGGTGGCACTCGAGGCCTGGAGTTCGCCATCACTGATATAGCCCGTAGTAGCGGCGTGTGAAGACGGTAGGAGGCAGCCGGCAACAGATACATCTGTTTCCGAGCACTGCTCGAAAACAGATGGCTACAAAGCCGATTGTAGCGAGCTGTATCGGCGTGCAAAGAAGGAACAGAAGGGTTGTTTCTACACCATGCTATGTAGCTGGGGCGTGACACAGGCTCCGGGTTTCCACGCCCCCTTCAGCGATCATTGGAGGAAGCTCCTGCGTTGCGATTGGTTGTCACCGCACAGGGCGGCATATTTAAGGAGCTGACCAGTCACACTACACAATTGCTCGAGCGTCAAGTATTAATCAGCCTCCTGCGATGCCTGCCCAATCATGATATTATTGCTTTGTCCTATCAGCGTACGGACGTCTCGTAATCCACAATTGTAGCACGCCTATGTGCTGTCCCTGCTGCACCAGGTACGCCCATATTAGCTGGTTGTAGCGGTGTGTAAATGAGCTAAGATGGGCTACAGATGGCTACTTGAGACACCCGGCGATGTATCTAGCTGTAGATGTAGCGTAGCGTAGCGCACCTTGTGGCGGCGTGTAAAGGTGGTGCGTTTCCCGTTTGTAACCGTTTGTGCGTGCTCGTGCACGTGAAGTAGTGGGTTGTATCCATCCTCCAGTAGCGGCGTGTAAAGGTACCCTTATGGTTGATAGTAGAGATGTATCCAAACAAGAGCATGTAGCAAGGAAATGGTTAACCGCAGGATAGAAGTGAAGTATTGGCAAACTTCTTTTTAGAGATTTACATTTGCGTGATATCGGATCCCTGTCTATCTGTTTTACAACTGATAGCCACAGATTAGTTTTGGCCTCCCATGTATTCCTATGGGCATGGATTCGCGGCCATCCGTGTGTGTTAGTTTTGATACTGATCCATTTGTGTTAGTTTTTTTCATGTACTCTGAATAGGAGACTGCTGCGATTTTGGGCTGGCTTAAAATAAGCGAGACAAACAGAGAAACACGGATCCGTAGCTGTCCGTGTCAAATAACATGGGGATTCATGGAGACGGATTCATATGGATCCATGAAAAAAAAGGATCCATAAAACTGATCCGTTTTGCTGTACTGAGCATGCTCAAAAGCAAGGTACAGCTCCTCCCAGACCTATCTCTGCTAACTGATGACAGATCCGTTAAAATAACATTCCGTGGACCTCAGTTGGCATCCATTGGCACAGATCAGTGCCTGCCCGGGTGATCCTTGAAATTCAGGGATCCAGATGGATTTTAAAATTATGCAGTGTGAAGGCAGCCTTACTTGTAGAGATGCATTACATTGACTGCAGAGGTTAAGATATGAACAGCACCAAGAACAGTATCGGAAGTTGGTAATCTGGAAACATGATTGCAGAATGTAAAATGGGGACAACTCTTAAGGCCGCTTTACACGTCGCGATATCGCAACGCAACTACGATTAAAAGGCTCGTGGTACGGCCGTTGCAGTTGTTATTTTTGGTGAGTTGTGTCGTGTAAAAGGGCAACGCGACGTTAAAATGATGCAACTACGATATCGTTTGTGGATTGTGCATACTCTTCAACCGTGCAATATTGGCTATGTGATCTGGCAGGATCGTGCTGTGTGACAGCGCAACTACGATTTGGAGCGCAACTTCCCCTATTCACTACTATGTTAATTGATCGTTCCCTGAGTTGCTCAGACATAGAGTGAAAAAGGGGCGTACGACATCGTAGTTGCGTTGCCTGCCGATATCTCCCTATGGGCCACGTCACACACACAGATATTTGTGCAGATATTGTTCACAGATCTCTGGTTGCAGTGAAATCATGGACACATTGTAGCATTTGTACACAGCCACAAAATGGAACCATGTGTCCATGATTTCACTGCAACCAGAGATCTGTGAACAATATCTGTACAAATATCTGTGTGTGTGACGTGGCTCTTTGTAACATCTCCTATGCGATTTTGGGCATGTGCCAAAAACGCGCGCGCGCTCCCGTGAAATCGTATGCAATATCGGAATGATATTGTGACGTGTAAAGCGGCCTTTAGGTTAGCTGGACTGAGCTTGGAAATAAATGATATAGGTTGAATAATAGTTGAAACCAGGAGAAGTAGGGGATAATTAGACACATAGCTAAAGCTGACTTAAGTAGAGAGCGAATCAACTCTTGACACACACATAGTAACTGAGAACAATTCTTTCTCAATACTCAGACAGCAAATAATTGCCTGAGGAGGCCTTAAGGGTATGTGCAAATGTTAAGAATTTGGAGCAGAAATTTCTTCATCATGTCTTTGCAGGAAAAAACACTGCATATAATAGGTGCATTTTTTATATTGTTTTTTTTTCCCAATTATTCCACTTTTTTTTTTACATTACTTCCGGTCAGTCAACAGTGCAGGGACAAGACAAAGTGGTGTAGCTAGAGTCTGGTGGGCCCCGGTGTGAAATTTTCACCTGGGACACCCCACGCAGACATGTTTGTCAGATGTATTGGCCCTGTGTAACATTCTAAATACTTTAAAAACTCTCAGATTGACCCCTCTCCCCCTTCATTATGTATTAATGTCGCTCATCCTGCAATATATGGTCCTCCTACTGGAATATTGCCCTTATCGTAGTGTATATGTCCCCTGTCCTGGTATATATAGTCTTCCTCCTCCTGCCACCATAGTCCTCCAATTATTATAATGCACCCCCATATTCCTCCATATATTGCAATGCTCCCCCATAGTCCTCTATGTATTATAATGCAGCCCATAGTCCCCCATTCATAAGGTAGCCCCAATAGTCATCCAATTATTATAATGTACCATATTATCCTACATATAGTATAATGCTGTCTCATAGTCCTCACCCACCTCTTTAACCTTTCACTTCGCACTGGTACCTTCCCCTCGGCCTTCAAACACGCCCTAATCACGCCCATCCTAAAAAAACCCTCACTTGACCCTACCTCTGTCTCTAACTATCGCCCCATATCTCTTCTCCCATTCGCCTCTAAGCTACTTGAACAACACGTCCACTCCGAACTGTCCTCTCACCTCTCCTCGTGCTCCCACTTCGACCGCCTACAGTCCGGCTTTCGACCCCTCCATTCCACCGAAACAGCCCTGACCAAAGTCACCAACGACCTACTGACCGCCAAGAACAAACACCACTACTCCATCCTGCTACTCCTTGACCTGTCTGCCGCCTTCGACACGGTTGACCACTCCCTTCTTCTCCGGATCCTGGAATCCCTTGGCATCACCCACCTTGCCCTCTCCTGGATCTCCTCATACCTAGCAGATCGGACCTTCAGCGTCTCCCACTCCCACACCTCCTCCTCACCCTACCCCCTTTCTGTCGGAGTCCCCCAAGGTTCCGTCCTGGGACCCCTACTTTTCTCCATTTACACTCTCGGCCTAGGGCAACTCATCGAGTCCCATGGCCTCCAGTACCACCTCTACGCCGATGACACCCAAATCTACCTGTCCGGCCCTGACATCACCTCCCTACTCTCGAAAATCCCTCAATGCCTTTCCGCCATCTCATCCTTCTTCTCTGCTCGCTTCCTTAAACTCAACATGGACAAAACTGAATTCATAGTCTTCCCCCCAAGAAATTCCACCCCACCTCCCAACCTATCCATCTGCATCAACGACTGCGCCCTCTCCCCAGTCCCCCAAGCCAAGTGCCTCGGGGTAATCCTTGACTCCTCCCTATCCTTCAAACCCCACATCGAGGCCCTCACCACATCCCTCCGGCTCCAGCTCAAGAACATCTCACGGATCCGCTCCTTCCTCACCCACGACACCGCTAAAACACTCATCCATGCTCTTATCATCTCCCGCCTTGACTACTGCAACCTCCTTCTCAATGGCCTCCCGGCTAACTCCCTCACACCTCTCCAGTCTATCCTCAACTCCGCTGCCCGACTCATCTACATGTCCTCCCGCTACTCCCCTGTCTCCCCCCTCTGCCAAGCCCTTCACTGGCTCCCCGTCTCCAAGAGATCCCAATTCAAAACACTAACCATGACCTACAAAGCCATACACAACCTGGCCCCACCATACATCTCCGACCTGGTCTCCCGATACCTACCCTCACGCAACCTCCGCTCCTCCCAAGAACTCCTCCTCTGCTCCCCCCTCATCACCTCTTCACACAACCGAGTCCAGGACTTCTCCCGGGCATCTGCCTTACTCTGGAACTCCCTACCCGAACACGTCAGACACTCTCCTACCCTGAGTAACTTCAAGTGTCACCTGAAGACTCACCTGTTCCGTCAAGCCTACAACCTGCCATGAGACCCAGGCGAACGCCCCATACATGACATTCCCCCATCCTACTGTATCCTTACCCACCCCTCATAGACTGTGAGCCCTCGTGGACAGGGTCCCTGCCCCTCCTGTACCTGTACGTCCTGATCGCCTAGATTTAGTGTACTTGTTCTTGTCTCCCTCATCCTCATGTAAAGCGCCATGGAACCCAATGGCGCTATATAAATAAATAATAATAATAGTATATTATAATACAGCCTCACAACCCTCCATATAGTATAATGCAGCCTCATATCCCCTCCATATAAAATAATGCAGCCTCACATCCCTCTATATAGTATAATGCAGCCTCATAGCCCTCTATAGAGTATAATGCAGGCTCAGTTCTCCATACAGTGCAGCCTCAAAACTCTCCATATAGTGCAGCCTTATATCTCTCTATATAGTGCAGCCTCATATATGCAGTCTCATAGCTCTCCATATAGTGCAGCCTCATATAGTGCAGCCTTATATATGCAGCCTCATAACTCTCCATATAGTGCTGCCTCATAGCCTCTCCATATAGTATCATGCATCCCCCTCCTCCTCCCATAGTCCTCTGGCCACCTTGCATTCACTTATTAAAAAATAATTCTGTACTTACCTCTCCTGGTTTCCTTGCTGCTCCATTCTCCTCCTTACAAAAACTGAAGAGAAGACTTAGGAGGAGGAGGTGCGAGGAGGTGGCACCAGGCTGATAAATGCGTTCCACAGTGGAACACAGATGGAAAGCAGGCAGTGGTAAGAGGAAGCGAGGGGAGGGGTAGCAGCAGTAGGAAACAGGAGGTCCCCCTCTCCACCCCTCCCGTCCTCTCCTTGACACAAGGGCCCCACAGTTGCATGCAGCGCGCTGCCATGCAGTGCAGCACATCTGTGTGAAGCTGGCTCCCGACTCAGGGATCGGCAGTCGCTGGGGGCAGGCCCCTGTATGTGCAGGCCCCGATTCTTAAGCCCCTGGAGGGACCAGAGCAACGTTGGTAGAATGTGGAGACGTCAAAAAGTGAGAATATGACTGGGGGCAGATGACTTACATTTAGGCAGTGGAAAAAAATTGCTTGAGTGGAGATTTAAATCTGCTGCCTATCTGCAAGAAAAAAATGAGCAATAAGTGTGTGAGATTTAAGAAATTTAATTCACTTTGCTAATACTAGGAAATCCTTCAGGCTTTGTAACAAATCTGTTCACAAAAATGTGCAACCAAACCACAAAGTGTGCAAAGATCCTAAACAGTTTTGAATGATGTTAGATTTTTTTGCTGGGATACATAATGGGCCACCTATAGAAAAATGAAGTCCATCGTCTGAGCCAGGACAGGTAACAAAGCTGTTGCACTCAAACAGTTTAAATGGAACCTGTCAGCTCATTTTAGGTTCTTATTCTGCCACTACCTATCCCTGCACCTTGCTAGCTCATCCCTAGCCATCCCTCTCTGACCTAAAACTGCTCTATAAATCTTGGGAAAAATGATTTAATAACTTATATGCAGCCTACACCCGTAGACAGGAATGTTCAGTCTCTGGGGCTCCATTCTCCCCTTCTTCCAGGATCTTAGCACACCCCACTGGGTGTCATCATTCCGACTCCTGTGTTGAAATTCTTGCCTCCTTCATACAGTATGATGTGCACCCGGCCGTCAGGTCCGGTTAAGTGCATTGTGGTGGCTTATCAGACTGTATTACCCGGCTCCAGCGCATGCGCAGTGCACATATTGAAGCTAGCCTGTACACCTGATAAGCCCCCACAATGCACCGGTCCGGAACTGACGCGCATCATACTACATGGAGGAGGTGGGAATTTCGAACAAGAGACGAACAAGAGATGGAATGATGATGTCCAGTGGGGCATGCTAAGAACCTGCAAGGAGGGAGAATGGAGCCCAAGAGACTACCCATTTCAGCCTACAGCATAGACTGGATGTAAGTTAATAAATCATTTTCCCCAAGCTTTAGAGAGCAGTTTTAGGTCAGAGAGCGATGGTTAGGAGCTAGCATGGTGCAGAGACAGGTAGTGGTAGAATAGGGGGCTAAAATGAGCTGACAGGTTCCCTTTAACTAACCTTTAATATTTTCTAATAAATGAACATCCTTCAGTCCAATCAATTCTGCAATGTTTATCCTGTGGATGGAGAAAATAAATACTCAAAAGGCATACGCCATTGATCCTTTTATTCGAAAGAAAAAGAAAACCTATTGCTTAAACCTTCCTGTTGAGGAGTGTACAGCTGCTTGGCTAGTAGTTTATTCAATGGTAGAACTACTTTTGCATCATGCTCTTCTATACCCCCTTTGGTGCATCTTTTTTTGGTTGAATTAAACTAGTTGCTACAGATTAGTTTACTGCCAAATCATATCTACAAGTCCCCTTCCATGTCAACTATAGGCTACGTTCACACATTTGCGTATTTTGCTGCGCTTTTTTGCGCGCGCTTTTTGCCGCGTTTTTCGGCCGCGCAAAAAAGCGCAGCAAAATACGCAGGGGCTTTCACACACTGCACTTTCTTTCCCCCAGAAAGCGCAGTGATGTCACAGAGGGGAGGAAGAATCCTGCTTCCTCCTCCCCTCTGTGACATGTGTGACCGCCCCATTAGACTTCACAGTGTATTAATCTACACTGTGAAATCTAAATTAAACAAAAGCAAGTGTCTGAAAAATAAAAAAGAATGAATACATCACCTTCCGACGCCTTCTGCCGCTGTGCGATCCCCGATTCTAAGTCAGATCTCTTCTGACAGGACCTGTGATGACGTCAGAGGGGGGGCGTTACCGGGGCGGTCCCATCGCTGATTGGCTGCTCGCGGTCACATGACCGCGAGTGCCTGGGAACGCCCCCCCTCTGACGTCACCACAGGTCTTGTCAGAAGAGATCTGACTTACAACCGGGGATCGCACAGCGGCAGAAGGCGTCGGAAGGTGATGTATTGATTCTTTTTTATTTTTCACACACTTGCTTTTCTTTAATTTAGATTTCATAGTGTATATTAATACACTGTGAAGTCTAATGGGCGGCCACGGATGTCACAGAGGGGAGGAGGAAGCTGGATTCTTCCTCCTCTCTGGGAGAATACGCAGAAGTAGCTGCGTAAACAATTGACATATCAATTGTTTACGGAGCTGCGTTTTCTCCCGGAAAACGCACTGGGTATTTTTACGCAATGTCTGCACAGCAAAGTGAATTTCACATTCACTTTGCAGGCAGACATAAGACACATTGCGTATTTTGAAAAGAGCGCGTTAAAAAACGTGGCAAAATACGCAATGTGTGAACGCAGCCATACACCGTATTTCCCTTTTAATACATAACAGTGACCTGTGTTTTCCATTCTCAATTACATACTTCTATATTTTTTACATTTGTCAAACATTTTATTGAATTCATTATAATCTGACTTTACAGTCTGAAGCTTGTTCTACACATTTCAAATCTCTGACTAGAATAACATGCTGTGATATTTTTATAGATCCATGGGAGGGCGGCACGCTGGCTCAGTGGTTAGCACTACATACCTGCAGCCCTGGGGTTCTGGCTTCAAATCCCACCTAGAACAACATCTGCATGGGGAGTTTGTATGTTCTCTCAGTGTTTACGTGGGTTTCCTCCAGGCACTCCAGTTTCCTCCTACATTTCACATACTGATAGAATGTCTAGATTGTGAGCCTCAATGGGCTTACTGATTTACTGTATCTAAAGTGCTATGGGATTAAAAGCGCTGTATAAATGAATAAAATAATAATATATATCCTGTAATGAATAAAATAAATGTTGCCTGGTATCAAGATTCAAAAACCCTAGGTCAAACTTTATACATTAAACCCAAAATCCAGGCTATGGAAACTAATAAACAAAACATAGGGGGAACACGTCCAGGCAGATAATACCAATTCATCAATGATGAGTGCTACTAATCTGTAAGGCCCCTTTCACATCAGCGTTTTTTTTTTAATTTGCGGCAGATACGGCAGATTTACCATATGTGCCGCATCTGCCGAGTAACTGCTAGACTTGCGGCACACTTGCGGCAAACCCCATTTATTCTCTATGGGGCTTATGGTCAGGGCCGACAAGTGAGGTATGCCGGATCCAGCACTTGCGGCACGTGAAAAAAAAACGTTGCTAACTGCGTTTTTTTGACCTGCCGCAACTGCCGAATTTGCCGAATCACGGCAAAAACCACATTTGCTGCAGCTGCTGCAAGTCCCATAGAGAATGAAGTGCAGCCATTAAGCGGCAGATGCGGTAGATCTGCCGGATCTGCCGCAAATTTAAAAAAATGCTGATGTGAAAGGGACCTAACTGCCAAATGTTTTTGTTTATGTCTGTTTGCTCTACCATATACATGATAGGCCAGGGTCACATATGACATTCGTTTTTGCCTTTGATCTGTGTTTGGGATCATATTTGCCTTTTTTTTTCTAAGTTCAAAAACGCATACGCGTTAACGCATGGTGCACTTAAGTGTTTCTGCGTTTTTCAAAAACACATGCATTTTTGTTCAGCATCTCAAAAACTGCTAGCAGCTTTTTTGGTTGCAGTAAAAAAAAAATGCATTTCTTTAACATTTGGCCCTATGGGAGACGCGTGCATTAACGCATGGTACATATAGGCTCCATGCATTAACGCATATTTGCTTTTGGTGAAAAAATGACTAAGTCCAAAAAATGGGCAGGAGCTCAGGAGACACTATTGGCACCCTAAATTTTACGGATCCGTTTTTCTAAAGCCTCAAAAAAGCAGATTGGTATGTGTGACCCTGGCCATAGTGGTAGTATTGGTGTAGTGAAAACAATAAACAGCCATATTTATCACCTCAGTTTGATTTCCTGTATGGCTGATTATCTATACCACTTTAGTGTTTTGTGTGATTAATCTGGTTTAATATCTCTATTTATTGAGAGATCAGGGACAACCTACAAATATTGAGGGAGAGCAATCGGCAAGTGGGTGCACCACAGGCGTATCAAGAGGGTGTCGACCTCTGCTCTATAGGTAGGTGTGAGATTGGTAGTCACAGCAATCAGGATATATTTGCATTGGCAGTATCGTATCACCATATACCATACATAGCATCATTATTTATGTATTTAGATTTTTCCTTTTGGTTGTACATGTTGTTTGATTTTTGCAACGACCGGTTCTACACCTTTTTATTCATAATATTTAAAGAGGATATCTGGGATAAAAAAAAAAGTGCCTAAGCACCAACATGCAGGTAGCTGCCACCTACCTACTTGTTGTGCCTGGCACCGTTCACCGTCAACACTAAGCAGTCACAGACTACTCCTCTGGGCAATTTTGCCACTTCCTGTGTCATCACGATTACAGAGGGGGTGGCCTCACCCCTCTGTAGATGAGTGCATAGCCGACGTCACGCTGATTGACAGCCGGCTTCCCCAATCAGGTGGCGAAGAGCTGACTATCAATCAGCATGATGTCGACTTTGCGCCCACGTCCACTCAGCACAGCGGAAAACAAGCCACCGCTCTTCTGCTCTGCTCTGTTTACCCCACCATGATGTCCTTGGCAGGAGCGGTCTGTGAGCGCTCTCGGCTGGCATGAACAGTGGGTATTGGTAACGGGCACAACAGGCAGCTACCTTCCTATAAGTGCTTCGGCACTTTTCTAAATAGCCTGAATAACCATTTAAGTAAACAGTATTTTTATTGTCATATAAGGTCTTTTTTGGGAGATCTTAACCAATATTTTGTAACCTTTACATCTATTTTGTTAGTAATATAAGAAACAAGGCAAATCTACTGAAATCACACATCTTTATACCATGTTCCTGGCCAAATGTCATCACTTTAGAATCCAGACCTATGTGCACATGGACAATAACAGCTGCTTTATGTTAGAGCACAAATAATAGACAGCACTGAGGTATTACCACCGCGTGTTGTTTCCTACAAAATGACCTAAATCAGGAGTCCACCATCCTCTTTTGTTGTTAAGATTTAAATTCTTGTTTGAAACAATTTTGGCAAAATGTCAATAAAGTTACCCCTTGTGGAGAATGTGTGAAAATGATGACTACGTGTCATTGCATCCCAGATGAAAATAGCAACACATAGAGCTGGGAAAGTTGGATAAGCAAGGCTGGTAAACTTTGAAGCCCTGGAATCCATTTAAATAAATTTACATTGCATTTGCCACTTCACCCCGCATAGGATCCATAGACTAGAACGTAGAACTAAAATGAAACAATGTCTGTGTTTATGGGGTCTGAGCTTTTACTTTTCAATGGAAAAGCCTACTCTCCAGGTCAGTCATTGCCCGTGTTGACAGCACACTTTTCTCATAGCTTCACCCTCTTTTAGCCCTTGGTTGCTTTCAAGCTCAATTTAGTACAATAAAGTTGTTATGCATGACAGTTTGAAGATCAAAATTGGTGGTGTCTGAGCCTACTGTGTTGCTACAAAGTGGGTTCATTCTCTACAGGCCAGCTCAGTTACTAAAGCCTCGCTGGTGGGACACTGCACTGGACTTCAGACATTCTCATCCTGACGAAAACAATTAGCTTCAAACTGCAAGAAGCTGCAGGGTCACCATTCCTTACAAAGAGACTTTACTGTTTAATATTCCGGAGAGGAGCTCGGCCAGGGTTGATTTATCTGTTCCTTTCTTTCTTATAATACTTATGTACGAAAGTATTTATGAAATGTTTAAGGCTAAAAAAGTAAAACTGGACAATCCACATTTGTCTGGAGATTCTGAAATAAATGAACTTATTACAACCTATACAATCTAGTGATTTTGCAACAAAATGATTTTTTATTTGTGTTTAATCTTCATTTTACAATTTACTATATCCTTAATTCTGTATAAGAAATTGGCCTGAGATTTTTTGTTTTCTTTATCCTTTTCCGGTAAGTCCCTTTCCTGGTTGGGAAATGTTTAAGATTTGTAAATCCCATCTTGACTATTAAATGGTTATGCTAATCGGAGGGACAAGAAAGTAACTCTGTACTTATTGTAGTTAACAGAAATGGTAGAAGCATATTCCCTGAGCAGTGCTCTCCGCTTTCCACCTTTTAACACATGCCTCATATGTCAAGCATCTTCATTTCCAAATAAATCTTTGTAATAGCTGAATGGGTTGAATAGATGTCATGTGTGCTATGTTAGAAGACTATATTTAACAGCCAAGGTGCCAACATGCAGATCTATATGTTGACCACTTTTTCACAGACCACCAACAAAGTATACTAATGGCCACTTTACACACACCAACTTATCTGTCCAACTTCTGAACAACTTACTGGTTGCAGTGAAATCATGGACACATTGCTCCATTTTGTGACTGTGTACAATGGAACAATGTGTCCATGTTTTCACTGCAACCAGCAAGTTGGTCAGAAGTTGGACAGATAAGTTGGTGTGTGTAAAGTGGCCTTAAGTCTCTTTTAGACTACCTCTTTATATTGATGGTGTGGTTTTATATGCTAAATTTGCCCACATCAGAGGCAAAGCTAGAGGTTCACCTCAGGGAGTGGAGAATCATATGAGTGGGCCCCTAAGCAGATAACCCTGATTACTACTATGGTGGCAAAGCCTAGTCATGGGTTCAGAGGAACCTCAACAGAGTACCGCGCTGTTACTGAATATAACTCTCTATACAAAGACCAACACTGAAGTTACTGCCAAACAGTGACCATATAGTGGTAGAAACCAGTTCTGCAGAACATATAAGAGATTACAGTACTGTCATACATGGTAACTTACCTCTGATATTTTTTCTTATAAGGTTGTTCACTTTTCCTGTCTTTTCCATCTGACCCAGCCCTACATGACAACATCTCCAGCCAGGACTTGTCAACAGAGATTTTAAGAAAGACTCATCTGACTTCTCACATTTCCATCATCCTCCCCATCTACCCCCAACCTGCACAAACCCCTCATCCTGCTGGTATCCCAATACTAAACCACTGCTGTATGTGCCCCTATTACTGCACATGCTGTGTGGCACAAAAACAGTGCTTCTCTAATGGCCCATAGCGTTATGCCACCACTGTGCCCCCACATAATAATGCCACCACTGTGCCCCTTATATGGAAATAATGGCTCATGTGTGCCCTGTATATGGTAAAATTGCCCCCTAGAAAAAAATAATGCCCTGTGCAAGTGCCCTAGGAAAGTGTCCATATCTTGCTCCTAGAAAGTAATAATTCCCCATGTGCAACTTTGACGGTCACAATACCCTGAGTGCCCCTATAACAAGAATGCTTCCAAAATGCTTACATAACATTTAATTTCTCCTTAGTGCCCCCATGTACAGCTCCCATTTACACAATATGATGCCCTACACCTCCCCTAAACACAGTATGATAGGCCCATGGCTCCCCCAAAACAATGGTTCACACCATGATATCTATGTCCTCCATCCTTGAACATCTGTTCCCCATCCTGCACCCTTCCTGGTATATATGCCTCCCATTCTTGTATCGATCTCCTCCATCTTTGCATATACTCGCATATACTGGCGCTTATCCTGGTGTATATGTTTACCCATCTTGGAACCTTCCTGATATATGCTGTATGTCCCCCTTCCTGGTAAATATGTCCCCCATCCTGGTATATCTGTTCCCCATTCTAGAACATATGTTCCACATCTTGATATTTATGTCCCTATCCTGATATATATGTCCTCCATCATAGTATATATGTCCCCATCATAGGCCCATCATGGTATACATGTCTCCCATACTGTGACCTTCCTGGTATAGATATCCCCCATGCTGGTATCTATATCCCCCATTCTTGGCCCTTCCTGGTATATATGTTCTCCATCCTTAGCCCTTCCTGATATTTGTATGTTCCCCATCCTGGAATATGTGATACCAGTTCTTCATTCTAAAAATAAAAAACACTCTACTCATCCAATCCTGCTGAGTGCAGCATGCACCCATCACTGATCACTAATCACTGATCAAGCGCAACACATGCCAATATAGTTAACACTAGAGGTAGCACTGGGTGGGCCCCAGAGATCACCTGCCTTCACGGCCCTCATGTTGTTACGCTACTGGTCCACATATATTAATATATTCTATTGGCTAGGTTTTGCATATAAAATTATTTATTACAATTTTTTACCTAGGTTATTTTCACCTTTCAGAAGATTAAAGGGTTATTCCCATTTCCAACATTATATCCCAATATGTAGTAGGTGTAATTATAATAGAAATGTAGTATAGTTCTCCTAATATAGCCATGTCTCTTACTGCATGTGTAGGCCTTTGCAGCTTATAAATCCATGGTTACAACCAGCTGATATAGTTATAGCTAGTTAGTTAGGTAGTTAATCATGGTCATAACCATGGATACCAAAGCTGTAATGCCCCTCACGTGCCTCTAGTCACACGGGATGAGTTAATGTCTAGAGGGGGTGGTCCTAGGTACCCTGTGGTCTATCCCATTATTTGTGTTCTTATATATGTAGTGATTGCAGTTTATACAATTTTGCCATTTATCACATGGCTACTAAAAAAAGACAGTATCAAAAAAACAAACTCACCATTTGGAGCCAGAAACAATCTAACAAAGCACTTAGCAAGATGCAGTCAGGTCCGATTAAATAAGGCAAACGCAGGTGTATAGAACAGATGCAATCACACTCAACCTACCAGTACATGGGGGGAGGTGATTTTGCTATGCACAAGATAAGGTTTGCCTATATAGAATGCCATTTGCACAGATACATACGATACAGAGTCTCAATAGCTATACCCTGTCTCAATAGCTATATTCCTCTGTATAAAATAAAAATAGTATATAACCACTCTGCTACCAAAGTCGTTCCAGCGTTGATTGCACTGGGTTTGATTGACTCATGTGACATTGTTGTGACACGAGAGCTCATCTGCCAATAAGCAATCACTTTACTCTTACTAGCTTCGGACGTAGTTGACATTAGGAGAAAGTCAAAGAACATTACCAGGAAAATAGAGACCACCAGCAGCCCTCACTTCTTCCAGGTGTCAGTGTAGTCCAAAGGAAGTGAGAGTAAAGTGATCACTGATTGGCTGCTGTACTCACGTGGCATAACATCATCCAAGTCACGGGAGACCCAGTGCACTTATTGCTGAAAAGGCGCAAGCATCAGACTGAGTATATTTTTTCCAGGGTAGTGGATAACCTTTTTAGAGTGTAATATTTTTAAAATGTTTGAAAAAATTAAACTGTAAACTTCAGAAGATGTTCAAACATTAAAGGCAAAGAAGGAAAATGTTAATTACTGTGAATATAGATGAGTCGGTCGACAGGGTAGTGGGTACTTGGATGCCGGGACAGGTTGCTACTTCAGTGGGGATCACGGCTGGTCGGGTCCCGATCCCGTGCCCTGGACATTCAATGGCTGAGGGAAAACTACTTGGGATGGGGGATTATTATACGTGACGCCACCTGTGGTACCTGGTAATGTAGTTACCAGCGCTGCAGCCGGCCGCTGAGGTGATGGTGATGCAGCTTTGGGTACTACAGCTCCCCACAGGTGGAGCTTTACTTCAGGGCAGCAGGGTGGATGAGTGGAATAGTAGTCCTTGGCTCTGTGGTTCTGTAGAGGCCCTTCAGACGATAAACAACTGATGCAGAAGCCAGATAAGCTCAAACAGTTCTTTACTGGTACCAGATAGATGAATAGGTACACGGTACAGTCTAGTTTGCCATTGAATTTGTTGCCACAGACTTTGGGGTTCACCACAGAGTCTGTCAGAGGTGCCTCTCAAATGCTTTTCTTGGTCCAATTCTTTATGGCCCTGTTGGCTCTCTACACTCCCACTCTAGAGTCTGGTTTCTGGTCCCCAGGTGTTGCTTAAAGTCTCTCTTACGTGTCAGCGTCTTGAACCCAGCTTTGGGACAGAGGTTGGACTACTTTGATGGGTGCTGTGGCACCTTCTTGGTAAGACCCACAGTCTGCCGATCAGCAGTTTGGGATACACCTTAACAAACCGCCGTCGGTTCCGGATGACCTGAGCACTCCAGATGGCTCCGACCAGTCCTGGAGTGCCCATTCTTGTCTGAGTTACCTCTTTAATTTTGAGATACCCTCTTGTCAGAGCTGCAGGTTGATCTGCGTCTGTCTGTTCTGCTTTCCTCACACCTTCTGACTGACTGCTGTCAACTGTCACCTACGTCACGTCTCCCGCTCTGCTAAGCACCACCCCCTGGGACCTACTGAATACACAGTCCCTGGTGCTAGGGTGGCTGTGATTGGGATTTTGTGGTTTTGGATACAGGCTCTGTAGCTTCCCCCTCTACTTGTGACTATGGCGGCACAACACCTTCTGTTTGGGATGCAGTACCTCCCTGTGGGGTCCCGCCAGAGGGGCGCCACATAGACCTTCTGGGAAAAAATGGTTTCTTTTAGTACACATAAACAGTAGTACATGAATAAAAGAAGAAATTCTTTCCAGGACCCTGTATGCTTCATCACTATTCACTTCATTCACAGTTTATACTAGTAAAGAGTGAAGGAAAAACTCTGACATTAATTGCCACCACCTCCGTTTTTTGTCAGATACTCAGCAGTTCCTACAACTGATAAAAAGTATTGAACACATCAATGATTTTCTAGGTAAATATATTTCTAAAGGTGGTAATAATATTAATTTTTTACCAGATGTCGGTTCATCCCTGGCAGCCTCGGATCGGACCTTACCATGGTGTGAAGCCACCCTTAGATGTCTACTTCTTTCCTTGGAGATTCTGTAATGATCCCTTTCGTACGGACACGACTCAGACGACGATCAATACCAATTCTAGATGACGCACAAAAAGAGCAGGCGCTTGAATGGATAGCAAGTGCTTCAGCAAATGGGCTCTCCTCCACCTCAACTTCTACTTCACAAATACACCAGTCCTCAGAGGTGTCACCACAATCCCATTTGCTTCCGCACAGCTCCCAAGTCTCCAGCCACCCATTTGAGTATGGGGTAAGACAGATGGTTGACTATGCATTGCTCTTCACTCATACTATAGCCTGGGAATCAGAGGTCTGCTCAAAAGCTTTTGTGAGTCAAGATGAGGTAATGATCTGCACTGATGCCCAGAAGCTTTTGGAGTCAGATCCAGGCCCAGATAAAGAAGGTTTTGAGCAAGCATAATGAAGACCCTCATTCATAAAGTGTCAACTGCACCTTGGGGATCTTGTGAGCCCTTCCATATACGAATCCTCCTGTACTTCCTCCCCCTCCTCTAGTGCCACCACTTGACTGCGAATACTGTTTAAAGTGTGCTCCAACATGTAAATGACGGGAATAGCCATGCTGATAATGGCATAACCATCACTAAACATCTTTGTCGACATTTCGACATACTGTACAGAATGGTGCATAGGTCCTTCATTCCAGACAACTCCAGCAGTGTGATTTGACCCACCTCTGGATCTCGTAGGCCCAGGTTATACGTCATGACGCATTGCACCAGGGCTCGTCGGTGCTGCCACAGTTGCTGCCACAGTTGCTGCAACATGTGCAGAATTGAATTCCATTGTGTCGGCACATCACATTTCAGCCGATGAACTGGCAGGCCGAAAGACTTCTGTAGAGATGCAAGGCATTTATCTACGGGATGCGAATGGCGGAAGTGAGCACACAGCGACCGTGTCCTCTGCTGAACACCATCTGGGGATGGATAGTGTGCAAAAATTTGCTGGACAACCAGGTTTAAGACATGAGCCATGCAAGGCACATGTGTCACATTGCCCTGGCGGAGGGCTGCACCCAGCATTGCAGCATTGTCGCACACGGCCTTCCCTGGCTGCAGGTTCAGTGGACACAAGCATTGAAGAAACTCAGTCTCCACAGCAGACCACAACTCCTCAGCTGTGTGACTCACATTTTCCATACATTTCAAGGTAAAGACCGCCTGATGCCGTTGAGCCCTGCTACCATCATAGTAAGGAGGTGTGCAGGATTCCTTGTGCGCAGTTAGAACGCGGGTGGCATTACCAGACAGACATTGGGTGCAGGTGGAGGACCGAGACAAGGTTGCGGAGGCAGAAGCAGTGGAGGAATGGATGAACTTATAAATACAGAGGATTCATGCACAACTCGTGGGGATGGCAAGATTTAGACAGCAGCCCCTTCTCCTGCTGTCTTCATAGCTACCCAGATTTTTTACTTACATTTTGGTGACAAATCTTACAGATAACATGGGGAGACTAAAGGCTTGTGGATTTTGGAATGTGATGCATGAAAGTCACCTCACCAACCATTTTCAGTTTGCAACTGTGGGGCAATTGATGCTACTAAAGTGATGTCTGGGCCCAAATTTTTGGGAAAAATGGAGACTCTTGTTGTAGTCCCCTAAATGTGACACTATGCTCAGCGTGTTCACAAGGCCTTCCACATGCTGCATTAAAAATCGCACCAAATACTCATCGCCTGCACAAGGCCTTCCGGATACTGAGGTAAAACGCACCAAATTATCATCATCTGCACATGGCCTTACAGACACAGAACGTTAAATGCACCAAATAATCATCATCTGCACATGGCCTTACAGACACAGAACGTTAAATGCACCAAATAATCATCATCTGCACATGGCCTTACAGATACTGAAGTCAAACACACCAAATAATCATCATCTGCACATGGCCTTGCAGATACTAAAGTGAAACGCACCAAATAATCATCATCTGCACACGACCTTACAGATACTGAAGTGAAACGCACCAAATAATCATCATCTGCACATGGCCTTACAGATACTGAAGTAAAACACACCAAATACTCATCTTCTTGATGTGGCTTTACAGATACTGAAGTAAAACTCAACAACTACTCATCATGTGCATGATGCCTTACAACTACTGTAGTAAAAACTGATTTTGGAAGGGCATGACATGCCTATATCTGTGTCTCCTCCCCCTTTTACTTGTCTATCTCTTTTCTTTTCGCATTTTTATATGTAGTTTTCACTTTTCCATATGTTTGTTGTATCTTCTGAGTAGTTTATCACCTTTTGGACACTTTAGAAGGTGTTTTCTATGTGTTTGTGTTTGGCTGTCATTCTTCTTAATGGGACTCGACGGTGTTCGATGAACATTCGACGAACATTCGACGAACAAACGCCCAATTCGGCGAACCGAATCGAACACTAGGGTGGTGGCTCATCTCTACCCATAATACACACCATGTTTGGAGGGCAAAGGGTACTGCATATCACCGCAAAACACCATACTAACCATGATGTTTAGAGGTTGAAACATCATAATGTGGGGCTGTTTTTCAGCATAGAGCACTGGCAAACCTCATGTTATTGAAGGAAGGATGATTGGTCAAATGCACCGAAACACTTGATAAAAATCTGCTGCCAAGTACCAGGATAATGAAGATGAAATGAGGGTGGAAATTTGAACAAGAACATGATCACAAACAAACAGTCAGGAAAACTCTTGAATAGTTTTAGAGAAAGAATATAAAGCTGCTAGAATCGCCCAGCCAATCACCTGACCTGAATCCAATAGAAGATCTATGGACGGAACTAAAGTTCAAAGTTCATAGGAGGAACCCAAAGACCTTTCAGGATTTGAAGGGCGTTTGCATGGACGAATGGGCCAAATCACACCTAAGCAATGAATGTGGCTAGTTTCTCCATACAGGAGGTGAATTGAAGCTATCATCATTAACAAAGGATTTTTAACTAAGTCTTAAATAAAAATCAGTAAGCATGTTCAATAATTTTTCTCTGTTTCAATTCACAGAATAACACATACCGTATATACTCATGTATAAGCCGAGTTTTTCAGCACAGAAATTGTGCTGAAAAGTGCCCCCCTCGGCTTATACACGAGTCAGTGACGGCTGACTGTGTGGGGCCGGTGTCCGGGGGCTGGAGGAGGCAGGGGGAGGCTGTATAGTGAGCGACCGGTCACGTGGGCCTGCTCATTAGTGCAATGCAATATGCACTGCATCCCCCTGTCCATCAGTGGCAGGGGGAACCGTGCATATTACATAGCACTGTCAGTCCTCTCCCGCCCCCCTGTGGTAGTATACAGCAGTGCCCCCACCCCTGTGGTATATACAGCCCGCCCCCGTTGCTGCCGCACACCTGTAAAATGAAGATCTTTCATACTTATCCTCCTGCTGTCACCGCGCGCATCCTCCGCTCTCCTTGCTTGCACCCGGCGTCCATCCACGTGACTGCGCACAAATAATGACGTCATTATTTGTGCGCGGTCATATGGATGGACGCCGGGGCCCGGGTGCAAGCAAGGAGAGTGGAGGATGCGCGTGGTGATAGCAGGAGGATAAGTATGAAAGATCTTCTTTTTACAGGTGTGCGGCAGCAACGGGGGGGGTCTTGTATATACCACAGGGGGGGCTGCTGTATACCCACAGGGGGGGGGCTGCTGTATTAGTATAGGCACTGCTGTATACTACCACAGGGGAGGGGCTGCTGTTTATACCACAGGGGGGGCTGCTGTATACCCACAGGGGAGGGGCTGCTGTATATACCACAGGGGGAGGCACTGCTGTATACTACCACAGGGGAGGGGCTGCTGTATATACCACAGGGGGAGGCACTGCTGTATACCCACAGGGGGGGGGCTGCTGTATACCCACAAGGGGGGGCTGCTGTATACTACCACAGGGGAGGGGCTGCAGTATATACCACAGGGGGAGGCACTGCTGTATACCCACAGGGGGGGGGCTGCTTTATACTACCACAGGGGGAGACTGCTGTATACTACCACTGGGGAGGCTGCTGTATACTACCACAGGGGGAGGCTGCTGTATACTACCACAGGGGGAGGCTGCTGTACACTACCACAGGGGGAGACTGCTGTATACTACCACAGGGGGAGACTGCTGTATAATACCACAGGGGGAGACTGCTGTATACTACCACAGGGGGAGACTGCTGTATACTACCACTGGGGAGGCTGCTGTATACTACTACTGGGGCTGCTGTATATACCTCTGTGGCTGCTGTATACTACCACTGGGGAGGCTGCTATATATCACTGGGGGGGACTGTATACCTTTGCTGGGGTCCACCCTCAGCTTATACACGAGTCAATAGGTTTTCCCAGGTTTTGGGGGCAAAAGTAATGGGGTCGGCTTATACACGGGTCGGCTTATACACGAGTATATACGGTAACTAAATTTATGGACCATGGTTTGGTTTCTTTACCTGTGTGGAGTGAATGGGTTGTTACTAATATCTGGTGATACAAAGCAACAGCATCTTTAGAAATATATTTGCTTAGAAAATTGGTGGTGAAGTTTAATATTTATTTCACCTTCTGTATGTGTCAGGTATGAAACTGTACACTAAGTGCAACCCTTTGAAAAGTTTCTATTTTAACTTATTACAGCTATCTCTAAAATATTTCATTTAGCTTTGGATGATGTGTTTATCTCTTTAAAGGTACCGTTACATGGCATGACGTTGAAACGATGTAATCAACGATCTCGTGGGCGCATGGTCGTTTTTGGCATCGCTGGTGAGATGTCACACGTCTAGATATCGTGAACAACTCACCAACGATGTAGTGAGCAGGTATCGTTCGCACAACCCAGAGTACGATGCCTGCTCATTGCTTTGAATGGGCAAAGTTGTGAACGACATTGTTGTCACGGTGTCACACAGAACGATGCAGCAGGTGGCTTAAGTTGATATCGTCAGCTTTTACAACATGTTGGTAAACCTGTCAACTCCGATCCAACGATTGATCGTAGTTGAATTGTGCGGTTACACACTTGCAATGTCGTTTCAATGTCGCTCAACCCGTAACATTTCAGCGATATTGCCTACGATATCGTGCTGTGTAACGGTACCTTAAGTGTCTCTTGAAAATCGAGTAATCTCTCAAACCTCTCCTGGGTTACATTACCCTTATGATGGTGCCAATAATGTCCACTAATTGGAAAGTATGATGCAATGATGGATCTATAGAGACACTTCCATTTCTAACTAATCTGACTTACAAATGATCTGGCTTAATTCAAATTCTGTTGTCCAATATTTTTTCTTTCATGTTAAAAATTGGAATATTTTTCATCAATGTGCTGAATTTAAATTTCAATAGGTTTTGGTCCATGTTTTTTTTTTATCACTGGAGCAGCCTTTTTTTTCTTAAATGCAAAAAAATAATAATTCTACATTTTTCCACAGTTTTTAAAAGTAAATAAAACATACAGATCATGGGTGACACATAGATGGCATTCATATGCTGTCTGGTTTTCTGTCATCAAAGAAGAGCGAATTCTGGCTCATGAATACAAAGATTAGATAACGTTAGGTACCATCACGAAATGGGTACACCTTGACGTGGTTGGATGGCTTTTGACTTTTTTGCAAAAACGTATATAGCAAGTACCCTGTTTTTTAATAGCATGTACTTTTTACTTATTTGTTCATGGCATGGTATTTTTGCACATTTTGTGTATGATTTTTCCTTAGATTTAGTCTGTATGATGATCAGTCTGAACATGCTCTTACCAGTATGTACACTTAAGTCTGCTTTGGCTCAGTTTTTTCTGTATTCAGGTCATTCTGCATCCTGTTTTCATTGAGGTCAGTCAACACATGAACAGGTTTTAAAATAGACAGAGAGAGGTACCATTCCAAAGTGGGTATACCTTGATGTGGTTGGGTGGCTTTTTATCTTTTTGCAAAAACATATATACTAAGTACCCTGTTTAACAGCATCTGCTTTTTACTTATTTATTCATGGCAGGGTATTTTTGCACATATGTATATGGTTTCTCCTTAGGTTTAGTATATTGTGATTCATGTCATCTTTGAGCAAAAAAAAAAGCCTTAAAAAATAGGTTCTGCCCAATGCATTTGCTATACTGTACTGCTGTTGAAATCTACCCCACCTTATAGGTTTTGTTTTCTGATGCACAGCTACAATCAACATGTGCTAAATTTATTGAGATTTGTGCGTTTTTAGAAATTTGGCATTTTACACTCCAGCAAGCTTTGGATCAGTACCAGGTATGAGAAGCAGGTCCTCATATATTCACCCTAGGAAATTGATTTAGCTGATGCCCTGGTCAGATTTACACTCACCTGGTGCGGCAGGGCACTAACCACTGACCTACATACAGTGTAGCTTGCTTGCTTCTATAAAGCTGCACAGTGCTTCCACAAGGGATGGTTAATTGACTAAATCATGTATTACCACAAAAGAAAATTAACATTTTAGACTATACGATCACCAGGAAAGTCATTATCAGTAGTGTTTCAACTCAGCTATGTAGTGGCCAGATCAAAACGGGCAAGCGCTGTCTATTGAGCAGTAATGTGCATCAAGACTATTAGTAAATATGACCTATAGTCCAAAAATAATGATCATTCTTTTTTGTATGTTACATTGTGAACTGCACAGTTTGAATCATTAAATTAAATATTGTATCACAGAGCCGGGCCATAGAGATTAAACAAAGCTTTCACTCCGTTCACAAAGAACTAAAGCTGTCTTTCCCTTAGAATAATGTGTCAACCATAATGCTCCATAAAGACTATTTTTTAATATAATGTGTAGTTCATAGAACCTCACTGTGTGATATTCTACACAAATCAAAAATGAAACAAAGCTTTTATATATTCTTTTTAAAAAAAAACACATTGTGAAGCGTATTATATACCAAGTCAACCAAATAGAGACTTTAAGAAATGTGGAAATAATATCCTTTGTGCGGAGTAATGATTTCTAGAAAGGAGCAGCCGATAAATATTTTCACAGGTGTAATGTTATTATAGGAATTCCGTGTAATGATGATTATTGTTTCAAACATACAAAAAGCTCATATATTAACCAAATGATAACCAGGCTTTTCATGTAATAACAATTAAATATGGCATTCAGGCTCTGTAGCAGGAGCCGCCATGCCTGTGCATTCAACTGAAAAATGGCAAAATAATTTATAATATAAAAGATCTGCAATGTGATTATCTTCTGAGCACTCTCCAAAGCAATTTATTTAAATGCTTCTCATACCAAGAGGGTTGAGTAGCAAGTCACATTGCTCGCTAGTGGAAGAAAGGCTTGGTTTGTTTTAAGGCATTGCCAATGAAAAATAGAGCTAAATTCTTAGGATAGGAATACTGACATCTAAATGTGTATCTGGAAGTGAAAGCAATGAATTACAATTTTTATGTACTCTATCTATCTATCTATCTATCTATCTATCTATCCATCTATCCATCTATCCATCTCTACAATCCCTGGCAAAATTATGGAATCCATACAGTTGTTTAATTTTGTAGAAAGAGAGCAGATCACAGACATGGCACAAAACTAAAGTCATTTCAAATGGCAACTCTCTGCCTTGAAGAAACACTAAAAGAAATCTTGAAAAAAAAATTATGCTAGCCAGTAACGGTAACTTTTGTAGACCAAGCAGGAGGAAAAATTATGAAATCACTCACTTCGGAGGTAAAAATTATGGAATCACCTTTAAATTTTAATTCCCAAAATTAACACCTGCATCAAATAAGATCTGCTCATTTGTCTGTATCTAAAAAGGAGTGATCACACCATTGAGAGCTGTTGCACCAAGTGGACTGACATGAATCATGGGCTCCAACATGAGAGATTTCAATTAAAACAAAGGAGAGGATTATTAAACTCTTAAAAGAGGCTAAATCAACACGAAATGTTGCAAAAGATGTTAGGTGTTCACAGTCAGCTGTGTCTAACAATCTGGTCCAAATACAAACAACATGGGAAGGTTGGTAAAGGGAAACACACTGGTCGACCAAGGAAGACATCAAAGTGTCAGACCGGAAACTTAAAGCAATGTGTCTCCAAAACAAGAAATGCACAACAAAACAAATGAGGAACGAATGGGAGAAAACTGGAGTCAATGTCTGTGACCGAACCGCCTAAAGGAAATGGGATTTACATACAGAAAAGCTAAAAAAAGCCATCATTAACACCTAAACAGAAAAAAACAAGGTTACAATGGGTTAAGGAAAAGCAATCGTGGACTGTGGATGACTGGATGAAAGTCATATTCAGTGATGAATCACGACTCTGCAAGGTGATGATGCTGGAACTTTTGTGTCATTCCAATGAGATTTATAAAGATGACTGCCTGAAGAAAACATGCAAATTTCCACAATCATTGATGATATGGGCCTGCATGTCAGGCAAAGGCACTGAGGAGATGGCTGTCATTACAGTACATCTTCAATAAATTCCCAAGTTTGCACTGATATTTTGGACACTTTTCTTATCCCATTAATTGAAAGGATGTTTGGGGATGATGAAATCATTTATCAAGATAATAATGCATCCTGCCATTGGGTAAAAACTGTGAAAACATTCCTTGAAAGATGACTCATAAGGTCAATGTCATGGCCTGCAAATAGTCCGGATCTCAATTCAATGGAAAATCTTTGGTGGAAGTTGAATAAAATGGTCCATGACAAGGCTCCAACCTGCAAAGCTGATCTGGCAACAGCAATCAGAGATGGTTAGAGCCAGATGGATGATGAGTACTGTTTGTCCCTCATTAAGTCCATGCCTCAAAAACTGCAAGCTGTTATAAAAGCCAGAGGTGGTGCAACAAAATACTAGTAATGTATTGGAGTGTTGTTTTGTTTGTTTGTTTGTCGTTGTTTCCAAAATTATTTCCTCAGAATTGAGAGATTCCATAATTTTTCCTCCTGCTTGGTCTACAAAAGTAACTGTTACTGGCTAGCATATTTTTTTTCAAGATTTCTTTTAGTATTTCTTCAAGGCAGAGAGTTGCCATTTGCAATTTCTTTAGTTTTGTGCCATGTCTGTGATCTGCTTTTTTTCTACAAAATTAAACAACTGGATGGCCATGTGATTCTATAATTTTTCCCAGGGTTTGTATCTATCTGCACTTGATATGATCTGGCCTAAAAAGATGTATATAACACTCTGAGGTCGCCTAGAACTGTATCTAACCGCTTTTAATTTTTTTTTTGCAAACACAGCCTTACTAATGTTAAAGTGAACTTGTTGGAATATGTTTAGTGCAACAACTCCATTCCTGTAAATGAGTATAAAGTTAGAACAAAAAAAAACTCCCAGAGGCTCACTCAGGAAGAGCATGTGACTGTATCCAGTTTTCTGTGTCTGTGAGAAAAAGCAGCTGCGAGATGCTGCACAGAGACTGAGACAAATAAAATATATTTATTCCTGATTCATTAAGCTTATCATATTTGGTCCTGTTTGTTGCTGAATAAACAAGCTCTGCTGTCACACGCTTGGAGAGTATCCTGAATAATCTGCTGCCAACAGAACCTTCCATAGAAACAAATAGAAACCAATCGCCCATATAATACATTGCATGCTGTGTTTGGTGATTGTCCTGATGAAGGTGTGAGTAATACATCCTGAAATGCATTGAACAAAGCCACTTGCAGTCACTGATTTCCTTTGTATATGATTGATTGTAGAGCAGCACAGTTGGATTTCACATATTTCCTCTATTTTTTTCTACTATTGCTTTGGCCTGTGGATACTGCAGCATCTGTTTGGAGCCTTTGTTCTGGTTGTATATGACACAACCCTCTAAGGTGAGTAGTTTTCCTTTAGCTTACCTGTAAGCATTTTTATAGATAAGACCCTATTGCGCTTTCTGTCCCATGGTTATTCATATACAGCATATTAATAGACTTGTAATGTTGTTTGTTTTTTTTCTTGTTTTTTTTAAAAAGAAAACAGTCCAAAAATTACCACTCTCTATCACTTGTGATTTTTCTGTTAAACAGAACACTGACTCGAACTGACATTGTCGCTGTTAGAGGTATTCTTATCCTGCTGTGACTGAGAAGCATTATGTGCTGTATACTTAATAACTCTCTCCACAAATATGCTTGCTATTTGATAGTAGGCATATGGTGCCAGTGATTATGGTGGTTCTTCTGATACTGCTATTATTTTATTATTATTATTAATATTATTATTGTTATTATAATTATTATTACTTCTAGCAGTTTACACATTTTAACCTGTGGTATGTTTTCTTTCTTTCACACTACCCCATCCAGTGACATTGCTTCTTTTCATAAGGCCCCATAATACGACACAACATCGTTAACGATATCGCTTAAACGTCACGGTTTGAGCGACGTTGAAACAACATCGTAAGACCGTCGTTGCATGTAACGGCATGATACGACAACGATAAATCGTTGGATCGTTGATTGCAGATTTAAGAACATGTTCTCAAATCACACAATCAACGATCAGCAAACCTGCTATATTGTTGTGTGTGACACAGCGATAACGATGTCGTTTATGACTTCGCCCATTCACAGCAATGAGCTGGTATCGTTCGCTAGGTTGTGCGAACGATACCTGCTCACTACATCGTTGTAGAGTCATCCATGATGTCTAGACGTGTGACATCTCAACAACGTTGTCAAACGATGTCGGAAATGACCGCTCTCCGCGGAATCATTGCCGACATCGTTTCAACGTTGTGCCATGTAACGGTACCTATGTATTTATTCATACAACACTGCAATTCATAGTTTCACATTTTAGGGAGAAGATAGATTTAAGTACATCGAGTTCAACTTACAGCCTAATATGTTGAATAAGAAGTAGGCAAAAACCCCATGTGGCAACATTAAGCTCCAATGTTAGGGGAAAAATTCCTTCCTGATTCCACATATGGCAATCAGACTAATTCCTGGATCAACGCCCTATCAAGAATCTAGTATATATAACTGGTTATTATATTTTTCAAGAAAGGCATCCACACCCTTCTTAAATATTAGTGGTGAATCAACCATTAAACATCATATAACAAATAGTTCATAGTCTCACTGCTTATACAGTAAGAATCAGCGTCTGTGATTATGCTTAACACTTCTTTCCTCTAGATGTAGAGGATGCCCTTTTGTCCCTGTCACAGGCCTAGGTTTAAAAGATCATTAGAAAGGTCTCTGTACTGTCTCCTCATATATTTGTTCATTGTATTGAAATTGCCGCTAAGCCATCATTTTTTTCAAACTGAATAACTTGAGGTTCAATTACTGTCTTGGTATTGCAGACTACTCAGTCCATTAATATCTTTGGTTGCTTTTCTTTGCACCTGCTCTACTTAAGCTATGTCCTTATTATACCTCAAAGACCAAAATTATATATTATATTCTAGGTTTGCTCGCACTAGTGACTTGTATGGAGGTAAAACTATGTTGTTCTATTGAACATCTCTGCCTCTTTCAATGCATCCACTATTTCATTAGTTTTGGCAGCAGCTGCCTGAGATTGGTCTGAAAAGTTGAGTTTTCTATTTTCACACTGGGCGTAGGGAGACCCCCAGTGCAGGACGACGAAGGGGGGGAAAGGATTCCCTGACGCTAAGGGCAAAGGGGAGATGGTAACCTCTAGAATTACTATGGCTCACCTAGCAACCCTATACAGTCTCTGCAACTGTCGCCGATCAGGATGCCTTGTCCCCTCAAACTAAGACTAGGGATCAGATAGGGTGGAAACTGGTCAAACCAACACAACTAACAGCTGAAGGAAAAACACCAGGGAAACAGACAAAGGGAAGAGGGAGAAACACTTAGCTGAAAGGAGATCCAGACAGAAAACACAGGAAGTCCACAATGCACTGCTGATCCAGAAAGCACCACTAACTCAAAACAAGCTATCACCAGCAATGCATCATGAGAGCCAAGAAGTATATATAGAGACAGCTGAAGGTAGGAGATCAGCTGGGTCCTAGTGACTCCAGCTATCACCAAGCAGAGAGATACTTTTTAAAGGAACAGAACCACAATTAATTCAAACAGGAATGGTGTCAACTAGGGATGGGCAATTTACTCGTTAGGACTCGTTACTCTACGAGTAGTAAGGAACTCGCAGGAGTCGGTACTCTGCAAGTTTCCAAGCGATTACTCGCACAGTAACGAGTCCAATGCAAATCAATGGCAATCCTAGTTTTGTCAGAGTTTGCATTCAGTATTTTTCTCAGTCGCTAAACTCGCTATCACATCGCTGTCTATGTAGCTGGATTGTTCCCAAATCGTTTAAACAATAGCACCGGTTCACGGATAGCCGCTGTCAGCAGCGAGTCTTATGAATGAGCGAGTTACGACTCCTGCATACTGTATTCGGGACTTGCTGAATACAGAATATGTTAATGTTCCGAGACAGCCGAGCATGTTAGGTCAGAAAACTGTGAAGATGGCCAAGCATGTTAGCCAATCATATTCAGTAATGCCACAGCCCTGTTGGTTGTGGCATTACTATGATTGGCTGCTGTCCATCGTGATGCCTAGGTCATGTATGACAGGCAAGGCTGTATATAAGGCTTGCCCCCACCATTTTGGGCACATTCCTGTGACGATCTGAGCTAGTGCAGGGCGAGTAGGGAGACTTGGAGCAGATCCTAGCTAGGGAGTGTCAGTGAGTGTAGGAAACCCACCTCAAGATTCCTCACATTTAACCCAAACAGCTAATAACCCAAATAGTTAATAAAAAAAATCCTCTTCCGTCCGACGTAGTCCCAAACGTGGTGTCAGCTCTGCTACATCCCTCTACATAGACACATATGTCTATCCATAGGTACCGCAGGCTGAGAAATGTCTTTTGGGTTCACCTCAGGTGAACCTTGCTGTCAAAGCCCAAATCTCTGCTGCAGGCTCCGGAGATTACCAAGCGAGGACAGTAGTCCGTTTTTATAAAAAATATATATATATTTTTTTTAATATTCTTTAAAAGCCGCGGGTTTTTGTGCTGACTTTTAAAGAATAAAATGGGGAATTGCAAGTTTTTCCTCTGCTGCCAGACCCCTTATAGGGTCCAGCAGCACAGGAATCGCTGCAATACTCGCTTCCCCATTCATTAACATTGGACTCGCTAGACTCGCAACGAGTAGCGAGTTTCCGGCTCGGACTCGTTAGAGTCTAGCGATTCCGAGTATTTTAGGATTCGCCCATCCCTAGTGTCAACGGTCCGTGCTGATGCTTCAATAAATACACTTGAGTTCAAGTGCATTTTCTGAAGCAGCAGCGCGGACCGTTGACACCATTCCTGTTTGAACTATCTGTTTTCCCATGTTTTGCGAGGCGGTGGAGGTTCTGCAGCAGCTGTGATCTAAGCGCTCAAGCTGGTTGTGGGTTTCACAACCTGATCAGGTGAGTGAGCCTCATTAGAACCACTGTCATTTTCGTGTCACTTGTGATAAGGCACAGTCTGCGCCTCTCTGTGTCTCCTTCATTTATTATAGAACCACAATGAAGGATTTTGGCTGTTTAACCAGACGCTGCAACCTTCTGCGAGTGGCCCCAACAGTCTCCTGATACACCCGTGACAACTATCCACCCATACACCCAAGTGTTTTTCAGTGACCTTTTTACCCACTGTTTTACAATTAAGTATAAAATAATATATTTTATTTCCTCAGATCAAGTGCATTACTATACACTTATCCACATTAAATTTCAATTGCCAATTCTCAGTCTAAGCCTCCAGTTTACATAAATTCTTCTATAATATTAAATTATCCTCCTTTGTATTGATTACCCAGCAGAGTTTAGTGTCATTTGCAAATATTGAAATAATAATTATGTATGTCCTCTACAAAGTCATTTATAAATATGTTAAATATAAGAGGGCCCAATACTGACCCCTGTGGTACCCCACTGTCAACTGTGACCCAGTCTGAGATGTTTCATAAATAACTAATCTTTGTTTCCTATCACTGAGCCAGTTCTTAACCCAGTTACACATACTAGTTCATCTGAATGAATTAAAATACCATCAAAAATCAATGTAATATTTCCATGTTTCAGGGAATGTCTCGGAGCCCTGAAACATGTTGACTAATAAATGAATATTATATTCACCCTTTGATGGAATACATTAGCACAGTTTTCAACCCTTCATCCTCCCAACTGTAATTTTCTGAAATAATGACCTTTGGGTTTTCATTGGCATATCTTTAATTGGAATATACTAAATGTATGCCAAAGATATGTATAACTGTATGCTCATACAACTTTGTTTTCTTACGACTAATAAATAATATGTATTTTTTGTAGATAGTTACATTGAAAAATGGAAGTGACTGTGTTTTTAATACAGTTGAGTCAATGGTATAACAATGTACACTGGCCCAACACACTGAAGAGTTATTTTCCTGGTGTTTCCTAACATTGGTTATCAAAGAGGTGGTATTGACCTAACGCCCAGTGCCCTGCTGTAGTGACCTCATGTTCTTTGGTGACGTCTTTTATTACGTTTTACCTAAGCTGTATAGAATTCAGAAAATGTCACGTTCATTGCTATTTCCCATCTGTACATGAATAATATGGATTAGAGCAAAGAACATGTATTTTCTATGACTTTTACCTCTTTAATATTGTGCAGGTTTAGTGCATAGAGTCATGTGTAAATACTGCTGTACCTGTTTGATGGTGAGCACAGAACATACAAAGGGTTACCTGTCAGTGACATGCATTGTGGATGTGCTTTGTGGCACTCGGCATCTTGTTGCCTAGCAACGTCAGCATCTCTTGTGTGTTTCCCTTTGAAGCCATTGAGGCTTAGCTTTAACACCCACAGTCATCAGTCACATATACAAGGTTGACCATAAAGCTGGGTTTAGCCTTTACTTGGCCAGGCAATGTGCCAAGCAAGAATACATTTCCCTTTGGAATGAGAAATCCTCATGCAATGAATTTAGCAAAGCCTTTGTCTGGGTTAGCCAAAGGGCATGCAAATATAATAGTATTGTAAAATTAAAAAAAAAATCACAGTTGGAAAACTCATATGTTGAAATAAAATGTTCTCCGATTTGGATTATCAGCCTCCTCAAACATCATGTGAAGGTTAAAATAACAACCCAAAGACTATATGTAAACCGCTCTTATAATGGGCATATATTTCATATTGCCCTTACTGGGCACTTCATGAAGCAAAAAATGGTTATTCAGTTTAGTATATAACTAGTAATGACTAAGGCTGCTTTCACACTAGCGTTTATTTGAAATCGCGGCAGATGCGATGAAAAAAACGCATCTGCCGCGATTACCGCATACCGGCTGCACTTGCGGCATGATTGCGGCGTGGTTGCGGCAAGCCCCATACAATGTATAGGCGGGCTTGCGGCAAGTGCGGCAAGTGCGGTTTTGGCACTTGCGGCAGGTGCGGCCGCGAAAAAAGAAGGTGCAAAAACCTATGATGGGTGCTTGAGTTGCATTCATCTGTGCCCCCAAGTATAGACTGTTCAATAATAGTGATCATTTATTAATGTTGATATGTAAATGTAAATGATGCACTGGATTCTCTTATACCTAATAAAGGGAACCTGACAGCCGATGCATGCTGTCCAATCAGATTATTTCAGCCATGTGTGTTTTTTCTAGTAAACACTGTAGGGTTCCAGAGAAAATCATAGTTTAATAGCCACCGAGGACCGAGCCACATGGAAGACCAGTAAGACAGGCAGCTCCCTCATACGATATTTTTAGTTAATTTTATTGAATTTTTCTAGCGACGTGAATTAAACAAAAATTGCAATTTCAGATTTTCTATTTCTGTTTATGACATTTACAGTTAATATGTTTAAAATTTTGATAAACCGGACTTTTACAGGTGTGGCAACATTAACTATTGGCATGTTTTTAATTTATTTTTAAAGATGAGCTCCAGTTAATGTTTTCATTACCTAAAACTGTAAAATTCTATGTACTATAGTTGAAATGTATTGCTTAACTCCCCAATCCCTTTCTTCCCCCAACTTCAAGGGCTTCTCTGGCCCTCTTCTTAGTCATGTAATGGTGATTCCAACCTTCCAGATCACACTGGGGTTTATATGTGAGCTGAATGTTCAAAAATATTTTCAGAATCTATCCTTTTCTCAATCCTCAATCTACTAAAATGCTTGTACATGCCCTCATCATCTCCCTCCTCAACTTCCTCCCAATATCTTCCCTCACATAATCTCAGGTCCTCCCAAGACCTTCTTTCCTCATCCAATTGCCTCCAAGACTTCTCCTAATATCACCCATCCTCTGGAAGTGGGTGTCCCAACACATCTGATTACGTTCAGATTTTGCAGATGGAGCTTGAAAACCGATCTCCTAAGGAAAGCAAACAGCCTGCAATGACCACGCTAGCAACTCAACACCACTGGAGCTGCTTCAACTTTTAAACCTACTGTCTTCTTCCCCAACATCCAGCAGAAAGTAATTTTCCCTCTTCCTTCTATATTTGTCTGTCTTCATTAATTTGTCTACTGTAATATATAACTGTATTTTGTATGTAACCCCTTTTCATGCACAGCACCATGGACATAATGGTGCTTTATAAATAAATAAAAATAATTAAAAAACTAATTATGACAATGTTTCCTACAGAAATGAAGCTCAAATTGAGAAGGCCATACTGGCCCTGGAAAATGGGTGAAGAAGCTGATCTGTGAGTATATCAATATACTTACATTGTGGTACATAAAATCTTACATTAGTTCAGGGAAAAAAAAAAATTATTGGAGTGCTTCTTGGGACCTTGCTCTCAACACTGACTTAGTTTTGATATGTCAGTATAAGGATGGCTTTAGGGAGTGTCGGATCACCCCGGATTCGGGAGGATCCAGGAGGATCCAATTTGGGCAGATTTTCACCCCGAACACAAAAACGCAAGCAACTTTTTTGTGTCTGGGAGGAGAATCCGAATTCACCCGGATACTCCCGGACAGATGGAAACCAGATGACACAGAGCTGCCATTCGGTTCCATCCGGCCCCATAGGGCTACATTAGCACAAAATCGGGTCCGGGGCTGTCTGGTTTACACCGGACAGCCCACGTACCTGATGCTGCCGTGTAATGAGCGTTGCACTAGGCGCAGTCGCGCTCCTCCCATGTGACTCTGGGGGCCGGCACGGCCCAACCTGACCCTCCCCTTGACTGATAGCTGCCCCTTCCCCGGTATATCAGGCCACCTTCACTGATGGGAGGTGCCTGATTATTGAGTTAGTTAAGCTTCTGCTTTGCTGGCTGTTGGTCAGGTCCTCCTTGTTCTCTTCCCCGGTAGAACCATTCCTGCTCCCCTAGCCTTGGGCCCTGTTACCTTGAATCCTCCTTAGCTATACCGTAGTATAGGCTAACCCTACGAGCGCCCCCCTGGTTCTAGGTGTTGGTATTTAGACCCCCTAGGCTTGCCCCCGACAATCCCTGTATAGGAGTTGGTTTAACTAGGACCAGCTCACCCAGGGGAGTCTGATACCATGGCCCAGTGGGTCCATCTAGGGCGCCTTCCCCTGGGAGCGTGACACAGGGACATCTGTATGAGGCATTACTGCTGCTTCTGTTTATAGTGCTCTTGACATTGAATGTGCAGAGTGCATTAGGCTGTGAAAAAGTCATCTTGTCTGATGACCTTTGCAAACACTGCAATAAAGCCTCATTCACAAACATCTGCATTACAGAGGTCTAAATGAGGCTTTACATTGACATAACAGAGCACAATTAGTGTGCTATGTTCAGAGTAAAGCAGCAAAATAATTTCATTACTATGTTCTGAAAACTCTAGTGGTAACAACAGTAAAGAGAACACCTGTACACATTCCTGTGAGCAGGACTGTACCTCCAAAGGTAGGAGCAGCTCATTATCTGGCATTAGTACAACAATACAAGGCTGCTGACCTGTGCTCACCACTGCTGTCCTCACTCCTGATTGCCACTGTCCTGGACCTCCTTTTATCACTTACCGCAGAACTCTATGCCAGCTGTGACAGGGGGAAAGTGTAGCTCATTGAATAGCACTGAGCTGCAATAGGATGGTGAATGGCTCCCCCCATATCTGTAAACTGGGTAGTTCAGGGGGTAGCACCAGGAAATAGAAATTGCCCCTAATGGTTGCACAAAAAAATTATTAAAAAAAAGTAATATGTTAAAACAGTAACAAAAATGTAACTTGAACAGTTAATATTTATTAAAACAAACATAAAAATCATGATACAATCCCATTAACTGTTCTAAATGTATTGTAATACTACACATATTCATGGATTCCTGACTAAAGCAATGTGAGTGACTTATCCTTAGTCCTCCTATCAAAGCCAGGCATGTAACATAATCAAGTATACAGAACCGAAGCACGCTCGTTCACAAATTGGCATCACATTACCATGGTAATCAGAATGCTCCCTGATACCAGTGCTATTGTATCTGTGCAACAAAGGAGATATAAGGGGTATACCTGCAACTATAAATCAACACTGGAGATATGCCAGACACAGTAGTCAGAGAATGCAGGGTGTATTAACATAATTTGTTTGAAAAGGAGTATTCTAAATGAGGTTTACATATCAAGTTATAGTAGCGTATGAACTTAACATGCTATAATAGATATTATTATTATATAGCTCCATTTGATCTTTGGCACTTTACATGTAAAAAGGGTCATACATAGACAAATACAATAATAATGAAAAATGCAAGGCACAAACAGATTTAGGAAGAGAGAGGACCCTGTCTGCGAGGGTTCACAGTCTACAAGGGATGGGTGAGGATACAGTAGGAGAGGGTAGACCTGGTCATGTGGCAGTTTGGTGGACTGAGGCTGACTGCAGGTTGTAAGCTTGTTGAAATAAGTGAGTCTTCAGGTTCCTTTTAATGGTTTCCATGGTAGGTGAGAGTTTGATGTTTTAGGGCAGAGAGTTCAGGAGATTGGAGATGCACAGGAGAAATGCAGTTGTGGGAATAAAAGATAAGATGGGAGTAGAGAGAGGATCACAGGCTACGTGTAGGTAAGTACCGCGAAACCATGTTGCAGATGTGTGTAGGAGACAGGTTGGTGATGGCTTTGTATGTCATAGGGTTTTGAACTGGAGGCTCTGAGCAGTGGGAAGCTAGTGAAAGGCTTTGCAGAGAGGTGAGGCTAAGGAAAATTGAGGAGACAGGTGGATTAGTTGGGCAGCAGAGTTAGAATAGATTGGAGGAGTGCTAGAGGGAAGGCAAGAGAGCAGGAGATTGCAGTAATTGAGGTGGGTGATGATGAGGGCATGCACAGGTGTTTTTGCAGTTTCTTGGTCAAAGAATGTACAGATACAGTAAATATTTTAGAGTTGGAGTCAGCAAGAAGTTGAAAGGGCTTGGATATGTAGCTTGAAGGAGAGGGCAGAGTCGAGGATTACCCCGAGGCACCAAGCATCCAGCGCTGGGGCTAAAGAACAGCCATTGACTTTGATGGATAGGTTTGGTGGAGTGATAGAATGAGATGGGAAAAGGATGATGAATTCAGTTTTATTCATATTCACTCTTAGAATTGTAGCAGAAAAGAAAGATGAAATAGCGGACATTGTGGGATTTTGGTTAGTAAGGAGGTGATGTTACGTCCAGAGAGGTATATCTGCTTGTCATCAACTCATCAATGATAAACCAGAAATCAAGCGATAAACATCTGTATATAAACAATTTATTTAAGTTGAGGATAGACAAGGAAGGGTATACACAAATAGGAAGGACAACCCCAAGGGAAGCTCCTGTTGTAAGTACTGTTACATATACACATTTTATAACATATCAAAAATGACACTTGCGAAAATAGCAAGTAAATATAACTTGCTGCCTCCAACAAAATCCATATGCAGCATTATAAACTGTAAGTTGGTCAACAATTATAATAATATCTATGGCAATAGCCTATAGACTTAAGTATTAATAAAGTGCAGGTGCTTATTGTATATTTACTGCATAGGAATTATTGGTTGCTGCAGGTATACAAATGATGTTACCAGAATCATATACAAATCAATTGGTGTGAACACATAATCATAGCATACAATATGCATATTTGTTACATCAATGTCTCAAATAATCTAAGGACAAGTATGAAATGCCTATGCAAAGTATACCCATCAATGCTGCAGAAAGTATCAGTAGTTTTGTAACAATAGAGCAATTCTCACCACAAGGTGCTTATCAACAGGAGCTGCACACCCCGATGGCCATTTCGCAACCTTCGTCAGGGGGTATTTGAATAGAGCACTGAGTGCGATTTAAAAAGGCCGGCCGGCGTATTAATCATTATGATCAGCTGTGTAGTTGACGCGCAGACGCTGTAGTAGAGACAGCGAGCGGAAGTGTAGCCTCGTCATCGCCAAGCGCGGACGCGTGTAAACACGCAGCCGCGATTGGCGAGTCGGAGGCCGACACGTAGTGCCGCTCGCCTGTTCCCCAGCAACATAGCTGCGCGTCTCGGCTGATCATGTGATCGGTCTATTTACATTTGTTTAGAACAGAGTATTACGCTCTGGATCGCACACTGCGATCCTCTGCAGCAATGGGGAAATGAAAATCGCTCACTTAGAATACAACTAAGTAGATCATTATATGTACAAAGCAGGGTATTGACCACAAATAGATATAGTATATTTTACAAAAAAATGCAACAATAGCGTAATCAATACTTATTAGTATAGGACATTACATGTAACATTATTAAATTACAAAATTTCAATGGTATATTACACTACATGTATGATTACAGATTTTAACGGAATAATTGCATATGCAGCATTTCATATCTCAAATTATACAAAGAACCAGTTGGTCAATCCACAATTGATGAAACCATCATTAAGAAAAGCGAGTGATATTCATGTCCACATCAGATGTAGCAAGGAGCCGGCATGCCTATGTATAAAAAATAAATTAAAAAGCCTAATCAATTTACAGGTACAAATAACGAAACAGATACAATGCAGATCAGAGATATGGAGCAAAACTGATATTCTCATTTAAACCATTGGGGCGCAATGTTCCGAGCAACCAGATCCATTTAGTCTCTAACATAGCTACACGTTTGGCCAACGGCCCACCACGAATCCCCAAGTCTACGGAATCAATCCCCCTCACCTTCAAAAGGTCACCACGTGATTGGTGATGTTCAAAGAAATGTCTAGGTAATGTTTTCAGAGTTCTCACGTCTTCACACTCTTTCACTGCCTCAATAGCCAAAACATGTTCACGTACACGAATCTTTAAGGCTCGTGTAGTGAGTCCTACATATATTTTTGGACATGGGCAGGTGGCGTAATAAATAACGCCTGCAGTACCGCACAAGATTTTCTTACGGATCTGATAGATCTTAGTGCCCCCCGCATTTGAAAATGTGTCAGTTTTACTATATTGGGGCATGAGACACACTTTCCACAAGGACTACACCCCAACGTCCGTGGAATGCGATCTAGGAAGGTAGTATGGGCATTTTTTGTATAGTGACTAGGCACCAGGTGGTCACGCAAGTTTCTTGACCGTCTAATTGCGACCATTGGTCTTGATGGGAGTATTTTGGACAAGGTACTGTCAGTAAGTAAAATAGGCCATGCCTTTTCCAAACATCTCCTCATTTGGTCGAATTGGCCATGAAATGTTGTCACAAATCTAACGTTTCCATCCCGTGCCCGAGGTCTCGTATTGTAAAGCAGGTCGTTACGTGTGACATGCTAGGCTCTATTTGCAGCAAACTTAACGGCACGATGACTATAGCCTCGTGCCAGGAACCGTAATTTCAGCTCCTCAGCACGAAGGACATAGTCATTCTCAGTGGAACAAATCCTCCTAAGTCGGAGAAATTGACCCACCGGGACAGCGCGTATCATGTACGCTGGGTGGGAAGAAGAGGCATGGAGGAGAGCATTAGAAGAAGTAGGTTTCCTGAAGATGTCGTTGCACAACCGGCCATCTACCCCCCTCGCCACTGAGACATCGAGGAAGTCAGCCCTATTCTTGTCTATATGATATGTAATCTTAATGTTAACTTCATTATTATTCAATGTGCCAATCAGGCTATGAAGTTCAAAATCCGAACCATGCCAGATCAAGAAGATGTCGTCGATGTACCGTGCCCAAAGGTTGACACGGCACATCGACGGCAGCCGATCTGACATGAAGAGGTCCCTTTCCCACAGCCCCAGGAACAGGTTGGCATATGAGGGCGCAAAGGATGCCCCCATCGCTGTTCCCTGGAGCTGCAGAAAAAAGGACCCCTTAAATATAAAGAAATTATGCATAAGACTGAATTCCAAGAGCTCCATGACGAGGGAGGCAATGTCCGCGGGCAACGCCGACATCTCCAGTAAATACCTAGTGGCTCTCAATCCATCAGCATGTCTGATACTTGTGTATAAAGATTCAACATCACAAGTAACCAAGGATGCATCATCTTCAATCTGGAGGGAGTCTACCTTCTTCAAGAACTCATTAGTATCCTTGGTAAAGGACGGAAGACTGGCCACTAGTGGCTGTAGTTTTGAATCTATCCATTTACCTACATTTTCCAAATAGTTTCCAGATCCAGACACAATCGGTCTGCCCGGAGGTGTTACCGGGTCTTTATGGATCTTGGGCAAGAAATATAGGGTAGGAACCACGGGATCCGCCACGAGCAATGCCGACATTAATTTGCTGGTGATAGTGCCACTGTCATTTGCAGCTTTTAATATTGCAGACAGTTGTTGGGAGAAAGAGGTTGCCGGGTTATAAGTTAATTTCTTATAACACGTTTTATAATTTAGATGTCTATATGCCTCTTTCTCGTATTTGTCTACTGGCCAAATAACCACACTACCACCTTTATCGGCCGGTTTTATTACAATGTCGGGCAGATCCCGTAGTTCACCCAATCTTGCTCTCTCTTTACTGTTCAAATTGTCTCTCTGAATATTTTCAGGAATTTTTTCAAAGAGTTTGCTTGCCACCTGCACAAACACATCAATATTCGGGCAGGTGGAAAGCAAAGGGAAACATTTAGAGCGTGGACGGATATTAGGAGGGATCTTACCTCCTTCTGCCGTGTTCTCAGTGGCCAAGTCCTCCAGGTCCTCCAAAGCTACTTCTTCTTTTTCTGTCGGAAAAAGAGAGTTCTTAGCAGGATCAAAAAAATGTCTTTTGAACAACAAGGATCTCGCAAATAGGTGGAGATCCTTAATTGCCAAAAACCGGTTAAAACGAGATACCGGAGCAAAGGAAAGACCTCTCTCCAGAAGAGATATGTCATGTGCTGTCAAAGCATATTTGCTTAAGTTGATTACCTTGGTCCCTCTTGCCACCCTGTCCATCGTACCGCCGATTGGGTTTGAACGTGATGTCTTGTTTGTGTTGTAAGGTCATTCCTGATCTTGTGACAATAGAAGATATCGACACGTCGGATTGATCACTTAACGAGGAAATAGATACCGCAGAAGTACTTGGGCGTAGTGGAGTTTGCCTGAAGGGCTGCATAGGGCGCCGCCACTGGTACATACAGCCAGATTGCCAATCTCTTAGATCTCGCGCATACTTTTTTGTTTGAGTATCTTTGATTTTTTTCACGCAGTCTTCCAATACTTTTTCAAGTTGGGTTTCTGCGGTAGCACGTTTCTCTTCAGGGCACTCAGACCGAAATTTTGTCTGAAGGTCCTCAAGATCCTTATCAATGTTTGCAATCATATCATTATTAGAGGCAATCAATAGCTCCATGAAAACCTTGGAACAAGCGCCACATGCATCTTCCCATTTAGTAATAAAGGATTCGTCAGACACTGGAAACGTGGGGATTACTCGGACACGCAACCCCCTTGGTATGAGACTATTCATAAGGTATTTTTGGAGGAAAACTTTGTTCCACCAAAGTTTGGTCCGTTTAACGACCATCTGTTGAATAAATAAGCCTGTCTCCTCCATATTCAGATCCGCATTGGGCTGTCTCTCCTGTTGTGCAGTACCAAAAACCTTGTCGATCTGATGTAGCCAAGAAACTTCCTTGGCCCGAAAATCCATAGTAACGAAGAGAACACCTGTGCAAAACACAGCAAAATATAGTATAAATATCTTCATCAAGATACTCAAAATGATAACATCCAATTATGGAGGAGTATACACTATGGAGCAGATAAATCGCTATATTAATGATAAACCAGAAATCAAGCGATAAACATCTGTATATATAATTGCCGTAGGCACGTTTGTGTCGGACCCCGGCACGCCATGGCTTTGTCACTATGTGACGTCACCACGCCGTGCGAGGCATTGCCCGCGTAGTGGGCATTGCGACCCCTCGCCGCTGTCATCCCGCTCCGGAGCAGCTGCTGTCAGCACATGCTGACACAGTGCTCTGGAGCCTGTGCCCCTGTGCCCCTGTGCCCCTGTGACTCTGTGCCCCAGTGCCGCAGTGCCCCTGTGCCCCTGTGCCCCAGTGCCCCTGTGCCCCTGTGATCCAGCTAGCCTGTGCCCCTGTGCCCCTGTGATCCCGCTATATTCTATATTAATCTATATATATATATAGATATTGTATATTTATATATATATATATATATTGTATATTAATATATATTATTTATATATATATAGATATATTGTACATTAATCTATATATAAATATATTGTACATTAATCTATATATATATATATATATTGTATATTAATATATATATGTATATATATACACATTATAATAAATTGTAATATATAATATACATAATATATATATATATATATTGATATTGTAGATTAATCTATATATATAGATATTGTATATTAATCTATATATATATATATATATATATATATATTGTATATTAATATATATATATACATATATTCTATATTAATCTATATATATATATAGATATTGTATATTAATCTATAAATATATATATAAATTGTATATTAATCTATATTATTTATATATATATATATATATTGTAGATTAATCTATATATATATATATATTGTAGATTAATCTATATATATATATATATATATATATATATATATATATATATATATTGTATATTAATATATATATATAGATATAGATATATATATATATATATATATACACATTATAATAAATTGTAATATATAATATACATAATATATATATATATATAGATATTGTATATTAATCTATAGAGGCTCGGCCACAAAGTTAGCGATTTACCGCTCATGTAGCGCGAGCAATGGCCGAGAGGCCATTGCGAGTCGCTGGCCAAGTTAGCGATTTACCGCTCATGTAGCGCGAGCAATGGCCGCGAGGCCATTGCGAGTCGCTGCCTGAGCCGCCGCACCTGCCGCAAGTCCCCCTATACTTTCTATGGGGATTACCGCAACCGCACCGCAAGTGTAACGGTTATGCGGCAAACGCGGCAGATGCGGTTACACTTGCGGCGCGGTTGCGGTAATCCCCATAGAAAGTATAGGGGGACTTGCGGCAGGTGCGGCAAGTGCGGTTTTGCACTTGCAGCAAGTGCGGCCGTGAAAAAAAACGCAGTCAGCCGCGTTTTTTTTTCGCGGCCGCACCTGCCGCAAGTGCAAAACCACATTTGGCGCACCTGCCACAAGTCCCCCTATACTTTCTATGGGGATTACCGCAACCGCGCCGCAAGTGTAACGGTTATGCGGCAAACGCGGCAGATGCGGTTACACTTGCGGCACGGTTGCGGTAATCTCCATAGAAAGCATAGGGGGACTTGCGGCAGGTGCGGCAAGTGCGGTTTTGCACTTGCGGCAAGTGCGGCCGCGAAAATCTTAAAAAAAAATTAAAAATATTCTAGACACCCGATGCATTTGCATCGGGCTCACAGCTAGTCTGTATATAAACAATTTATTTAAGTTGAGGATAGACAAGGAAGGGTATACACAAATAGGAAGGACAACCCACAAGGGAAGCTCCTGTTGTAAGTACTGTTACATACACATTTTATAACATATCAAAAATGACACTTGCGAAAATAGCAAGTAAATATAACTTGCTGCCTCCAACAAAATCCATATGCAGCATTATAAACTGTAAGTTGGTCAACAATTATAATAATATCTATGGCAATAGCCTATAGACTTAAGTATTAATAAAGTGCAGGTGCTTATTGTATATTTACTGCATAGGAATTATTGGTTGCTGCAGGTATACAAATGATGTTACCAGAATCATATACAAATCAATTGGTGTCAACACATAATCATAGCATACAATATGCATATTTGTTACATCAATGTCTCAAATAATCTAAGGACAAGTATGAAATGCCTATGCAAAGTATACCCAGCAATGCTGCAGAAAGTATCAGTAGTTTTGTAACAATAGAGCAATTCTCACCACAAGGTGCTTATCAACAGGAGCTGCACACCCCGATGGCCATTTCGCAACCTTCGTCAGGGTGTATTTGAATAGAGCACTGATTCTGGTAACATCATTTGTATACCTGCAGCAACCAATAATTCCTATGCAGTAAATATACAATAAGCACCTGCACTTTATTAATACTTAAGTCTATAGGCTATTGCCATAGATATTATTATAATTGTTGACCAACTTACAGTTTATAATGCTGCATATGGATTTTGTTGGAGGCAGCAAGTTATATTTACTTGCTATTTTCGCAAGTGTCATTTTTGATATGTTATAAAATGTGTATGTAACAGTACTTACAACAGGAGCTTCCCTTGTGGGTTGTCCTTCCTATTTGTGTATACCCTTCCTTGTCTATCCTCAACTTAAATAAATTGTTTATATACAGATGTTTATCGCTTGATTTCTGATTTATCATTAATATTTATCTGCTCCATAGTGTATACTCCTCCATAATTGGAGGCTACTGTTTAGTATCTTGATGAAGATATTTATATCAACTCATCAATGTAGAGATAATACTGAAAGCCGTGGATCTCTATGCAGTGTCCCAGGCTGAAGGTGTAGATGGAGAAGAGTAGAGGTCCTAGAACTGAACCCTGGGGGTCTTTGACAGATAGGGAGGAGATGAGAAGGTGGTATGGGAGAGGGAGATGCTGAATGTCCAGTCTGTTAATTATTAAGAGATCAAGGAGAGGGCCAAGTCTGTAATAACAAGAGAAGAGTAAATCTGTAACAAGAGGGAACTATCTACTGTACAGTGTTGAAGGCAGATGACAGGTCTAGGAGAATGAGGACAGAGAAATGACACTTGCTTTGGCAGTAAGTAGGTCATTGGTGACTTTAGTTAGGACAGTTTTTCGGTTGACTGATGAGATAGGAAGCCAGATTGTAACTGGTCAAAGATGGAGCAGAAGGAGAGGTGGGAGTACAGTTCAAGATGGGCATGCTGTTCCAGGATGGGTCAAGGGAGGGCTTTTTAAGGATGGATGTGATCAAGGCATGTTTAAAGGGTGAGTGGAAATACTAGTTGTTAGTGATAAGTTGAAAAGATGGGTTAGAGTTGGGATGAAAATTATGGTGAGGTTGGGGATGATGTGGGAAGGGATCAAGTTAAGCACGCAGGTGGTGAGATATGATCTTAATGGAAGAGATGAAAGCTGATCTTCCATCATGGTGTAGAAACTAGTTTTGGAAGAATAGGGCTGATTAATTATGACGAGGGGCTGTTGTGACTGTGAGACAAAGCTTTCTCTGATGTTATCAATCTTCTGCTATAATATGAATAAAGGACAGTGTGTGAAATGTTAACTACACTTATGACCTGATGTTAGGGGGCCCATATGTGAGATAGACAAATAAAGGTAAAGCAGAAAGCTGGGAACTGGTATTATCAGGGTGGGAAGTTCCATGGTTCTTGGTCCCCTCCCAGCTTAAAATACTAGCCAGCTGTTGCCCCAAAAGTTGTACCTCATTGAATGCACCAATTCCAGTGCTTTACTCAGCTCTTCTCAATAGCCCTGGTGTGGTGGTAATCAAGGTAATAGGTTAATGAGGTTGATGTCAGTTGTGAATTGGCAACTGGCATCAAGCCCTGGAGTTAATAATGGATAGGTTGTTATCAGACACCTCCATTGCCAGCCATGCAAATATAAAAAAAAAAGACACAGACTCAGTGGATGAAAAAGTTTATTTGAATATAGACTCCCCCATATTCCATAGTTGACCAATTTACTACTTCTAAATAAATCCTTAGGGCCGCTTTACACGTCGCAATATTGTTCCGATATTGCATATGATTTCACAGGAGCGCGCATGTTTTTGGCACTTGTCCAAGATCGCATAGTAGATGTCACACAGGGAGATATCGGCAGGCAACGCAACTATGATGTAGTACGCCCCTTTTCCACGCTCTGTATGAGCAAACCAGGGAACAACCATTTAACATTGGAGAGAATAGGGGAAGTTGCGCTCCAAATCGTAGTTGCGCTGTCACACAGAACGATCATGCCATATTGCATATACAATATCGTACGGTTGAAGGGCTTGCTTGCACAATCTTCTTGAAATATCGTAGTTAGGTTATTTTCACGTCGCATTGCCCATTTACACAACACAACGCACGAACGATATCAACTGCAACGGCCGTACCACGTGACTTTTTATCGATGTTGCGTTGTGATACTGCGACGTATAAAGCGGCCATTAAAAATGCGACGTAATCCAAATAGTTATCAAAAATAGGGGCAACCACTTTGATTTTTCCTTTGTTTATTTTAATCCTATAAAGCTGTACAATAATCTCTATGGGGTACACTGCCTATATGCCTGCTCTGTTCTATGCGCTCCCTCCTAGCTCAACTCTCTCCGAACTGCTTCCTGGGGAGAGTATGCTGAGCATTGTGTCTCCAGGACTTATAGGAGTATCAAGTAACAAGTGTACTCAAGCACGCCGATGCTCGATGCTTGCTCTTCACTATTCATTATTCTCCACATCCCTAATATCACTTACATGTTCAGTATCACGATTTACATTATTCTAACAATCCTCTAGTTTATTAACTCCTGTATTTTCTGTTTGGTCCAATATCCTGTTGCGTTCTCATGATATTTTTGTGTGTGTTCTTTCCTCCTCACTTTGCATTTTTTGTTGTGGTATTTCTACATTTACGGTAAATTAAAACTCTCCAGAATCCAAAGTTTCTGGATAGGAGTCTACACTGTCACCTTCAAATGAGGAAACAAACCTCTTTTTTCTCATGTCCATGTTTCTTTAAAATAGATCTGAGGGCATTGGCTCGACTTTACCGTCTCTTTCATTCATAAACAAAGTTGTTGTTATGTTAACTGCAGTCCCTTTGAAATGTTCTTTTTTATGTTCTTAATATTATTTTTAAGTTTATTGATATATTCCATGAGTTGCTTTTGCATATCATTGTACAATGAATGAGTGGTAAAAATAGAGCTGTTGGTATTTCACTTTTGACAGCTGGATAGAATACCATAAAGGTTCCGTCACATCATGGACACATTGTTACATTTGTACACATCAACAAAATAGAACAATGTGCCCATGATTTCACTGCAACCAGCAAATTGTCAGTGAAATTGCCCAGCAATATTGCCACGTGTGACGGTACCTTTACACTTGCTGAGAAAAACATTAGAAAATACACCTTTTCAATGATTGATGTTCTAGCACTAAATTGCTCGAGTGCTCGTTACTCTAAGCGAGCGGGACCAATACTCAGACCTGCTTGATTCAAGTAACACGTATAATGGAAGTCTATGGGAAACTCAAATATATTTCCAGCAGACTTCCCCCCAAGAGGGATTGAGGGGCATGAAACAGTGCTGAAAAAGAATAGGTAACACATTGGGAAGACGCTTTGATACTTCTTTGACGCCTAGGTCGCTTTTGGGAAGTGAAAAAAATTAAATAATAAAAAAAATGGCAAGCGGTCCCCTCCATTCTTGATAATCATCTGCTTCATCTTGGCTGGTTATCAAAAATAGAGGGGACCCTTCACCATTTTAAAATGTATTATTATTATTATTATTATTATTATTATTTATTAATTATTTATAAGTAAATCAATTATTAAATCATTTAAAAAATTGTCTGGAGTTACCTCCATGTTTGATAACCAGCCAAAGTAAAGCAGACAGCTGTGTACTGGTATTACCAGGTTAGGAAGTCCCATTGTTATTTGGTCCTTCCCAGCCCACAATCTCCCCAAAATTCATCACATTAAATTCCAATTCTGGCACTTCTATCCGACTCTACCCTATTTTCTGATGTGGTGGCAATCAAAGAATAAGCTTAATGGGGTTGATCTTCGCTGTGTAATGCCAGAATCCCAGGTGTTAGTAATAGAGAGGCATCTATCAGACACTACCATTACTAATGCAGTAAGTGTAAAGTAAAAGAATTAGGAGAAAATAGTTTATTTTAATAATCATACTGATTCATTAAATAAAAAAAATTCTTGAAGATCCAATGTATTCAATTGTGTAGTGGTCCCGTGACATGTCCCAAATCTGTACTCCTACCTATGGAGACTCGTTCAGAGAATGAGGCTCATAGGTCACTTTTGGTCAGTGCTAGATCATGTACAATGTCTTCAGTGAGTTACTGACTAGAGATGAGCCACCACCCTAGTGTTCGAATTCGATTTGGTTCGCCGAATTGGGCGTTTGTTCGTCATATGTTCGTAGAATGTTCGTCGAACACCGTCGAATCCCATTGAAAACAATGGGAGCCAACACAAACACATGCAAACACATAGAAAACACATAGAAAACAGCTTCTAAAGTGTCCAAAAGGTAACAAACTACTCAGAAGATACAACAAACATATGGAAAAGTGAAAACTACATATAAAAATGTGAAAAGAAAAGAGACAGATGAGTAAAAGGGGGAGGAGACACAGATATAGGCATGTCATGCCCTTCCAAAATCAGTTATTACTCCAGTAGTTGTAAGGCATCATGCACACGATGAGTAGTTGTTCAGTTTTACTTCAGTATCTGTAAGGCCACGTCCAGAAGATGAGTGTTTGCTGAGTTTCACTTCAGTATTTGTAAGGCCATGTGCAGATGATGATTATTTGGCACGTTTTACTTCAGTATCTGTAAGGCCATGTACAGATGATGATTATTTGGTGCGTTTCACTTCAGTATCTTTAAGGCCATGTGCAGATGATGATTATTTGGTGCGTTTCATTTCAGTATCTGTAAGGCCATGTGCAGATGATGATTATTTGGTTCGTTTCACTTCAGTATCTGTAAGGCCATGTGCAGATGATGATAATTTGGTGTGTTTTACCTCATTATCTGGAAGGCCTTGTGCAGGCGATGAGTATTTGGTGCAGTTTTAACACAGCATCTGGAAGGCATCGTGCACACGCTGAGCATTGTGCCACATTTAGGGGACTACAACAAGAGTCTCCATTTTTCCCAAAAATTTGGGCCCAGACATCACTTCAGTGGCATCAATTGCCCCACAGTTGCAAGCTGAAAACGGTTGGTGAGGTGACTTTCATGCAGCACATTCCAAAATCCACAAGCCTTTAGTCTCCCCATGTTATCTGTAAGATTTGTCAGCAAAATGTAAGTAGCGGCCAAAAAATCTGGGTAACTAGGAAGACAGCAGGAGAAGGGGCTGCTGTCCAAGTCTAGTCATCCCCACGAGTTGTGTGTCAATCCTCTGTATGTAGAAGTTCCTCCACTGCTTCTGCCTCCTCAATCTCGTTTTGGTCCTCCACCTGCACCCAATGCCTGTCTGGTAATGCCACCCGCGTTCTAACTGCGCACAAGGAATCCTGGACACCTCCTTACCATGATGGCAGCAGGGCTCAACGGCATCAGGCGGTCTTTACCTTGAAATGTATGGGAATTGTGAGTCACACAGCTGAGGAGTTGTGGTCTGCTAAGGAGACTGAGTTTCTTCAATGCTTGTGTCCACAGAACCTGCAGCCAATGAAGGCCGTGTGCGACAATGCTGCAGTGCTGGGTGCAGCCCTCCACCGGGGCAATGTCACACTCGTGCCTTGCATGGCTCACGTCTTAAACCTAGTTGTCCAGCAAATTTTTGCACACTATCCGTCCCTAGATGGTCTTCAGCAGAGGGCATGGTTGCTGTGTGCTCACTTCCACCATTCGCATCCCGTAGCTCAACGCCTTGCATCTCTACAGAAGTCATTTGGCCTGCCAGTTCACCGGCTGAAATGTGATGTGCCGACACGATGGAATTCAACTCTGCACATGTTTCGGCAACTGTGGCAGCACCAACGAGCCCTGGTGCAATACATCATGACGTATAACCTGGGCCTATGAGATCCAGAGGTGGGGCAAATCACACTGCTGGAGTGGTCTGAAATGAAGGTCCTATGCACCATTCTGTACAGTATTGAAATGTCGACGAAGATGTTTAGTGATGATTATGCCATTATCAGCATGACTATTCCCGTCATTTACATGCTGAAGCACACTTTAAACAGTATTCGGAGTCAGGTGGTGGCACTAGAGGAGGGGGAGGAAGTACAGGAGGAGTCGTATGTAGGGATGGGCGAATCTACTCGTTACTACTCGGTATTCGCCGAGTAGTAAGGGATTCGCCCGACTCGTTACTCTGCGAGTAATCGCAGGGATTACTCGCAAAGTAACGAGTCTGCCCCCCCTCATCCCTCTCCCCGGTCCTAAGTTAGGACTGGGATGGGGGGAGCGAGCAGGGAGCAAAGGAAGGGAGGGGGGAGAAATGCTCCTTACCTCTCTTCCGGCTGTGTGCTCTGTGCTGGGCTCCAGGTCCTGCGGGCTGCTGGCAGCTCCAGGGTCCTAGAGCCCGCCTGCTCTCCCTGTGTACAGACATACAGTCTGTGCACAGAGATGTAGCAGTGCTGAGATTGTTCTCAGTCTGCTCACTCCCTGTGCATAGACATGTATATCTATGCACAGGGATGTAGCAGAGTGGACATCGTGTTTTGGACTACGTCGGACGGAAGAGGATTTTTTTAATTAAAGATGGAATCCCTAATGGCTTTTTTTTTTTATTTCTAATAAAAACATTTTTCTCTGTGTTGTGTTTTTTTTAAAACAATTTCATAGAAATTCATGGCGGTCATGTCTAATATTGGCGTGACCGCCATAAATTTCGGGCTTAGGGCCAGCTGATAATACAAAGCTGGCCCTAACCCCTTTATTACCCAGTGAGCCACCGCACCAGGGCCACTGGAAGAGCGGGGTTCAGCACCAGAGAATGGGGCTTCATTGAACGTGCCATCTTCTGGGGCGGCTGTGGGCTGCAATTTGCAGCAGGGGATGCCCAGAAAGCTTGGGCCTCCCTGCTCTGCAGATTCCAGCCCCCAGCTGCTTAGCTGTACCTGGCTAGACATAGAAATTGCGCGGAGCCCCACGCATTTTTTTTTTTATTATTTCATGAAATTCATGAAATAATAAAAAAAAGGGTTCCCCTATATTCTTGTGTCCGGCCAGGTACAAATAGGCACCTGGGGGTTGGGGGCAGCCCGTCGCTGCCTGCTGGATCCTGCTGGTTCCAGAAATACGGCGAAGCCCACGTCATTTTTTTTTCTGAAAAATCCATAAAACAATATAAATAAAAGGGACTGCATCTTTATTAACCCCTGGACCATGGTCGAGGGGTTAATAAAGATGCAGTCCCTTTTTTAGGATTGTTTTATTGATTTTTCAGAAAAAAAAATGACGTGGGTTTCACCGTATTTCTGGAACCAGCCGGATCCAGCAGGCAGCGACGGGCTGCCCCCAACCCCCAGGTGCCTATTTGTACCTGGCCGGACACAAGAATATAGGGGAACCCTTTTTCTTATTATTTCATGAAATAATAAAAAAAAAATGCGTGGGGCTCCGCGCAATTTCTATGTCTAGCCAGGTACAGCTAAGCAGCTGGGGGCTGGAATCCGCAGCGCAGGGAGGCCCAAGCTTTCTGGGCACCCCCCGCTGCAAATTGCAGCCCGCAGCCGCCCCAGAAGATGGCACACTCATTGAAGCGCCATCCTCTGGCGCTGAACCCCGCCCTTTCCCGTGGCCCTGGTGCGGTGGCTCACTGGGTAATAAAGGGGTTAGGGCCAGCTTTGTATTATCAGCTGGCCCTAAGCCCGAAATTTATGGCGGTCACGCCAATATTAGACATGACCGCCATGAATTTCAAGTAATCAATAGAAAAAAAACACAACACAGAGAAATTTTTTTTATTAAAAATAAAACAAAAAAGACAATAAGGACTCCCTCTTTATTTAAAAAATCCTCTTCCGTCCGACGTAGTCCAAAACTCAATCTCACCTCTGCTACATCCCTGTCTGTGCTTAGACAGACAGGGATGTAGCAGAACTGAGAACTGACTAAACAGTCAGGGTTCAGCTCAGGTCATTATGACCTGAGCTGAACCCTGCTGTCAGCCAGACTCGCTCTGCTGCGGAGATTCCTGAGCGGTGACGGAAGTTAATTTATTCACTGCTTCTGTCAGCGTTCGGGAATCTCCGGAAAGAGCAGCAGAGAGACAGGGATCGACGCTGCAGCCGGCGCAGGCTGCGTTAAGTAGCCGGCAGGGCCGATGCAGCCCCCCCCCCTCTCCTGCCACTTGCTTTAAAAGAATAACATGGGGAATGGCAGGTTTTTCCTCTGCTGCCAGACCCCTTATAGGGTCCGGCAGCAGAGGAATCGCTGCAATACCCGTTCCCCATTCATTTACATTTGACTCGCTAGACTCGCAATGAGTAGCGAGTCCTGGACTCAGACTCGTTAGAGTCTAGCGAGTCCGAGTAATTTAGGATTCGCCCATCTCTAGTCGTATGCGGAAGGGCTCAAAAAATCTCCAAGGCGCAGTTGACACTTTATGAATGAGGGTCTACATGCTTACTCAGAACCTTCTTTATCTGGCCCTGGATCCGACTCCAAAAGCTTCTGGGCATCAGTGCAGATCATTACCTCGTCTTGACTCACAAAAGCTTTTGAGCAGACCTCTGATTCCCAGACTATAGTATGAGTGAAGAGCGATGCATAGTTAACCATCTGTCTTACCCCATACTCAAATGGGTGGCTGGAGACTTGGGAGCTGTGCGGAAGCAAATGGCATTGTGGTGACACCTCTGAGGACTGGTGTATTTGTGAAGTAGAAGTTGAGGTGGAGGAGAGCCCATTTGCTGAAGCACTTGCTATCCATTCAAGCGCCTGCTCTTTTTGTGCCTCATCTAGAATTGGTATTGATCGTCGTCTGAGTCGTGTCCGTACGAAAGGGATCATTACAGAATCTCCAAGGAAAGAAGTGGACATCTTACTTTGGCTCGAAGATGCTCTTTCTGCAGCAGATGAAAGACAAAAAATTACGTTTGCTTGTTCCAGTAAAAAATGATTAGAATGAACTACACTCAAGGTGTATTTGGTTGTATTAAACGTGGCCTACAGTAAAAGTTTAGTGAACACTGCTTTTAAGCAAAAACTGACAGGTTAGCTTGTTGCAGTAAAAATGTAGTAGAATGAACTACACTCAAGGTGTATTTGGTTGTATTAAACATGGCCTACAGTAAAGGTTTAGTGAACACTGCTTTTAACCAAAAAAATGACAGGTTTGCTTGTTGCAGTAAAAAATTAGTAGAATCAGCTACACTGAAGGTGTAGCTTCTCTCACAAGTCGGCTACACCACTGTGGGACACTGCTAGTCTGCTTGTAGCCCGAACAAAGTGCCTGGACTAGCTGCACAAAAAAAAATGCCTAATTAAGACAGGTGGTGTAGCTTTCTTCACAGCAGTACTACATTACCTGCCCTAATGGATTCAAAGAGCTATATTACTGTGGCCAGATGTTGTGAGAAAGACTTACACAGAACTGGCACACACCTGACACACACCTGCCTGCCAAAAACTAATAGAGACTGCTCTAACCTAGCCCTGATAAAGGCTGCAATTAAAACTAGTCCCTGCTTCTATGAAGTAGCCCTGAAAAGGGCTGATAGACTACTAGTCCCTAGTCCCTATCCCTAATCGCTACTCCTATGGAGCAGCCTTAAAAAGGGATGATATTACTAGTCCCTACTCCCTAAACCTATCTATCTAACTTTGTATTCGCTCACTAACTGACTGAGAGAACACAATTTAGTTTGCACTGTTTAGCGGTCGCACACAGCAGCAGCTGCGGGTGCCGTCTAACACCTGCAGCAGCTATCAACAAAATGGTTGCCATTTTTAAGATGGCCGGGTTTTATAGGGCTAGGACATGTGACAGACACAGCCAATGATGACATTAGTTGTGTGAAAAAATGCACTTTGCAGTGTGGCACTGTGATTGGCTAGCAGCCTGAACCGCCGCACTGTACATGCTTTAGGAGAAAAAAAAAAAAGAAGAGCGCGACCTTATTGCTGCAGCTCTGATACAACCCCCTGCACAATATACACACAAACTGGAGATTAACATTCATTTGCAGTATTAGGGCAAGGCTTAGGGTTAAGAAGATTAAGCTTTTGTGGATCGAAGCATTATCGAACATATACTAGTACTGCCGAATTTCAAGCAAATTGTTCTAATTCGGCGAATGACTCAAACACCGCCAAAAACAGCTCAAATTTGAGATTGGTGAACACTTAGAAATCGAACATCGCTCATCTCTATTACTGACGTCAACGCGTGTGAGAAATTCCTGGACTAGAGTAACCTAGGAAGCCTTGTTCTCTGAACACAATGGATTACTTCGGATCTTCTTTGGCTTTTTTTAATAATCTGGTGAATGAGGGATAGTGTGGATGAAACTTTAATCAAATAAACATTTTTTTTTCTTCGTGTGTGTGTTTTTTTAACTTTACACTTACTGGATTAGTATTGGGGGTGTCTGATAGACTCTTCTCCATTACAAACCTCTGGAATTGATGACAGCTGACAATTCACAACTGACATTAACCTCATTAATCATTACCATGATTGCCACTATACCAGGAAAATCGGAAAAAGCTGAGGTGAAGCACCATAATTGGCACAACTAATTGATGTGCCAATTATATGGCAGCTGCAGGCTACTATTCTTATATTGGAGGGCTCAGTAACCATGGGCCCTCCCAGCCTGGTAATAACAGCTCACAATTGTCTGTTTTACCTTGGTTGGTTATCAAAAATATGGGGGACCTGAAACTTAATTAGTTATTTATAAATAAATAATTCAAAAGAGGCATGTGGTCCCCTCTATTTTGATAACCAGGCAAGGCAATGCAGTTAATTGTCTACTTTCCCTGAGCTGGTTATCAAAAATAGGGGGAACACCATGACATTTTTTTAAATTAATTATTTACTTATTAAATTAAACCAGGCTAAAAACAACTTTTAATTCCACACAAAAGGCACTAAAGGGCACAAGTGTACAACCCTGCTTTTATGCCTGCTCTAATTTAAGCTCTTGCTTCAACTTTCCCTAAATTGTAGTGTGCTGAGCAACGGACCTCTTAGGGTACCGTTACACGTCACAACATTGCATGCAATTTCACTGGAAATTTGCTAGTTGCAGTGAAATCATGGACACAATGTTCCATTTTGTTGCCATGTACAAATGGAATAATATGTCCATGATTTCACTGCAACCAGTGCATTGCAAGCAATTTATCTCTGTGTGTAACAGTACCCTTAAATTAGACATGCTTCCTTAGTATACTAATACCAAACGTGTGAACGTTGTGAGGCTCAGAAGCAAGGGTGGTATTTGGATTTGTGAGCGCAGTTTTTGCCAGTTTTCTGTTTGAACAATGAAGAGTCATAGCACTTTTCCAGAGCCTTTGTGCTACCAGTAATTTCTGATTGACCTTTGTGGGTGGAGTAGAATGCTGTTGGTATTAATTTGGGTAGAGAGCATTTTTGATCAGTTCACATTTATCCTCTGCTCTTTGTTTAGCAATTACATTAGGGTTTCCAGCTATATCTAAGAAATACGTGATTCATATGAACGCATCCAGGATGTTGAGCTGTGAAAGGAAAAAATGTACACTTTTCCCACAAATACAGTGCTGTGCAAATTAATTGGGACAAAGCAAGTCTTTACTTGTTTTTCTTACATTAGTTTTACTATTTCTGATAAGTGTTTAATCAGTCCTTGGTGTCGTTTTCCTTTTTCATCCACATTTCCCTTTTCGTTTTAGAGAAAACAATCCAGTTTCATTGTGTGTGTGAATTATTCTTGAAACAGTAGATTTTCCAATACCAACAGTGGAAGCGATGTCTCTTACAGTCACACTTGTATGTTCATTAACAGTAATAGTTCTAGACCTCTTCCGTGGAGTAATATCCATTTTTACATGCACGAATCACACTGAGAGAAAAAGTACTAAACCACTCCTCACAGAAACAAGCTAGCAACTGAAGCTAAGGGGGCAGCTAGCTGTTATTTTCTGACTAAAACCTGTCAAACCACATTTTGTTACTCAAATATTACAGTCACACCTGTTTAAAGCAGTTAAAACTGGTTTGAATCACTGACTGGTAGCCCCAACTTACGATTTTACTTACAAAAATGCTTTGACCCAATTAATTTGCACAGCACTGTATCTTGTTTTAGCCCCAAATTTTGTATTTTCAAAAGGGTAACAGGAGAAAATGCACAATTCAATTGGTTGTTCAATTTCTCTTCAGTATGCCAATATCCCATATGTGATTAAAAACTATTTTTGAGGTACAGAACAAAGCTCAGAAGAGGAGCCCCATATTGGATTTCACATTTAGCTGGAGTAGTTTAAGGGGGACTTGTCGTTTTGCCAGTGCCCCTGAGGAGCCATAATGGCAGAAATCCCTAGTCATGGTGTTTTTCAAGAGCTGTTGTGCTACAAGTAACATTGAAGCCCCTTATATTTCTGTTAATAGATGATGGACCTTAGTGTGGACTTGCTATTTTTGTGGTTGAGTCGGATGCTATTATTGGCAATTTGAGTGCAGAACATTTTGAATCAATTCACATTTATCCTTTGCTCTTTTCTGAGCACTTACACTTACATTTCCAGCTACATCTCTGAAATACATGGTTAAGGTGAATACCTCAATGGATCCGTTCACTAATGAGGTGGCAGAGGTACTCTAGACTTTGTATGACCTCTGTTCAGCAGTTTCTGTCTTTTTTAAAGGTGCACCAAACTATGGTTGACCTCACTTTTAAATGCCTAAAAAAAATATAAAAATTTGGACACCGCCAGATCACAGGTCAGATGGGAGTTCAAAGTGACTCCCTCCGACTCATAACTGTTAATTTTGCATTGGGAATTTTGTCTGAATTACATTTTTCAGAGATTTACCCATAAGCCTGGTGTAAGCACTCAGCGTAGAGCACAGGATAAATGTGAGCCGAGCCTGGCTATGATCTTTGGGAACTGTTCTGAGGTAAGAACTTGGCTCACCAAGAAGGGGCGGTGCACAAAAAATATGAGTCCACTAATAGCTCAGAAAAAATTGGCACAAACACAATTGAGAAGTTGATTGATTTGTTTAGCAAACATGTTTTATTTTGCCTTAGTATTCAGTAAATTTTACCCAACGATTCGACTCTCGTGAGTATTCTCCAAGGGAGGTACAAAAAGTTTTTCAGTAAAGAAACAACATAAAGATAATAAGAGAAGTGTATGATACAATAATAGTGTAACAAAAGAAAACAATCAAGCGTATAACGTGATTGAAAATGCGACTTACCTACATGATCAGACGTAGTCGCATAGGTCAATTGTATTAGAGACAATAAAAATCCATTCTGGTCCAAAAAACCTTTTACTGGACTGTATCCACGATTATACCGGGTAGTATATACTTACTAGACAATATTCTAACATTATAAAATAGAGATACTCAAAGAAGAATGGTGTAATACATCTATCTATATTTCGCAAGAAGTCAGTGCTTTATAGACGTTGGATGAATTCCTGAAATTGCTACATAATTCAGATATCCAGTGGTATTGAGGTTTCCATTGATGAAGAATGGCCCCACTATCTTTGTACCCCATATACCACAACATACCATCAATTTTTGTGTTCCAACAGTCTTGGATGGATCTATCCACTGTGGGTTAGTGTCAGACCAATAGTGGTGGTTTTGTTTGTTCACTTTCCCATTCACAAAAATGTTTTCCTCGTCACTCATCTGAAGGCAATTGTCTATGCTGTGAAGATACGAGATGTGCAGCATCTGAAACAACGGATATTGGAAGCCTGTGCTAGCGTTTCTTCTGCAGTGTTGTTATCAGTGTGTCAAGAGTGAGAGAAGAGAGTTATATTGACAATCCAACACAATGTGCTATCAGGTCATTGATCATGTACACCAACCCAGGCGGGGTGGCAATAGGGTTAAGATGCTCAAACAACAAGAATACTACTGGATACACACACTCCAAACCATTGAAAAAAAAACATTTTGAACCACATTATGGTTTTTGATCACTTTCTATTCTGCTTTTTGTGAAGCAGACTCAAGAAGAAACCAAAATTCAGGTTTGTTTGTTTTTTTAACGCTGTTCAAAGTGTTGTAAAATTGATAACACTGCTTAAGTCTTCGGGTCACTATCATTACAGCGGTATCACACTATTTTTATTTTATGTTTCTCTGATTTTACTCCATAAAGACAATTTTAGAGAAAAATAATTGTTTTTGTATTTCTGTATTCTGAGAGCTGTACCTGTTTTATTTCACTGCAGATGGAGCTGTGAGGCAGCTTGTTTTTTGTGGGACAAGATATCATTTCAAGTGATACCATTTTTATTTACACATGAATCTTTGATCACTTTTTATTCCAATTTTTTTGGACTATGATCAAAAAGCATAGTGTTTTTGCCATGCTTTTTAATAATTTTTTTAAATGTGTGAACTGGAGGGGTTAACTAGTGTCAACATTTTATAGAGCGGGTTGTTCCGGATTTGGCGATATAAAATATGTGTACTTTTAATTTTTTTTACATATATATATTTATCTATTGGTATTATATTTCTTTATACTATTTTTGCTCTATATTTTTGATTTTTAATTAAATATTTGTTATTTTTTTAAACTTATTTACATAGTCCTTTTATAGGATATCGCCTTTTATTACTGTGATTGCTCATATAATCCATTTCAATGCACCAACCAGGTGACAGAGCACGGCTGTATCATCAGTTGAAGACCTGGCGGCCCACAAAGTCGACATGATGTACTGGATACGTCCTTGGTCGGGAATGCACTGACTGTCAGGTCGTATCCAGTATGTCCAATCACGCAAACAGGTAAAGGGCTGATGAAACATGTCAGATGTTTAATATGGAGACATTCATGTAACTTTTTAATTGCATGAATAAAGAAAACTGAATTATTCATGTTTTTGTAATTGTAATTGTTTCCTATATACTGCCAGCCAGCAGTGGAGTGCACCTATTCATTCAATAGTGCAGAGATTACAGTTTATGCAGTATGTCCAGAAACCATTTTCTTTTTACTTTAGTCTCTGGCTATGATCCCAGCCAGATCTTCAGAGGAGCATTTGAGAGTATAATACGGTACCTGGCTACAACTGTACTTCCAGGCTGGGATTCAAAACTCCATCACAATGTGTTACAATGCATTTTGCTTGTGTACTGCAGCAGAGAAAAATTGAAGAAAATGCTTCTTAGTGATTTTCAGTTAAAGGAGATAGAAATGATTTGGTCAATTACCAATATATTAATATTCATATGTGTGCATATTCAATATTGCAATATTGTACTTTTCATTATGCCTTAATTTGGGACTAAAGCAAGAGGTTTGGCTCTACGTTCAATATACCGGTGCGTTTAAGGAAAAATAATGTCCAATGAGCAATAGCATAACCTTCGCACACGATAAGAAAAAGGAATCTTGATTGTGGATTCAGTATATTTTATTGAGACATAGTAGTCAAGGTATATTATATTTCATATCACATTTGACGTTTCAGCACTAACAGATCGTGCCTTCTTCAGAAAAGTTTTTATTTATGTATACAAGAAAATTAAAATATAAGAATATGAACATTCCACATATTAATAAACATACATCAAATGTCATTTAAATGATATCTCGTTATTACACGCTGATGACTTCGAATACAGACATTGTGCACCCACTGGTACAATGTTTATGAATATATACATACCAGTATATATAATTTAGGATATATCATATAAATAAGACATATACCTGTTACAGTGCAGTGTACAAGAAACCGGAATCCCATGTATATCGTACTAGTGTCTGTCTATAAAAAAGGAAAAACACCATTACAACAGGGTAACCAAGCACAGCAATATATTCAAGTACCCAAGGTGTGTTATCAAGGTGGGGGATCCCATCTACGTACATATAGGGACTGACACCTATAATGGTGTTTCACTCAACTTTTCAACCTCTGAGTAATCAAAGAAAAAGAAGAAGAAAAGATAACAAACAAAAGATTATGTTCAATGTGTGTATGTGTCTGACTACCCTTTATAGCCTGAGTGAATTACATCATAAATTAACACTCTGAAAAGTCCCCAGTGTCAAGTACCTCAATAAGTTGTTTCAATATGTCCACTTGACTACCAACCAGGTAAAAAGGGCCGGAATGACCTTACTGGGATTCTGTATCACAACAAAAGTATTCAATGAGGTTCATACTTTTATGTAAGCGTTATTAGTAATGTACACCTTACTAACGGTCCAAAAATTTACCTGACTGGTATATAGGATAATACATATACACACAATAGGTCCTTATTATATAGATAATGGCTGTAAGCCCTAAGGAAAAAACAAAAGGAGAACCATGATACAAATCCTACAAAGCTGGATCGTGTATTCAGGAGGTGAAAGGACCCAGGTAACTTATAAGTTAATTATGAACCACCAGGAACCTATAAAGCAAACACCCATAGTTACTGCTCAGTAAAACCGCAAGCTCCATGCTACAATAACAATTGTGCTACATCCAATCCCCTCTTTCTAATGTACTCATTGGTATGTGTGGATCAATGGTCCAGCGGTTATTTCGCCGCCATCACTCTGATATAACCGGGCGGAAGTGATGCTATAGGGATCACGTCACGTGGCTCCTGGTGGAAGTGACGTGTTCAGCGGTCACGTCCATCAATTTTCAGCGGTGGCTTCCTGCTTCCGCCATTTGTAACGCAGCAAGCCGGCAGCCTGACCCGCAAGTTGTGCATGCGCACTTCAGAAACTTACATAGTGATAGCGAGAAGCAATCTAGAAGATGGTGTGGCCCTGATAGAAGCATAGTGGTGCATAAGAGCTGGTAAAGGTAGTTCAAAAGATGGTCAGAGATCTGTAAAAAATAAAGATACATAATCATTGTTAATGTAAGCAATACTTAATAGCTTTAGTTCCTATGTAGGAAAATAGGGTAAGTATAAGAAATTATCTCACGGTACCCATGACACATATATCAAGGTGTAGGCAATGCACACATTTCCCATATATCTTGGTTACTTTATACAAAAACCTCATACTCCCTGTTCACACCTAATGGCTCTATCGTCTGTAACTAGAATATCCAGTATGATTCCCATTCTTTGAGACGGCGTGTCCTATTCCCTCCCCTGTGTGCTGGAGGGACACAACTGACAAATTGTATGGCCCATAGATACAAAATGGTAGGGTATCGGCAAAAGAGTGTTTTTACACAGTATTTTTGACTTGTGTTTACTGATCCTGTCTTGGATATGTTGGGTGGTTTCCCCAACATATCCAAGACCACAAGGACACTTGATCAGGTATACTACAAAGGACATGTCACATGTAAAGTAATCCCGTATGTAATAAATCTTGACAGATCGTGGATGAGAAAATGAATTCCCTTTCACCATGTGGGAACATTGCATACATGCTAGACAGGAAAAATTACCCTGCATTGGTGTACTGAGAAAAGCTTGTCTGCTCTTCTTCTTTGTGGAACCAATGTCCACTCGTACCAGTTTATCCTTTAAGTTTGGGGCTCTCTTATTACAGAACAATTGAAATGTCTGGAACTCCTCTATCTCTGGGTAAGATCTGGTAAGGATGGGCAAATGTTGTCTGATAACAGCTTTCATCATAGGATGGAAGGGATGATAGACACTTACAAAAGGTACTTTCTTATGTTCCTCTCTTTGTCCTTGTGTATCCCGTGGTGTCCTAACAGTGGTCAATTTCTTGGGATATCCTCGGGCCCTAAACTTATTAGCCATTTCTTCATGTCTGATGTCACGCTTGATGGGGTCGGAGACAATCCTCGCCACCCTCATATGTTGGGAATGAGGAAAAGATTTTTTAATATGCAGATTCAAGCATAGAAATGAAAGCCGGGCACTGACCTGTTAACAGCGTTACTTGTATTCTCCTGTAGCGGTGGTGTGCTGTGGAATATCCTATTGCTCAGCCAGAGTTCAAGACATTAAATCCAAAAAGAAAGATGGCGGCACTCAGCATTCCAATTGTGCAGCTGTTTAATTTAAAGCAAAAATTACAGCAGCAGGTGCATGATACAGGGAGGGAGGTGCTAGGACCGACGGTGACCGCTTCGCGGGATGTCCCGCTTCTACGGGTCTGGTGTACACTCTGTAACACTTCATTCTCAACAGGCGATAATAGATAGGAAGAAATAGATAGGAAGATATATTTACCACCAAGTTGGTCCCATCACTTTGGTGTGGAGCTGCATCGGGTGGCGCCCTCCCCCTTGACCTCTTCCCCCACCTCGTCTTCCTTGGTAAGGACGTCGTGGTCCTAAAAAACGTGGATACTGAGGATAAGGATAATAAAGTCCTTAATCACTCTCCAGGCTGCTTCCTGAGCCAAAAGGATCTTGTCGTGGATAATACCATCCCGGCTGCTCTGGATTGCGCCATCTGTAGACTCTCCCTTAATTTGGGACTAGGGATGAGCAACCCCAAATTGTACCTTGGTGTCCGGTGCCAAACCCTAAATTCTAACTGTACTCCTGTGTCTCTGTGTGGGCACAGCACCCAAATGAAGCTTATTGAAAGGATGTCTATCTTCTGTGTTTCCTGAAAGCTAAAGAGAGCAGGGCTGCAAAAGGAAGCAAAATGGGGATAAATGCAGTTATACATAGTAATATATATATATATATATACAGTGCCTACAAGTAGTATTCAACCCCCTGCAGATTTAGGTGGTTTGATAAGATGCAAATAAGTTAGAGCCTTCAAACTGCAAACGAGAGTAGGATTTATTAACTGAAGCATAAATCTTACAAACCAAAAAGTTATGTTGCTCAGTTGAATTTTAATAAATTTTAAACATAAAAGTGTGGGTCAATTATTATTCAACCTCTAGGTTTAATATTTTGTGGAATAACCCTTGTTTGCAATTACAGCTAATAATCGTCTTTTATAAGACCTGATCAGGCCGGCACAGGTCTCTGGAGTTATCTTGGCCCACTCCTCCATGCAGATCTTCTCCAAGTTATCTAGGTTCTTTGGGTGTCTCATGTGGGCTTTAATCTTGAGCTCCTTCCACAAGTTTTCAATTGGGTTAAGGTCAGGAGACTGACTAGGCCACTCCATCACCTTGATTTTTTCCCTCTTGAACCAGGCCTTGGTTTACTTGGCTGTGTGCTTTGGGTCGTTGTCTTGTTGGAAGATGAAATTACGACCCATCTTAAGATCCTTGATGGAGGAGTGGAGGTTCTTGGCCAAAATCTCCAGGTAGGCCGTGCTATCCATCTTCCCATGGATGCGGACCAGATGGCTAGGCCCCTTGGCTGAGAAACTGCCCCACAGCATGATGCTGCCACCACCATGCTTGACTGTAGGGATGGTATTCTTCGGGTCGTATGCAGTGCCATCCAGTCTCCAAACGTCACATGTGTGGTTGCCACCAAAGATCTCGATCTTGGTCTCATCAGACCATAGAACCTTGAACCAGTCTGTCTCAGAGTCCTCCAAGTGATCATGAGCAAGCTGTAGACGAGCCTTGACATGACGCTTTGAAAGTAAAGGTACCTTACGGGCTCGTCTGGAACGGAGACCATTGCGGTGCAGTACGTTACTTATGGTATTGACTGAAACCAATGTCCCCACTGCCATGAGATCTTCCCGGAGCTCCTTCCTTGTTGTCCTTGGGTTAGCCTTGACTCTTCGGACAAGCCTGGCCTCGGCACGGGAGGAAACTTTCAAAGGCTGTCCAGGCTGTGGAAGGCTAACAGTAGTTCTATAAGCCTTCCACTTCCGGATGATGCTCCCAACAGTGGAGACAGGTAGGCCCAACTCCTTGGAAAGGGTTTTGTACCCCTTGCCAGCCTTGTGACCCTCCACGATCTTGTCTCTGATGGCCTTGGAATGCTCCTTTGTCTTTCCCATGTTGACCATGTATGAGTGCTGTTCACAAGTTTGGGAGGGTCTTCAATAGTCAGAAAAGGCTGGCAAAAGAGATAATTAATCCACACATGTGAAGCTCATTGTTCTTTGTGCCTGAACTACTTCTTAATACTTTAGGGGGACCAAACAGAATGCTGGTGGTTTGAGGGGTTGAATAATAATTGACCCACACTTTTATGTTTAAAATTTATTAAAATTCAACTGAGCAACATAACTTTTTGGTTTGTAAGATTTATGCTTCTGTTAATAAATCCTACTCTCGTTTGCAGTTTGAAGGCTCTAACTTATTTGCATCTTATCAAACCACCTAAATCAGCAGGGGGTTGAATACTACTTGTAGGCACTGTATATATATATACACTGTGTGCAGAATTATTAGGCAAATGAGTATTTTGATCACATGATACTTTTTATACATGTTGTCCTACTCCAAGGTGTTTAGGCTTGAGAGCCAACTACCAATTAAGTAAATCAGGAGAGGGGTATGGTGTAATGACAGCAATACCATATATAAGGTGCACTTAATTATTAGGCAAATGGGTCAGAAGAGAGATTTGACGGGCTCAAATGGCTTGCAGAGGGATGCAGCAGTCTTGAAATTGCCAAACTTTTCAAGCGTGATCAATAAACAATCAAGTGTTTCATGGCAAATAGCCAACAGGGCCGCAAGAAACGTGTTGGGCAAAAAAGGCACAAAATAACTGCCCATGAATTGAGGAAAATGAAGCGTGAAGCTGCCAAGATGACATTTGCCACCAGTTTTGCCATATGTCAGAGCTGCAACATTACTGGAGTATCAAAATGCACAAGGTTTGGTTTTTATTAAGTTGCCTAATAATTCTGCACAGTAATAGTTACCTGCACAAACAGATATCCTCCTAAGACATCAAAATCTAAAAAAACCCACTGCAACTTCCAAAAATATTAAGCTTTGATATTTATAAGTCTTTAGGGTTGATTGAAAATATAGTTGTTGATCAATAATAAAAATAATCCTCTAAAATACCACTTCCCTAATAATTCTACACAGTAGAATCCCACTAACAACCACAAACCTCTCCTGGCATTAATCTATAATCTATGCAGTAACCTTTTTTAAAGTTATGTACCTTTATATATGTACCTTTCCTAAAAGATAACATGCTGTCAGACTGTTTTTGGGCTTGCGTATTAAACCTCATAGATATTCTTTGCTTCCCCCACCCACCCTCTATGCCCGCATATATTTTCTAAGAATATACTGCAACAACTGGTAAATTGTTTGACATGTGGTAATATTATAAATACCAAAAACAGTGAACAATCTGGTTAGTCATATTGGACTTTTATTATTTTGAACACTACTGCACATGAGGCAGAGCCATCACTCATTACATTTTGATATGTGTGGACACATACTCTTCCACCATGTTATTGAAATGATGCCTCTTGCTATGGAGTATATCAGTCCTCTCCCACCACTAGCACCACCAGCATAGCCTCTTCACAGTATTTCCCCCCCCCCCAAAAAAAAAAATGGAGAGTATTGCATTGCCTGTATGCAGAGGGAGAGTGACCATAAGATTTTGAATTTGTATAAAGAAGGAGAAGCACTCACCAGTAGTTGCTGTGGCTCTTTATTCCATCACAAGGTTATAAATGCAGGGAGGGAGAGGGTGCAGAGTCGGACAACGGCTAACCGTTTCACGCTGCCAGCGCTTCAACTGGTTCAATCATTGGACCCCTTGAAGCGCTGACAGCGTGAAATGGTTAGCCGTTGTCCCACTTTTCACCCTCTCCCTCCCTGCACTTTTAACCCTGTGATGGAATAAGGAGCCACAGCAACCACTGGTGAGAGCTGCTCCTTCTTTATACAAATTCCTAGACTTATGCTTCAGCTGAGCAACACCAGATTTAACCGATCGCAGCCCACAACCTGTGGAGTTATCAGCCCAGATAAAAGGAAAACCAGTGCCCGGATTTATTCTTTCTGCCTACAAGACCATAAGATTAGTAAACTGCCTGTTTCATAAGTTTCCCCAACAAAAAACAATATTTCAGCTCTACACTACTACTCTTGCAGTTAAAAATCTGGTAATTGAACTTTGGATTGAGCTGGTAGTCCACTGTGAGGATTGGTAGACTTCGATCAAAGACTAACAATTTTTAAAAAAGACCCTTACAGCACCTATTTCCACACATCACTCACACAAACAAGAATGGTAGAGTTCACCCACACAGAAAAAAACTTTAATTAAAATGCCCTTATAGGTTTGTTAAAACAGTTGACTTAGACAGCCAAGATTGGCAAAGATCCCTCTCTGAGCAACAGTTTTAATAAAAAAGAAATTACTGTGAAATATTGTGACATCACCACTCACACATCCAGCAGTATGTTTCAGCCTCTGCAGCAGATGAATGCTACAGAAAATTTGTGTGCAGGGTTGTTCTGATGGTTAATGAGGTCTATGTTTCTGTGTAGCAATTTGCAGTTGAGGGTGTCCAGAATGCTTGGGCTTCCCCACGTTGAGAATTCCAGTCCCCAGCTGTCTAGTTGTATCTGGCTGCCAACTAAAAATACTGCAAACCCCCACATCATTTTTTTGTAATTATTTCTTGAAATAACTACAAAAAAATACATTGTGGGGCTTTGCCATATTTTTGGTTGACAAGTTTTTATTTTATATTTATTTTAAATATTTTATTTGCAAATGTAAACATACAGAGAAAAAGCAAAAAGCAAAATGTCTGCGAAATCCATCGGCTGCGGAAGCGGAGATACACTGCCGGATGTGTGTGGAGTGTCGTCACAGTAAGGTTCACTTGAGTTCAATGCCAGCAACGCAGCTGAGCTCTGACCTCAGGTGGACTTTCCGGCATTGCCCCACTCGATAGCTGCTAAAATCTATGGGCTGTTTCCAGGTTACGCCAACAGCTAATTACAGACACCCTCATTTTGTAACAGCGGCTATGATTGGCTTTTTTGCTCTTCATACTTTGAATACCTAGGACGTTAATGAGCTACTCCGAAAGTACAAGCAGCAGGATGCTGGTAAGTATAAAGTTTATATTTAATTCATTTTTTTTTTCTTTTTTCAGATCCCATAGATGAATGCGAACCCGAACTGTAACATGGACTTCTCAGGGACGTCTGTGTTCAGGGTCTGTGCCCGAACACTAGGTGTTCTGTACAGACCATGGACTTTACAGTTTGGGTTCGCCCATCCCTACTCCATAACTATTCAGATTTGCACAGTAAGATGAAAAGCACAGTTAGGTCCATGTGCGGCCTACTTATTTTGAGGACTGCGACATAGTGAGATGAGTTACTTGTTCCATTTGGGTACAACATGATGGGATATCTTTACACTATTTTGATCAAATTCTTTTCAGTTAAATTCCCTATGTTATTTACTTTTATTATTACTATTTACCGTATGTATTAACCTACTACAGGAAATGTATTCATTGTTTTTATTCTAGGTTTCGTCTCTTAATGGACATAGTGTGAATCTCTGAGGCTGGGTTCACATCACGTTTTTTTGGCATCCTGTTCTGCCCATTTTGAAAAGGACAGAACAGGATTGTTTTTGCCTCCCATGTATCCCTATGATGCCAGATTGGTCATATATGGCCATCCGGTTTTGTGAATTCAGTCCCTGATTCATTTCTGTCCTTTTTTTTCCCGGCTCCAAAATCGAAAACTGCACCATTTTTGGGCTCTGGTGAAAAAAACAGACAGAAATGGATCCGGTCCGGTCCGGAGTAGTTAACATGGGGGCCTATGGAGCCAGATCCAGGAAAAAACAGGATTGTTTCCAGGATCCAGTTGTAGTGTACTGAGCATGCTCAGTACACTAAAACTGCTCTGTTCCTGTGTTACATGTGTGTTATTTCACTTTAGCTGTGTATCTACGTACACTGCTAAAGTGAAATAAAAGGAAGCAGTGGTTATAAAATAAAAAATTAAATATTCACCTCTACGCTGAGTGTCCCGGGAAGACCTCTGATCACTGCAAGGACCTTAATCGCTGATTAAGCTGCCTGTGCTTTGCAGGCACGGCTCCTCCCAGTTCTTATTGTCAAAATCCCAGATCCGAACCAACAGAAATTGCTTCCGGAGGTACTAATCCGGTCCTGTCTGTTCCTGTCCATGTGGTCCTGCAAAAAACAGGATCCCCATGGACAGGAGCAAACCGTGATATAGAGCCAGCCTTACACATTGCATTTACATCAACAGGTGTACTTGCCCATAATGTCAGTTTTCTTTCAAGTGTAGAAAAAATTAAGCTTTTGTTAATCCAATAGGGCTGCAAGACTAGGGTTACACTTGCATTGTGACCCTTGCCTAACGGAATCCACTTAAAACTTAGAACTTTTCCATGCCCGCAGCGCATAATGTTAACGCTATGCACTGCCAGAGAATGCAGCCCCTAGTTGCCCGATGCATACCTTGACAACCAGGCACACACAAAGCTGCAGGGAGTGTGCTTTACAACAGCACACAGGAAATGCTGAAGACAGCGTTTACTGTGCACTCAGCTAAAGCGCACTTCCTGCAGTCACTAGGGCCTGCATTCTCTGGTAGCGCATAGCATTAACACTATGCGCGGCGGGGAAAATTACTAAGTTTTAGGCTACGTTCACACATTGCATATTTTTGCGCATTTTTTTGTGCGCGCTTTTTAAAATACGCAATGTGCTTTTTGCCTGCTGGCAAAGTGAATAGGAAATTCAGTTTGCCATGCAAACAGTGCGTAAAAATATGCCCGCGCTTTTATAGGAAAAAGTCCCTGCGTAAAAAGAATGACCCTGTCAATTCTTTATGCAGCAGCGCCTGCGCTTTTTCCAATAAGGGCGGGCGCTGCTGCATCTGATGTCACAGAGGGGAGGAAGAATCCTGCTTCCTCCTCCCCTGTGTGACACCTGTGACCGCCCATCTGATTTTGCAGTGTATTAATATACACTGCAAAATCAAAGTTAAAAAAGACAAATGTATTAAAAATAATAAAGAATCAAATACTTACCTCTCCGACGGGTGTTCCGGTGTCCGGGAGCCTGGAGCCGCCGCTGGGATGGTCCTGCTAGGACCTGTGGTGATGTCAGAGGGAGTTCCGGTCACGTGATATGTATCACATGACTGCAAGTGGCCAATCAGCGCCCGGAACGCCCTCTGACATCACCACAGGTTTTTTTCCACTCGGAATCTGCGGCTGCTCACCGGTCCTGGCTCCCGGACACCTGCCATCCACCCGCCGGAGGGTAAGTATCCATGTTTATTATTTTAAAAACCTCTGGCTTTATTGAATTTAGATTTCACAGTGTATAATAATGCACTGTGAAATCTTTCGGGGCATGCACAGATGTGACAGAGGGGATGAGGAAGCAGGATTCTTCGTCCCCCTGCAGCACATAAAAACGTGGTGTGTGAATGCACCCACGTATTTTGTTGCGCCTTTTTGCGCGGCCAAAATTCGCGGCGTAAGGCGCAACAAAATACGCAATGTGTGAACGTAGCCTTAAGAGCAATCCGTTAGCCTAACTCTCCTAAAATCTATTCAAATTATAGATTTCAAGCAAATACATGTTAGCAAATGTTGTACATAGATGTGTCGACAGCAACATTGTAAATTGAATCAGAATCTAAAATTGCATTTTATGAAAAAACATAAACACTGTCTTCATATGTAAAATGCTGAGATTAGTCTGAGTAGAGTTCCTAAACATTGTACAAACGTAAAATGAGTTTTCAAGCAAACATGTCTTCCTTGAGATACTATGTGCTCTTGTATTAGATTCTCAAACTAGCAGACTTTATCGGACACAACATGTTTTACTGCCCTGAGTGACAATATTGGAAACCTCTTACCCGGGCGGCCTCACTATCTCTTGCTGCTATTTACTTTTTATTTCATATTGACCATAGCTTTGTTATTACTTTTTTTCCTGTGGTGTGATCTTGATGTTCGAGAAATCTATTTTTGCTTTTAACACTCAAATTATGTACCTTTTAAGGTTCTCTATTTCTTGAGTCAGATCAAAGCAAATGGTTATTTTTAACATGCATGTGTGAGCCGCCATTATTTCACTATACACAATAAAAGCACCAGGGTCAAAAACAGATTCATTTAGTGGTAGTTCTGAATGTGTGCGGAGCTGAACCACTGCTAATAAAATCTCAAACTGCTTCTTAGCAAAGACTCTTCTGTCTGCTCAACTTTTTTTTTAATGCAAAAATGTCAATCCATGTATTTCAAATTCATCTTTTGTGCGGTTTCTTTCTCTTTATGCCCAGCTGCCACTTGTATTGAGGCTAGTGCAGAAGAGGCATGCCTTTTCAGGTAATCGCCCATTTCACACAAATGGCTAGCCATTAAAATGCAGATGCTGTTATCTCAATTAAAGCTTTCTATGGAAACCTATTAGCGGACGTAGCTAAATGTTTAGACTAAGGAAGTTAGTCCATGTTATTTAGAAAGAAATTGGGTGTCTTGCTTCCTCAATAGATCTTTCAAAGAATGATGTTAGACTGTTTCAACAGTTGTGAACAGGACTGTAGTCTCTGTGTTCATGAAGTGTAATGGTATCAATTGACTATTTCTTTGTCATTACCATAAAGTACCCTTGAATGTTTAAATGGAAAGAAGTTTTCGAGACAAAGAAGACATGACAGCTGAATGTCAGCTGTAACCCTGAAATGCAACTCGCTTCACGTTTCCCATGATTGTGTGAATAGTGGAAATATGCATTGAACCTTGGACCAGCTTATTAAAATGGAGAGACGAAACAGAAAGGCCAAGTAAAACTTATTTGTATGTACTACTGCTTTTTAATTACTTCTAAACCAATATATTATAAAAGGATTTAAAAAATCCAATTAACAGAAGGATATATGTAAAAGAGGCTTATCTCATAGCTTATTTGGGGACACAGCTTAATGATACAGCCTCCACATCTTAATGGGAAGGCTGAAGGTCTATCCTTAGGAAAAATTAGTTATTTTGTGAGCTGGGCTCACTGCTGAAGACATACACGAGACTCTTCCTTCTTTCAAAGTCCTTGTAGCATTTTGTCCTATTTTGCTTTGTTAAAGAGGACCTATCACCCCTCCCCCCCCCCCCGTACTTGCTGATCTAATCGCAGCACTGAATGCAGCATGTCTGCGGCATTCAGGCAAGGGGTCCCCCATCCCTTGAGCTCCCCCGTACCACAAGATAATTGAATTTAAAAACTTACAATGTGGAGCCAAAGAGGTGGGGTCGTGAAATTGCCCTGTGAAGAGAAGTCGCTCCAGCCACTAAACCCCACCTCTTTGGCTCCACATTGTAGGTTTTTAAATTCAATTATCTCGGGGTACAGGGGGCAGAGATATGGGGGACCCCTTGCCTGAATGCAGCAGACATGCTGCATTCAGTGCTGCAATTAGATCAGCATTTATGGGGGGTGACAGGTCCTCTTTAATTTAAAAAAAGTTCAATATTATTTTATATTAGGTTACTTTAAATGAGTTTTAATTTGCTTGTCTCTTAATGCATGATGACATTTGATAAGAATGAAAAAAAGAAACATGGCTAATTATTAAACAAAGAAGAAAAAGAGGAGATGTCCATATATCACAGTCCAGGAGCTAACATCAATCCATGGACCGGTCATGAGACTCCCTACGTAAACCTTCAGTCTTATAGGCGTATCTAAAGCCCGCGTCACACATAGCGAGATCGCTTGCGAAATCGCTGTTGCCACAAAACCTGTAACCTCGCCAGTGAACTTGCTATGTTTGACACGTAGCAGCGACCGCGCCCCCGCTATGACATCGCCGATCATGTCGGAATGGCCTGGACCATTTTTTAAACGAGAATTTATACTCTGGGCTATTGTTCTCTGATGAATGCCTTTGCTAATTGCTTTTTATGGCTTCCGCAAAAAATAAGACCAAAGTCAAAGCGGTTAATATCAGAACACTATTTATGTAAACTGATGTATTCTGAATAATAAGTTTATTTATAACAACTTATTTTTGAGTTTAAAGATCTTTTAGAAATATGATTCTATTTCAGTAAGAGAAAAAGAATAGTGCAAACTAACATTAAAAAAAATATACATATTATGAAATAAGGTAATATGATATTGTAGAAAAATTAATACTTCTTGGTTCATGTTTTACCGACATTTATGATATTTAATTTGCATATAATTTTATTTCAATTCAGTTCATAGACCTTTTTAAATAAAAAATTAAGATAGAAATAAAATTAAGTATAAAAACGATGTCTTTAAATGATATAATTAAATCGATTGTGATATTGAAAAAAATTTTTACGAAACTTTTTACAAAATTTTGTGATGAAATTTTAGCAATCCTTTGGTATTGCAAAAATGTATGTTAATTATATGGATAATTTCCCCTAATATGTACAACTGAATTGTGCTGTATGGTTCCAATGGTTTCTCTTATAAAGATTGGAACGGGTTAAAATGTGTTTGGTTTTAATTGTAATTGTTCACATCTGTGTAGTGGTCTTTGTATAACATACAAAGAATGTCTTATGTTTTTTCACTGTGCTAACGACTAAGGGGAGGACCCCGAAACACGTATAGCGGGACCCCACGGGGTTGTGGTGTTTTTATTTATGTGTCAATAAACACATTAAGGCTGGCTTCATACCACGGCAAGGTCCGGTCCGGGGCTGTCCAGTGTAAACCAGACAGCCCAAAACCAGATCAGCACACAGAACCGGAGGACCAAATGTGCCCTCCGGTCCTGTGTGAAGCCGGATGGCTGTAATTGCAGCTGCAGCTGCTGATTTTTCAAGATCGCGGCTAGCATGGAGCTAACGTGTCAATATTGTGAACAAATGCACTCTCAGTAGGCAATTTTTGCTGGTGAAAAAGATGTGTTCTTTTTATTTTGGTGCTGTACACATTAGACTTGCGACCTGGGGTGACGTTTCGGCTATTATCCAATAGCCTTTATCAAAAGTCGCTGTTGGTGAATACAGAAAGTGAAATTGTGAGACATATACACTTATATACAACTATATACAAATTTTATGTACATATTTTAGTATTCTATTACAGAATATGGAAAGTAACAACATATTGTCTTTGTTATTTGTTATTTCTACTAATCCTTCAATAGATGGACATCAATACATAGGGCAGTGGGATATGGTCTGTGTGTTATAATCTGGTATTTAGCATGGAGCTAACTGCGGTCCTGAAACAACAGCGGCATGCAGCCGCCGGTATCCGATTCCAGGAGAATCCGGGAAAATCCGGGATCTGGCTTTTTGGGGAGATTTTTCTCTCCGGACACAAAAACGTTGCAAGCAACATTTTTGTGTCTGGTGAGAATACTCAGATTTCTCCCGGATTCCACCGCAGAGATGAAACCGGATGGCAGAGAGCTGCCATCCGGCTCCATCCGGCCCCATAGGCTACTATGGGGCCAAAAACCGGTCCGGGGCTGTCTGGTTTACACCGGACAGCCCTGGACCGGACCTTTCCGTGGTGTGAAGCCAGCCTAAGTAAGCAGAATGTACGCTGGATCCACCTCATTTGTTTCTTATATGATGCGCCACACAGCTGCCTCCCTATTTTGATGCTCCTTACAGCCTCCTTATATGATGTTACATGCAGCCTTCTTATATATGATACACCCCACAATCTCCTTAAACATGACTAGATGTGGGCAAGATGTGAATGCATCAGTAGCATGGTGATGTCACAATGGGGGCTAGCTCTGTGGCACTGTTTGTGTCAGCTGTCTCCCCCCCGTCTGCTCCCTCTCTGCCATCGGTGCTGTGCTCTCCCCTCTGTGCTCTCTCCTTCGACATGTCTCCCCCTGTGTGCTTTCGTCTCCCCTCATGTGCTCTCTCCTTTGAGCTATGTATCCCTGTGTGTTATCCCCTCTGTATGTGTAATAAAAATGTATTTTTTATATGTTATAATTTCATTATAAAGTTTTGTCTGATAGACCTGTACTTTTGCATTGAATTGTGCTCTTGGGTCGTGTTGCACAGAGCTTAAAATATATTCATTATGATATGTCAAAAAAAGTAAAGTTACACTGAAATGGCTTGAATTTTAGGATCATATCAATGCGGCACTGAATGACGATAGTGGCTCCTCACAACAGTTGTGTAGGTCTACTATTCATTCAGCGAACTGGATATTACAACAATTTTATTTATTTGAAACTTTGACAAATCTTTTTTTTGCCTAAATTTTACATTTTGCCTCTCTGTGTTAAAATGCGGAATACACATATTTCCATATACCCATTGTTTAACTGTATTGTGCATCCTAGCATACATATTACCACTATATTATATATCTCATGAAATAGTTTTTCATCAATCTCCAATTTTAAACATTCATAAAAGCTTTTTTTGTGCTTATAAAGAAAACTTTTAAAAGCGCAAACCACTCAAAGCTAAACGAAAGGGCAGCCATTTGGAACAACACATTCATGAACAAATATTGTTATTCCATTTTTATTTAAATTAAACAATTTGAGTAGATGCTTAATGAATCTTGTTCTATACATATTACAATGTGTGAGCTAAGGCAGAAATTGTTGACCACATATTTTTCATTAGAAACTGATCATCCATTTTATAATGCATCATTTACTAATATAATATAAAAAATATTTATAAAAATTGAGAAACAAATAATGTAAAAGCTTCCCATAAAATTAAGAAATTTAATAGAGAAATAAGGGAAGAGGAAGGAAGGCAATGAAAATTTGGAGCTGTATCACTAATACAGTATATGCCTTTCTGGGCACATTTGTTTGCCTATTATATGATGACCTTGGAAAAGGTCTTAGTTATCCGTAATTTAACAAGATTTATCATACTTAACAGTAAAGCTTTGATTGCAAAAACTTACTAAAGTGTGGAACCGAAAAATTATTTACGGGAATTGCAACATATTAGACAAATCTACTTTTTTCCTTAAGACAGTGTGCACCAAACCTCTAATAATGCTTACAAAATGTAGTAAACCTGATGAATTGCTGAATCATCTTATCTAAGCATGACTGTATTGCAAAATGTATATTACAGTACGACCAGCATCAGTATTGTGAACCTTATCTGATGCTGGGTCACAGTGCTGTTACACATCTGTGTTGGCTAGGCTGGGCTCAGCTCCCTTCCCCTGTGGCCACCAGCCTTTGCTGTGCTCCACACAGGGTTTTACATATTGCCCTGGTTGTGTCAGTGACATGATCTCCCTATTCATCTTTAAGCCCCAGTTGGACACCACTAGGTCTTAATGTCAATCAGTCATGACAGTAGTATGTACATCTTTCTGTTTATTTGGACTAAACATAAATTATATTAGAGAGATATTCACCTTAACTTTTCCAGACCTGCCATTACCTGCTTCTGTGATTTCAAACATGTCCTACTTCACCTGCTTGTCTGATGTCCACCATAAGTAGGTGTTCAAGTTCTACTGTTCTATATGCCTTCTAACCTGCTATGCCAATGCCATGGGTCTCTATTTCCTACATGGCCTGCAGCTTCATGTATTCTTCTTACAGAGTGAGCCTACCAAGAGCTAGTTGACTAAACATACTCTATGCTTGATAAGCCGTAATATATCTACCTTGGATCTGTCCCCAAAAGCCCATGTAAACCTGTATCTAGTCCTCTTATTTATTATTAAGGAATGTGTGTATTTCAAATGCTCCATAAATGTTAGGTAGAGTTGAGTTTAGGAGACTGTGAAGAGTTTTGCAATGATAACCAAATAATGCATAATACACAAGAGAAGAAAAAAAGCTGCCACTCACCAGTCAGTGCATAATTCTTTAATGGTGCAAGTTACGGGTACATAAATGCAGGGAGGGGGTGATGGATTTACTGACTACAGTGCCGTTTCACGCAGTGAGCACTACAGGTCCTGTAGAAGTGCTCACTGCGCGAAGCGGCACCATAGTCCATGAATCCATCACCCCTTCCCTGTGTTTATGTACCCATAACTTGGACCATTAAAGAATTATGCACTGACCGGTGAGTGGCAGCTTTTTTTCTTCTCTTATGTATTATGGATCATTTGCTGCAGTCTGGATCTTATGGCCACTTTACACACACCAACTTATCTGTCCAACTTCTGAACAACTTACTGGTTGCAGTGAAATCATGGACACATAGTTCCATTTGTACACAGCCACAAAATGGAGCAATGTGTCCATGAATTCACTGCAACCAGTAAGTTGTTCAGAAGTTGGACAGATAAGTTGGTGTGTGTAAAGTGGCCCTTAGAGCTTGCACCCTGGTCCAGCGTATACAGCCTTCTGCCGCAGGAGTTCAGTGCAGACTGACGGTCATATGAGTACAGAGATTACTGCTCGGTCTCTACTTTTTCTATGTGTTTTAACGCAATAATACTCAATGCCATTTTATCTTCAAATACTGTTGCAAAGTTTCAAGGTAAATTTTGGTATTGTCCTTTTTACTATAAATGTTCTGCAGAAACATCTCCTCAGAGGAATCATTAAAGAAGTATTTTTAGTTTGTGGTGTAGTGGATTATGTAAAAAAATTCTAGGTGAGAAAAATGTAACAAAACATTGTCCAAGAAAACATAACTTTTAATTATAAAATTAAACAATATTAGCCTAAAAATAAATTCAATTGAATATCAGACACCAAATGGCATATCAATCAAATTAGGGACCATATTTTTCAGATTATAAAAAACACTTTTTTTCCCCTCCAAATAGGGGAAAAACGGGGATGTGTGTTATAAACCGAATCTTGTGGGTTTTTTTTTTAAATAATTTACCAAGGTGGGGGTTGCAGTGCTGGAGTGAAGGTGCAGAAGGCAGGTTTGCAGAGTTCACAGAGGGTGGGGGCAAAGCTGTGGGCATGGAGCTGTTTGAGTGTCACAGCAGCGTACTGTGGGAGCCATCATTTGCCATGTGCCTGCATGCATTGCCAAGCTGCAATTAGGCCTTTAGCGTTCACACTTTCAGAAAATGGCTGCGGATCTCCATCTGCGCATGCGCCACCTCCGTTGCCATTTTTTGGAAGTCTGGGTAGGGATGAGCGAGTATACTCGCTGCTATTCAGTATTCGCTGAATAGTAGCGGTATTTGGCTACTCGCTACTCTCCGAGTACTTATGTGTACTCGGGAGTAGCGAGTAGTCCTAATACTTTCGCAGTGTATCTATAGATACACTGCAAAAGTAGCCTAAAAGTAATAAAAAGTTGTTAAAAAATAATAAACTTACATACTCACCTTCCGACGCCTGCACCGGGACCGCCAGAGAAGCCATCCGATCGCTTGGCAAGGACCTTTCACTATCAGCCAATCAGATGGGCGGTAGCGATCTGGCCAATCAGATGGTGCCATGTCACAACCACGTGATCGCTAGCGGCCACCTGAATTGCCAATTTGCAAGGTCCTTGATTTACTATCCAGACCTTACAAACTGGCCAATCAGGTGACCGCTAGCGATGACGTAGTTGTGACATAGCGCCATCTGATTGGCCAGATAGCTACCGGCCATCTGATTGGCTGGTAGTGAAAGGTCCTTGTCCAGCGATCGGATGGCTTCTCTGGCGGCTGCGGGCGTCGGACAGGTGATTATGTACGTTTATTAATTTTTAACAACTTTTACTCACTTTAGGCTACTTTCACAGTGTATCTATAGATACACTGCGAAAGTATTCGTACTCGCTATACTCGCAATGAGTAGCGAGTACTGCTACCTGCTCGTTGCGAGTATAGCGAGCACGAATATTAAGGTATTCGCTGATCCCTAAGTCTGGGCACTAGAGACCGAATTGTAGCTTGGCAATGCATGCAAGCACTTGAAATGGTGGTCCCCCACCGCATGTCACCGCGACACCCTGCAGATCTAGGCTCGCAGATTTTTCCTACTCTCTGTGGACCCTGCAGACCTTTCTCCTGCATCCCTTCTCCACTGCAACCCCCCTTGGTAAGCTATGGTAGGTTCAAGATGGGGGCCATGTATCAGGAAGGGGGATATATATATCAGGATGGGGGCATGTACCAAGATGGGGACATTTACCAGGATGGAGGGACATATATACTAGGATGGGGGGGTCATGTACAAGGATGAGAAACATATATACTGATTGTAAGACAGACACTAGCTTTAAAAGACAGACCCCATTTAACATTAAAAATTATTTTTTTTCTCTTTTCCTTCACCAAATTTGAAGTGCATCTTATAAAGCAAAAAAAAAAACCACATATCTCTCTCCAACAGACTGGGATTGGTGTGGTCCTATACTTTCCATAGTAAATAACTAAATCTATAAGATACTTAGTGAATTTAAGGAATGTCAAATGAGGTATGGGGGAGTGTACAGAAATATACTGTTTAAAGGGAACCTGTCACCTACTTTATGCCTCTAAACCTATCACTACCTGTCCCTGCAGCTTTCTGATAAATCAATAACCATTCCTGTCTGAGCTAAATGTTTTCTGTAATGGTTGTGAAAAGTGTTTTTATAACTTACATTTGCCTATGGCAATAACCAGAGTGTTGACAAAATTGTAGACACTGTGGGCATTCTGTAAAGCCCCTGTCGCTCCATTGTAATCACACCCTGGTGGGCGTGATAATTCATATAGATGCACATTCCCGAGTTTGAAATCTGTGGTCTCTTTCCAGATAAGACGGGTTGTCTGCATGTCATTTCCGGTCCAGCAAATTGTGGAGGATTATTGGGTGTACTCTGCAGCTTCCATATGAGCACTGCACATGCTCCAGAGCTGCTGAGTACAACCAATAATCCCCACACTGTGCAGGGCCAGAAATGATGCGACCGCGGCATCATACCTGGAAGAAGATTCACAGATTTCAAACTTCAGGCCCTCACTTCTGCATGAATTATCATGCGCACCAGGGCATGATTACAATAAAACGACAGGCGATATGGAGACTAGAGATGATCGAACACCTGAGTGTACGCATACGGATTTGTTCACCGAATGTTCTCCAAACACCATTAAAATCAATGGCAGGCAACTTTAAACGCATGGAAAACACCTTCAAAGGTGGACACACACAGATCATCTTACCCTGTCTCTGTTGCTTGATTGCTCCGGTCCATATTCCCGCACTGCCTCTCCTGTCCTCATCCACGCTGGCTGTGAGTGATGTGGGCAGTCAGCTAATCTGATCACCATAGCAATCACATGTGACGTGACCAGATCTTGTCAGCTGATCTGATCACCTGACTTGATTACTATGGTGACCAGATGAGTTGCCACGCACGTCATTCACCACCAGCTCTGCTCCAGGTGTCCGGTGACTGGCTGAGTTCCGTTCAGGTAATCATGGTGGCCGCTAATCATAATGGGTACCATAATGGGAACCATGATGGCAGGTTGTTTGTCATGCACTAAAATGTAAGGCAACCAAGCACAATCACTTTCCAGATTGAGGAAATGCAGTCTGATTGCAACAGCCAATGACATACGCTCATTTACTGTATGGCAACCAACCTGTCATTGTAGTGTGTTAGAGAAATAAATCATTTAAAAAAATTTGTGGTGCTTCATTGTATTTTTTAGTCTAGCACAAATAAAGTGGACAGGTGCAAACTGCCACTTCCAGCTGCCTAATTTTACATAAAAATAAATTTTTTTTAATAAAAATGTGTGGGCTTCGCCCAATTTGTAATTGCCAGCCAAGGTAAAACTAGGCAGCATAGGACTGGTATTCTTAGCCTGGCAGGGGCGTTCATTATTGGACCCCCCACGCTATAGAATAGCAGCCCGCAGCCGCCCCAGAAATTGGCGCATTCCTGGTGCTTTACCCAGCCCTTCCAGTTGCTGTGTAGCGATGGCAAACTGTGTAATAAGTAGTTAATGTCAGCTTTGCATTGCCAGCTGGCATCAAGCCTCACATTTATAATGTCTGGCCAGTACTGTATTAGACCCGGTCATTAAGAAATTCAAGTAAATAGTAAGCAAGACACAACACAGAGAGAAAACATTTTATTAGAAATAAAAACAAAAGACATTTGGGGACTCCATCTTTATTACCCCTCAATCATACCCCTCCTTGATCCTCTGTGATATCTTCATTGCAGGCTGTGGTGAAGAAAACAGCATCTTGTCACCACAGTCTCCTGTCACTGAATGAGTGAGGTGCGATCCTTGTCTGTAAGTGGTGACTCGCTGAGGTCACCCGAAGACAGCTCAGGTAAACTTGGTACCCATTATGATTAGCGGTCACCATGGTTTCCTGTATGGTGACCTCAGCGAGTCACTGTCACTGCACATCTGGAGCAGAGATGGCGGTGAGTGACATGTGCGGCAGCTCATCTGGTTAAGCTCACCCCTTTTCTGTCATCCTCCTTTGTTCTGGATTCTTCCCCTGCGCACGGATTTGCCTTTAGCTCCAGGCAGATTGAAGATAATGCAGAAAGTAGTATGATTAATTCAGCGACTGTGGGCAGTAGAATTTTTTTATTTTTAAAGGGAACCTGTCAGGTGTCCCCCCCAGCTATCACTGTCTGTACCTGTAGCTTTATAATACTATTCTAATCATCCCTGTCTGAGCTCATAGTGTAATGTGAAAGGTGAAATAAAAGCATTTCTACACTTACATTTCAGTCCCCACCTTGGAGGAGGAGGACTGTCTGGCAGGATAATAGTTAACTCATTTTTAACTTGGATAGCTAAAGGACCTGTGTGATGTAATGATCATGTGACCATAGTGGGTGGAGCTAAGCCAGCAAACATATTATGTTCTATGAGAACTTAGCTCCGCCTATTGTAGTCACATGGTTGTGACATCACATCAGGTCTCCCAACATGTTCTAGCACAAGGCTGAAATGTTAACTATTAACCTGCCAAACAGTCCCCATCCTCCAAGCTGGGGACTGACTGCCTTATAACATAAGGAAATGTAAGTGTATAAATGCTTTTTTTCACCTTTTACATTACACTATGAGCTCAGACAGGGATGATTAGAATTGTATTATGAAGCTGCAGGTACAGACAGTGATAGCTGGGGGGACATAAACTAGCTGACAGGTTCCCTTTAAGACGTCCAGTTTATTTTGTACACATTAAAATACAGTGCAGCATGTTGCAGCCACAGGGCTAGGCTTTAGGAACAACAATCCTATGCATTTCAGCTATAGAAAGCCTTAATCATGGATCTGGTCACATGATGCAATTGCTATGGTCATCAGATCAGCTGACAACGCACATCACTCACCGCCAGCTCGGATGCGGAAGTGAGAGTGTAAGCGGGAAAGCAGACTGAGAGCAATGAAGCAGCGTGCTGCTGTAAGATATATGTGTCTGTCTGTGTAGAAAATGTAGAACAGAAGCTTTAGTGTATTTGCACAAATGCTTCTGTCCTATGTTAAGCTACACACACATCCGAAGCATTACCAAGTGTTTGCTGAATTTCTTGACTTTTCAGCAAAATGTTCGAATTCATGATGCCAAACAAACATTACCAAATTTGATCCGGATTTAAAATTGGCGAACATGTTTGAGCAAAGTTCGCTCATCACTAATGGAGAGGGAGAAAGTGCTCCCAGTATCTACAGTAATGTTGACACCCTGGTTATTCACATAGGAGAATGTAAGTTATAAAAGCCCTTTTCACAGCCATTACAGGACACATTTAGCTCAGACGGGATGGTTAGGGATATAGTAGGAAACTGCAGGGACAGGTAGTGATAGATGTAGGGGCATAAAGAAGGTGACAGGTTCCTTTTAAACCCTTCACAACCTATGATGTAGGAGGACGCCATGGGCCGTGTCCGGGTGTTTGATGTGAGGTCCGGCGCGGAGCTCACATCAATGCCCCAACATCTCATCAGCTGAGATGTCAGGGTAACAGCACCGATTGGATCTGGGATCCGAACGGTGCTGTTAACCACTTGGATTCCGCTGTCAATCACTGACAGCGGGATCCAAGGTGGCCATGGCGGGGAATGCTCCGTTCCCCGCCTGCATTGAAGATCCCGCGATAATATCGTGGGATCTCTGGTGGTCATGTGACAGCACGGGGTCTTGGCTAGACCCAGGATGCTGTCACAGAGCACTTCCGGGTTGTGGTTTGCAGGCATTGCCAACCACAACACGTCCGTGATTCTGGGAGATACTGATGAGCTGCCGCTCATCAGTATCTCCCAGAAGCGATCGGACTGTGCAGCAAGGTGCCTCTTAAAGGGACAGTGTAAAAATAAAAATTAATAAAAAAATAAAGTTTTTAAAAACCTGTAAAAAAAAAAAAAAAAAACATAAAAGTTCAAATCACCCCCTTTTCCCCAATCACAATAAAAGTATTAAAAAAATGAAAAAAAATACACATCTTTGGTATCGCCGCATTCAGTATCACCCAATCTATCAACATATAAAATCAATTAATGAGAGCCCTAAACAGCGTAACGGAAAAAATATTCCAAACGCCAAAATTACGTGACTAACAATATAACACAATAGGAAGGGAAACCAAAGCATTTCTCCTACTCATAGGTCAAGTTCATCAAAAAATCCTGTTAAATACAATACTGGTCAAAAGTTTGAACACACTTGGTTATACCATGGTTTGCTTTTTTGTATTGGAATTTGCACATTTTTATTCCAACTAAACTCAGTGAAACCGCAAAGGTACAATTATGAAAGAAAAACATACTGCGGGTGAAATAAGTATAGAACATGTCACCAATTTTCTAAGTAAATATATTTCTAAAGGTGCAATTCACAAGAATTTCTAACCAGGTAACAACCCATTCAATCAAAAAAGATAAAGAACTGAAACCATAGATGTCCATAAATTTAGTGATGTGTAATAATGAGAAAGGACACAGGGAAAAGGTATGTTAGTGATGATAGCTTCAAGACACTTCCTGTATTTAGATACTGGTTGCATGCATTGCTCAGGTGTGATTTTGGGCCATTCTTCCATGTGGGCTCCTTCAATGAACCATAAACTTTAGTTCCTTCGATAAATATTCTATTGGATTCAGATCAGGAGATTGGTTGGGCCACTCTAGCAGCTTTATTTTCTTTCTCTGAAACAAATTGAGAGCTTCCTTGGCTATGTATGTTGGATTATTGTATAGCTAAAATGTACACCCTCATTTCATCTTCATCATCCTGGTAGATGGCATCAGATTTTGTTCATTAATGTCTCAGTACATTTGTCCATTCATCCTCCCTTCAATAACTTGAAGTTTGCCAGTGTTGTATGCTGAAAAACAGTCCCACACCATGATGTTTCCACCTCCAAACTTTGCTGTTGGTTTGGTATTTTTGGGGTGATATGCAGTGCTATTTGGCCTCCAAATATCTTATGAATTATGGTATTATGGCATCCAAAGAGTTCAATTTTGATCTTATCTAACCAGTCTATATTCTTCCAGTATATCACAGGCCTGTCTAAATGTTAAATGCACTTAAACATGGAGTTTTGCATGGTGAGCGTGCATACAAGGAAGCGAGTGCTTTACTTAATTCTTTCTTTAAAACAATAGTACCTGTTGATATCATGCCTTTTCTGTAGTTCTCCACATGTGGTCATTGGGTATTAACTGTTCTGATAATTCTTTTCACTCCTATGTCTGAAATCTTGCAGGAAGAACCTGGGTGTAGCCTTTTATGTTGCAATGTTGTTCTTTCCACATCTGGATTACACTGGGGAACACAATTTTTTAGGAGTTAGGTCAGACAACTGTTCTTAATTAATTTTTGGATGCTGAATCCAGAAATTATCTCAGTTTTTCTCTATCACGTCACGTTTTTGAACTATAGGATTTTTGTCTTCTCAAAAATATGTAAACTACTGTACCTAAAAAGTGTTTTTTTTTCATGATACTGATAATTATGACGTATTGGGAGCTGCACACACCTCTCACCACACTGTCTCAGTTGTGACTACTCTTACAAGTTGCCATGTAGCTCTATATGAGTCGAATTGTAATCAGATAACAAGTCTTATTACAGATATCAGTGCAATTGTGCATCTCTGGCAGGTAAGTTGTGGAGGAAAAACTTGACGTGCTAGAAAAAAACTGACTACATTTTTGGAATCAGCATGACAATTTTAGTATAAATCAGCTCAAAAACCTAACTCAACAGAAATTTTTTTTCAAATTGTTCCCCAGTGTTATGGTTCCAACAGTGCTCACTGGAACCTTCACAGTTTCAAAATTCTTCTGTAACCAATTCCATCAGTATGTGCCATAACAAAATGATTTGCAAAGGTCTTGAGACAGCTCACTAGAGTTACCCATCATAGGATGGTTCTTATGTAGCACCTTGGTAATGAGATACCTTTTATAGACAATCTATTGAACCTGCTGCTATTATTTTTCACTAACTGGCAGGTTTGCTTTCTAATTACTGATAGATTTCAGGTGGTGTCTTGACTCTCTATGGCTTTTTGCACCTATTTTTCTTTATGTGTTTACTGGTCAACAGAAAAAAAAAACATCAGCAAAGGTAATATGTCTGTATCATGGAGCTTTGCTCTATCACATAACGTTTCGGAGATAGAAGTATATTTGTTATTATGTTATTTCTGCATATTCAATGTATGTCGTTTTTCCTATGTTATTCCCATTTTTTTTTGCTTGTCTTACTTAAAGGGAACCTGTCAGGTCGCTCTACCCCTCTCTCCTAGCACTACCTGTCCCTGCACCTTGGTAGCTGATCCCTAACCATCCCTGTCTGACCTAAGGGGGCCCTATAATGATTATGAAAAATGAGTTTGAACTTACATATGGTCTTCATCTAGAAGACTGGATAGGCAGGCTCCGGGCTCCATTCTCCCCTCCTCGCTGGCTCCTAGCACGCCCCGTTGGGCGTTATCGCTCCTGGTGCTTTGCTGCCTCCTTTTTGTATTTCCCACCCTCTCTGCAGCTGTAGTGCCCAGCTGGAACGTCATATCTGAACCGGTGCCTTGTGGGTCTAATCACGTGATCAGCCCGATGCATTGTGGGCCTAATCACGTGATGTGCATTGCACATGCGCCAGACCAATCACATGATTAGGCCCACAATGTACCTGGCTGAATATGACATCCTGTCCGGGCATTACAGCAGTAGAGAAGCAGGAAAGGAGGCGGCAAGGCACCAGGAGCGAGGACGCCCAGCGGGGCTTGCTAGGAGAATGAAGCCTGCCTATCCAGTCTCCTAGATGGAGACCATATGTAAGTTCAAAGTCATTTTTCGTAGTCGTTATAGGGCCCCTTTAGGTCAAACATGGATGGTTAGGGATCAGCTAACAAGGTGCAGGGACAGGTAGTGATAGGAGAGTGGGGTAGAGTGACCTGACAGGTTCCCCTTAATTGTGAATTTTCTTGCATGGACAAAATCAGTTAAGGTTTTAGTGAGTTTTATGGGAAGGAGTATTGACAGTGCAGTCAACCAATGACTGCTTCTCAAAAAGTTGCATGTTATAGGGAGGAGCTAAACTTTAAATGATAAGGAATTGAGATCTTGGAAAAGCTTCTAGTAGCTCTGTCAAAACGTCTATAAAAAAAATTCTCCAGAATATGCTGAAGGTGTTGAGGAACTGCTAAATGCACACCAGTTTCTTGGATGTCGCATGTCTCTGAAAATTCACTTTTTGCATTCATATTTAAATTTCTTCCCTCAAAATCTTGGTAATGTAAGCAATGAACAAGGCGAGCGGTTTCACAAGGACATTAAAGTAATGGAACACCGCTACCAGGGTTTTTCGAATGACTCAATGATGGCAGATTACTGCTGGATGTTCTATAGGGACAAACCCGAAAAATTGTATCAATGACAGTCTAATGTGAAGCACTCTTAATTTCTGCTCATATTTTGGTTTTGGTTTCTATTTCTCATGTGAAATTATTTTGGTTCAAAAAAACTGTTGAGTCACTCCAGAAAATTGCTAGAACCTTTATATTATCATCAAGTACATTGATGTAAACTGTTAACTACTATGTTGAACTACATCTCATGATGACCACTCCAGGAAAAGAAGACCAAGAATTAAATCTGCAGCAGAGGATAAGTTCATCAGCGCTATCTGTCTCAAAAATGCAAATTGACAGCACCTCAGATAACAGCCCTCATAAATGATGCACAGACATACCTCAACATCAACAATTCAGAGGACATTGCAAGAAGCATTTTTATTTGTGTTTCAGCAGGACAATTAGCTAAAGCGCAAATCTAGACTATGTAAGGGCATTGTAACCAAGAGGGGCAGAGGTGGACTGCTGTGTGAAATGATATGGCCTCCACAATCACCCATCACTCAACCCTATTGAGATGCTTTGCGATAAGTTGGATCAAAAAGTGAAGCCCATGCAGCCAGAAAGAGCTCAGCTCCTCTGGAAACACCTACATAATTAACAGAAAGTCTTTCCCAGGGACTACCTGATGAAGCTACTGAGAGATTGCCAAATATAGTGATAGTGATACTGTTCATGAATGGAAAAGCATATGGCGTGTGATGGTTCCCCATAAAACATTTTGAGACTGTAACTTTATAATGGATGATGTGTGTAGGCTATGATATAGTCCATGGTCAAGAGAACTAGTATAAAAAACATTCTATGACTCTACCTAGAGAGATTACTGCATCCAATAAGCAGCTGGTTAGAATTGTGCCCACCCTCTTACGACACAAGCTGAAAAGCATGTGCTACAGAAGTAAATGGTCTGTGCAGTTAATACAGTCACCAGCATTGCAAAAAGCTTTTGCCTGGAGAATGATGCAAAATTGGGTGGAATAACCAGCTACAAAGTGATTAATCAAAGATTAACAAAGCATCGGAACAAGCATAAAATGAAAATATTCAACTAAGACATGGGACTGTAAGTACATTCCCAGGGTGGAGACTCTTAAGATCATATATCTAATATGCTTATTTTTGTATAATCAATTAATCTGTTTATTATAAATACCGGTATTTTCCTTGTCACCTCTTAGGTCAGAGACAAACTGAGCGAGATGCATGTGCGCTACTTGCATACTTTGATGAGTCTTGCATGACTCACCTTGCACGGCTGCAGACTCTCTTGATAGAAACACATGCAGCTGGTGCATTCCTGTCCAGAAAGACAGTGGCCATTCCAGGTGTTTAATGCGAGACTCATTTGAGTATCTTGCTTGCGTCTCGCTCACTGTGTCTCCCACCTGACATGGTTCTGAAGCATATCCTACTAGTACTATGGGTATATAATACAAATGAGAAGCTTCATTCAAGGCAAATTAACCTCTTATTTTACAAAAAATCTAGTTGCGCCTGAGGCACTGTCGGAGTTACTCAAGACCATATTGGCCGTTTTACACATCGCAATATCGTTCCGATATTGCATACGATTTCACGGGAGCGCGCACGTCTTTGGCACTTGTCCAAGATCTCATAGTAGATGTCACACAGGGAGATATTGGCAGGCAATGCAACTAAGATGGTGTACGCCCCTTTTCCACGCTCTGTATGAGCGTCCCAGGAAACGACCATTTAACATTGGAGTGAATAGGAGAAGTTGCGCTCCAAATCGTAGTTGCGCTGTCACACAGCACGATCCTGCCACATCGCATATACAATATCGTATGGTTGAAGGGCTTGCACAATCTTCATTCAATATCGTAGTTAGGTTGTTTTCCCGTCGTATTGCCCATTTACACGACACAACGCACGAACGATATCAACTGCAACGGCCGTACCACGTGACTTTTTATCGATGTTGCGTTGCGATATCGCGACGTGTAAAGCGGCCCTATCAGTCTGATGATGACTAGAGTTTATTTTTCATATTTTTTTTACCTGGGTTTATTGTTTCCTAGGAATGGAAGACACCTTGGAGAATAATAAAGCACATATGGTTCGTATTGAATACATTCAATACAAATGGAAATTTTCCAGCTGAATTCAACTGACTGCGTCAAACTTGTATTTCGGCATATTCGTTGTTACTACTAATCCTATACTGATTTTTAACTCAAGTAACATGATCAGTATTAGAAAACATATAAACCAATTGTTACTTCTACGTAATTCAGTGTTTGTTACTTCAGATGCAGACATTTCATAGAGATATATTCTTGTTTTGCTTTTGTTGAAAGCACCAAAGGACTTTGATGTGAAATTTAGGTTAACAGGTCACCTCAAATCCTTGAGCAGCAACTCTTATTTCGTTGGCCTACATACAGACATCAGACTACAAATGCATGTGGTCATATCTCAGAATGTATCAGGCTTCATAAAATGTTAATATTTAGGACACATTTTTCTTGTGCATCCATGATAAAATCAAGGTAGTAGTTTTTAAAGAAAAATGACGTTATAGTTTGTACGGTGAAATACACAGAGAATGAATAATATTGATTGATTGCATTTATCTGTGCATACATATTAAGGGAATCCAACCTGAAAGAAGATATTTATTGCATGGAAGTCTTCATTGATCAAGTCTGAGTTATACAATGAGTGTGAAAATATAAAGGGGAATAAATCAAAGTGAAAAATTAATATAAATGCAATTTAGCACATAACACGTTTTGTGTACGATTACATAACTAAATGTGCGTTTTGTTCACTATGAGGGCCAAATTAGGTTCTAAACATAATCCTGGTGAAAAATTTTGGTGCTTTTGTTTCTACTCCACACCTTCCAGGGGCCATGACTTTTTACTTTTCTGTCAATCTAGCCACATGATGAGGGCTTGTTTTTTGAAGGACAAGTTGGTCTTTTGAGTAAAACCATTAGTGTGCTAAAAATGGGGGAAAAAAAATTCCAAGATCTGTGAAATTGCAAAAAAAATTTCAATTTCACAGTTTTTTTTTGAGATTTTTTACTTACAATGTTCATTATACAGTAAGACTGACCAGGTTATATGATTCCTCAGGTCAGTTCAGTACAAGTTTGTAGATATCAAACAAGTATAGTTTTTTTTATGTAATGGTGAAAAAATTTCAGAAAGTTTAAAAAATAAAAAACCTTGAGCTTTTCTCATCATTTTCTGAGATTCATAACATTCTCATTTTTCGGGATCTGGAGCTGTGCGATGTCTTAGGGTACTGTCACACCTATCCACATCGCCGGAGATATCACCGGCTAAGCAACAGGAGCGCGCACGTTTTTGGCACTCTGCCAGCGTCGCCGTCGCGTGTTTAGACGCTGCAATACCACCGGCGATGTTACAGTCCACAAACCCCAGCGGCGATCCTGTAGCATGGGAGCCTACTGGCTCCCATCGCCTGTAACATCAGCGAATCGCCATGTTACATGGGGCGATGTGTACACATCACCCCAGAGTGCTCGCCTGGTTTCAGAGCAGAGCTGCGAAACCAGGCGACCACTCTAAGGCGATTTTTCGCCTCATTATCGCTCCTTTACACTAGGCGACGCATCGCGCTGTTGCCGCGATAGGCACGCCCCTGCGTCGCCTGTGATATCGCCGGCGAAGTGTCCAGGTGTGACGGTACCCTTAAGTACCCTCAATGCGGCAATATTACTTGCAATTTCACTGGCAATTTGCTGGTTGCAGTGAAATCATGGACACATTGTTCCTATTTTCTCGCATGAAAAATGTAACAATGTGTCCATAATTTCACTGCAACAAGCAAATTGCCAGGGAAATTGCATGAAATATTGCTGAATGTGAGGACCTTTAGTTTTTGCTCCCTGGGCTGATGTTTTTAGAAATACCATTTTTGAGTAGATTAAATGTTTTGATCACCACATTGCATTTTATTGTAATGATTGCAGTGTCCAAAAGAGCATAATTCTGCCATATTTTTTTTTCATTATGCTGTTTACAGATCAGATAACTATTTGATATTTTGATAATACTTCTGAATGTGATGATAACAAATATGTGATTTATTTTTCATTTTTTTATTCTTTTATAATTATTGAGGCAAAAGGGTGGAGATTTGAACTTCTGTATATTTTTCTTCATATTTTTAACCCCTTTACCCCCAGGCGATTGTCCATTTTTCGGTTTTCGTTTTTCCCCACCCCTTTTTCTGAGAGTCATAACTTTTTTTATTATTCCAATAATAACATAATGGGACTTTTTTGTGGGACGAGTTGTACTTTCAAAGAAATAATTTATTTTACCATATAGTGTACAGGAAAATGGGACAAAAAAATTCCAAATGTGGTGATATTGCAAAAAAAGTGCAATTTTACGTTTGTTCTTTGGATTTTTTAATTCACCAATGTTAATATATGGCAAAACTGACATGACAGTATGATGCGTCTGGTGGTACGAGTTCGTAGATTCCAAACATGTTATACTTTATACTGTGTAGTTAGAAAAAGTTGAATAAAAAATTTGACATTTAATGCGCTTTTGTGACTGTTAGCGTTCTCATTTTATCGATTCTCATTTTGATGATGGGTTTGTTTTTTTTTGTTTGCTGCTTTTGACATACAATTTTGTGTATACTAATGGTGTTAATAGCCGTTTTTAATTAGTTTTGCTTTTATTCGGCAGGAAAAAAAATTACGTTAATTTTCGTTTCGTTACAGTTTAAGATTTTTTTGATTTTATATTTTGATACATCGGCATTAACCGTATACTCAGCAATATGTGTATTTTTTTCAATTTTTTGACTAAAATTCTTTGAATGGCAAAGGGGTATTTAAACTTGTTTTTTTTTTACATTTTTACAAACTATTTGTAGTATATCAGCCCCATAGGCCGCGAAGTGCTGCACATCCACCTTTGGTAAGTAAATCATACTGTCAGCTTTCGGACTGCCATTATCACTTTGCCGGAACAGTGCTGCACCCACTTCGAGTAGCCTGATACTTCCGGCTTCTATGGTCCGGGCTATAGGTGCCTGCGACCACAGGAAAATCGACGCCGTAATGAGCATTGAAGTGTAACTCTTCCAAACCGGCAAACCTCCAAACAATCAGGACTTAGGTCATCACTGTTAAGTATGTTTATACTTTACAGACTTTAGCTCAAGGGTGGGTCCTTAGCCCTGATTGGGTGCTCTGTATACTTGCGGGGGCGGTAACTAGACATGGAGCTGCCTCCTGATTCGATTCGGAGCAGGTGAGTTGACTCCCAGATGCTTGTTTGTAGACTTGGGAAAAGCGCTTCGATAAGCTGCCCTGGGGTACCTGAAGGCTGTTTGCCAATTGCGCTTATACACATATAGGGCCTAGTGCTATTTACCTCGGCTAGTGCATAAGTATTGCAGTCCTTTGCTCTGGCGCTTGATATCTCTATGGTACTGTCAGGTTCAGTTGGCTGTGTATACTTCCACTGGGTGCTGGCGGTAGAACAACATCGACTGCGTATACATCTGGTATATAAAAACAGGGGCAACCGATTAGACTCTGGGTGCTGACGATATACCATTCTGGGGTACGAATAATACTCTCAGGGCCCTGTTGTATCCTCTCAAGTTGCCTGTAGCACCATCTGACATTGAATTCCGTTGATGGTCGCTGTTTTCATCTCTATCTCGTTCAGGCTGCCTGTACTTACCCATAAGGGCTCTTGTTATACAGGCTGCTGTGTATATACAAGGGCTGCTGTGTTATCTAACTTCGCTGTTTCATGATTGTGAATGTATTAACCGACACTCCTGGGGTCTGTTAACTTTGCTGGAGTAACAAACTTATGTTATAACACAAAAAAAAAAATTATTCATGTTATATAGGGTCATAAATTCATGGGGTTGTCATATTACGTCGGCTTATACACGAGTAAATACGGTATTTGATTTTATATTTTGATACATCTGGCATTTCTGAACGCGGTGATACCAAATATGTGTATTTTTTATTTTTTTTTACTACTTTTAATTTGAATGTGGCAAAAGGGGGGTGATTTAAACTTTGTTTTTTTTTTCACATTTTTAAAAACTTTATTTTTACTTTATTTTACAGTGCCCCATAGGGCGCGATAGTGCTGCACAGTCCAATCGCTTTTGGTATGTTCCGATGAGCTGCAGCATATTGGGACATAGCACAAATTATCACTTTCTGTGGATGACAGTGCTTGCCAACCATCTACAGGAAGTGAAGCCTGATAGCTTCTGGGGTCATCATAGGTCCCCAGGCTATCAGGTGACACACTGCAGAGCAAGGGACAAAATCAACCCACTGTTCTTAGAAGCAACAATTGTAACTCTTCCAAAACCAGGCAAACCTCCAAACAAATCAGAGAACTTTAGGCCCATTTCACTTTAGAATTGTGACTTGAAACTTTATTCTAAGATTTTAGCTCAAAGAGTCAATACGGTCCTTCCCCAATTGGTTGCTCTTGATCAAATTGTGGTAGGGAGGCAAGCTAAAAACATGACTTGCCGTATCCTGAATTTGATTCATGGAGCAGAGGAGTCTGGACTCCCAAGTGTGCTTGTTTCGTTAGACGGAGAAAAAGCGTTCGATCAAGTGCACTGGAGGTACCTGAAGGCGGTGTTTGCCAAATTTGCGCTTACTGGACATATTCAGAGAGCCATTATGGCATTGTACACCTCGCTGAGTGCATAAGTATTGGCAGCAGACTTTAGCTCTGGTCGCTTTGATATCTCTAATGGTACTTGTCAGGGGTGTCCGTTGTTACCTGCAATCTTCGCATTGGTGATGGAGCCCCTGGCGGAGAAAATACGTACCTGCGATGATATCACAGGAATAAAAAAAGGGGATGCGACCAACCCGATTGGACTGTATGCTGACGATATAATTGTCTCGGTAACGAATACGGAAAAATCTCTCCAGGCCCTGTTGTCTATCCTCTCTCAATTTGCCATAGTATCATTCTACAAATTGAACTTCTCAAAGTTGATGGTCCCTGTTTTTCCTCTCTTCTTCCCCACGTTCAAGTGCTCCATAAGTACTTACTCCATAAGTACTATTGTTAGAACTGTTTTTTCATGTTGTGCCATGATTGTGAATCATAATTAACCCGCTGATCCATTCCTTCTTTTTGTAACTGTTGAAAAATGTAATAAAACTTTTATTGTTAAAAAAAAAAAAAAAAACTTATTCATTTATATAGGTCTATTAAATTCATTGCGGTTTACATACATTTACATCACCATTGGGGCTCACATTTCACGACATACATTTACAATACAGACTTCTGGCAAGTGCACATTTGTGTTATATGTATAATTCATATTTGCCCACTAGCCTTATTCAGCATTCCAAATGAATTGGTGGTGAATGGTGCCCTGAATCAACTTATTTGTTTTAATCGTTTTGTCACATTATTCCAGACATATGTCACCTGGAGCTCCACCGCACTACCCGTTTTGGGCCTCATTTGCAATAAGGGGTGGATCCAATCCTGGGCTCCTATGTCAAACAATGACCTGAGGAGCTCACAACAGTCAAGAAGTGACAATTTCCCTATGGCATCTGGACCAGGGGCACCACATGTCCAGCCTGGCTGGATTCCACCTGCAGCCGATGTAGCAGCTACTAGATTCCATTCCCCAATATCACCAGGACCATGATGTAGAGGTTGAGAAGGAAGAGGAGGAGGTAGAGGATGCAAAAGAACCTGTTTCATAACCATGTGGATCACCCCCCAGAGGCCTTTAACTGGGACAATGCCATGTGGGGAAACCTACCCACTCCAAGCAACTATTGTTGAGGAGATTCGGCTCTCGGGTGCCATCAGCCAGGACTGGTTGCATGGGCCTAAGGCTAATGACTTCTTCGACCAATGTACCCGTGGTGGCATTCCTGCAGTTTTGGGTTTGGTTTCATAGTGGAACATGGTACTGGGCATCGGTGGTACATCTACTGGTCCACCCTGCTGCGTGACAATCTCCCCCAAAGAGTAAATACCATCTTTGTCAGGATGGAAGTCACTTTCATGAAGGTTTGGGGCAGCAGAGGGTGGTTTTTGCTTGGCGTATGTCAGGTTGTCACCGCCAATCAATTTGAGAAATCACAGGAAGATGTCGACCTGGAGAGAAGTTGGCGTTGGGTGCGGCCCAGGTGTCTCTTGGTTGGCCAGCCAGATGCATCAAAACACAAAGTGACTGTCGGTGTTCCCCAAGCTGGTCTTGTCTGTCCTTTGGAGCGTGGACACCCCCTAGTGCTACCATCGTTTTCTCCAGCAGTGGCCATATGGAGTGTGTTGGTGTAGGTGGTGGCGGAGAATACCCCTAGAGGAGTAGCCCCTGCAACCCCCCAGACCATCTGTCATCAGTGTACCAGGAAAAATTGCAACAACAATCCAGGGCATGGCAGAAAATTATGAGAGACAATTTCAGTGGACCTTTCTAAGGGCATAATGGTGGGTCGGTGATATAGTGACCCATCCAATTAGTTGGCATTTGGACTAGAGAAAGAATTGTTGGACTTTTTTTTCAGTTCTTTCTTGACCAAGGCCTGTGTTTTTGTTAAAGTTATATGTCCCATGCCACCATTTTTTGCCATTTGTGGTTCCTTAGTAGGCCTGCATGCAGCCTTTGGGGTCCAACTGAAAGACCTTAATGAACTCTACTAATCGTGGTCTTTCTACCAGTTTAACAGTCTGTGTGCAGCTGCTGATCCCTGTGGGACTTTTGTTGTATTTTTATACTATGCATATTGTTGTTTTTGAAACAGGTGCTTTGTTACTGCCCTACAGAGACTGATGATCAAGCCACAAGCCTCTGGCCTGAAGGTGTGAGGTATGGATTTGCAAGACACTATACCCACTCCAGTAGAACAGGGCTGGCCAAATGTAGTTCTCAAGAGCCGCAAACAGAGCATGTTTTCAGGATTTCCTTAGCATTGTAGAAGGTACTGGAGGTACTTGAGGACTGTAGTTGGCTACCCCTGCCCTAAAAGTCTCTGTGGAAGTAGCCATGGAACAAGAGGAATCCTCTAGCCCTTTTGCCAAAACTTCAACTGTCCCTGGACCCTCTTAGACCCTGTGACCATGGTGCATTGTTTAATGCTTTTTACATTTTGAATATCTGCATCAAAAACTGTATTTCTATCCTGAGGCCAGCAATGTCCAGGACAAGTCAGAGGTGCTGTGGCCACGTTGCTTTTTGTTTTCTTGCACATGTGGTTCAGATTTTTTTTTCTGCCCCAAAATTTGCACCAAATCTGCAAGGGAAAAAACATGTTGGCAGAGCACTTCTGAACTCTCATAATCTGGCCTCAGGATAGACATGAAGATTTTGATGCAGATTCTTAAAATCTGTTTAAAAAGAAGCATCAAACAATGTACCATAGGCACAGCAAGATTCCCAGCTGCGTGATACCACCTGTGTAACCTGAGACATCCTCAGAAAAGTCATGATGGGGATATCTGAGGTTCATGAGTGGGCCCACAGCATGGTGAGTTTGACAGCGGCACTGAAGCTTGTGAAGTAATAGTGTAGGAAGATAATGTCTGTGCCAAAACAGCAGGTCTCCACTGTAAAACAATTTGAGCTGTTTGGCAGGTTTTGGCCCTCTTTTAAGATGTTTTCTAGGCCCTTGATTTTGACTTCAATTGATATCAATTGGTTTCGGAAGTTTGGCAAACTGTTCATTGAACATTGTCTATTCGGCGAACCAAACCAAATTTGAACTTCCAAAGGTTTGCTCATCTCTAGTTGAAACACAGCAATAGAATAGTACAGTCATGGCCAAATGTTTCGTGAATGATACAAATATTAATTTTAACAAAGTCTACTGCTTCAGTTTTTCTAATGGCAATTTGCATATACTCCAGAATGTCATAAAGAGTGATCAGCTTAACAGCAATTACTTGCAAAGTCAATATTTGCCTAGAAAATGAACTTTAAACCCCCCAAAACACATTTCAACATCATTGCAGTCCTGCCTTAAAAGGAGCAGCTAACATCGTTTTAGTGATTGTTCCATTAACACAGGTGTGGGTGTTGATGAGGACAGGGCTGGCGAACAACCAGTCATGATTAAGTAAGAATGACACCACTGGACATTAACTCATTCTAGCTGTCAATATAACCTTTTGGTACTCATAATATGATTGCAATTATATTTCTGTATGTGATATAAACATCAGACAAACACAAATAAAAACCAGAGGGCAGCAGATCATGTGAAAATATAATTTTGGTGTCATTCTCAAAACTTTTGGCCATGACTGTAGAGAGGGAAAAAATAAAGGGCTTGTCCCCATTGAAAAAATCCTGGTTCCGTTGTGCAGTTTGGTATAAAAATCGAACCACACTTTACTTACCATTTCCCTAGGCCACCCATGAGTCTGCGTCACTGCACCTGGTGTTTGGCATTGGCTCCAGCACTGACACTACATTGACAGTGCAGCAGCCCGACCAGTGAGCTCAGTGGCTCTGCCAGTGTAAATGGATCAATATGCTCCTACCCACTAAGCAATAAGCATAACAGCAGGATCAGATTGCACTTGAACTAATGTTATTCTATGAGGCCATGCCCAAGTCGAAATCAGTCCGAGTAAAAAATCACAGCATATCCGAATTGCATTAGATCATACTCTTCCATGCAAGTCAATGGATCCATCAAAAAATCAAACTGCACTTGGATGGCATCCGAGTGCAGTCTGCTTTTTAAGAACTGACACAATGAAGAATATAGAAAATTTTGTTCTCTATATCCTCCATGTGGCGCCCCTGCGACCAGAAGGCCACATAGGGAACTGCAGCCAGGTAAGAAGAAAGACAGTTTATACAAACACCCTCAAAGACATCCCACACACCACTAGGAGGCAGCACCCAACCCGGAGCCCGGAACTTTAGGCGGGCAAGGGGTGGTGGGTTTAGAGGACAAAGGGGGGGACAGCATGTAGGTCAGGTGACAGAAAGTAGAAATAGAGGAAGGAGAGGTGGAAGGGGTCAGTAGGCCGAGGGTGCCGACCAGTAAAGACCAAGTAGGCCGGAGTAGGCTGAACAGCACAGACCAGCAGGAGGCTGAGAAGCACAGACCGAGCTGAAAAGAGTAAGCCAGAGGGTGCCGAGCAGAAGGAAGGAAGCACACGTTCTGGAGAAGTGGGGCTGATGGAGATGCCGAATCCAAAGTGCCAGAGAAACCATGGAGAGAAAGCACAACCATAGCCAGCACCCTGGGAGTGTGAGGAAAGAGAAGGACCACCATTGGGTCCTAGGAATACGGCAGCACTGACCAACTCCCGGCGGAGTAGTCTTCCATATTGAAGCTAGAATCACACGGGTCACGAGGGAGCCTGACAGTGCCTTGCGGGAGATGACTATTGGAGGCTAGGCAGCGTGCAGAATGTCGGCTCTGACGGAGGAACCGAAGATCTACCCGGTATCCCCAGATTCACCGACAGGGGAGCTCCAATTCTAGGTTGGAGTTCCCGCCTAAAGGACAGACAGCTCAGTAGCCCACAAGGGTCCGAGCTAACGCTACACTGTCCGGAGACACACACTGAGACAGAGAACAAAGCCTGGAAAGAACCGTAGAGAGAGTGAGGGGTCGCAGAGTAACCTGGCTACAGGGAGTTTAAAGGAACCTGGAGTAGAAAGTGTGACGAAATGGACCCCTTCAATGTAGGACATATGATGATTTCTTATTTAACCCAGACATATCATATTGCATATAGGCTTGTAAACTTGTATTGGCCAAGGAGAATTTCCTACAGTATTTTCATAGATGACTGGTGTAAGTTTAGCTTGGTAATGTAATTATCTAACTTGTTTGTCATAGCAGGCCAGAGAACTTAATTATGCTAATCGTCCTTTGTCTATTACCCTGTGAATGTTGATTCCATGTACAGGGGCCCCAGCCACAATTGTTTAAGTGTCATTGATTGCAGACTCAATGTCTCATACTAACATTCCATTGTATCACTGCTAGGTGCTATATCAATCAGCATTTGGATTGCAATAGTACTAAAATATGTTAAATGAGGATTGGAGTTCAGCCAATGAAAAGACTGTGTTATTGCACCAATCATGACGTCCCCAATATCCTACAATGAGGGCTTAGGTATATAAGGAGGACTGTTCACTTTGACCAGCAGATTAGAGTTAGATTCTGTCTAGTGGCCTCAGTCTAGGGATTTTGGTCCCGGCTAGAGGTCCACTGGATTGGAGATTGGAGATTGAAGATTGGATACAGGCAGCTAATCTAGGGTCTTCGGATCCGGTTAGTGAGCCATAACCCTAGGCCTAGGCATTTCGGTGCCGACCAAGGGGATCAGAACACGGACTAAAGAACCACAAGGACTTCAGTATCGGATTATCGGATTCGGCTGTGATAAAGACTGCATAAGGACAAGGAAGCAACTCAGGTTGGGATGATACAGTCACCTGGCTACAGACTTTGCCGTGCTACATTCTAAACCCTGGTGAGCCAGCGGAAGGGTGAGACTCTGTTGCTTGTTACATTTATGTGTTGTGCTTGGTTATGCGTTATATGCTGTTAACTGTTTGGGGATCCAATAAAGCCTTAATATTGTGATTCCCTCACCCTGTGTTGTCTGAGTAGTGTTCCGCCCACGGTTAAGGAGCTCGGGCGTTCAGTTGGGGATGAGCCCTGGTCCACGTTGTCTTTGTAAAGGCGGCTGGGCCTGCGGACGAGAGCACCCACTGACCCCCGGGTCTCCACAATTGGTGGCAGCGGTGGGATACTACTCAGCCTGGTTTATCCAGGGGAGCTGCAGGGGACTGGTGTTCATGGACACCGTCCAACGGCTCAACAACCAGGGATGCATATAAGCATACCCAGCAGGCCATAGTGAGGCATTCAGGTTTCGGACATTGCCATGTCCAACCCCACCAGCTCAGCCATGGGACAAGGGCCGGAGAAAAGATACGTCAGCAGCAGTAAATGGATGCTACAGGATCTGTGCCAGAGGCTAAATATTGAATACAGGAATGCTGACACTCGGTCGGCTTTGATCCAGAAATTGGTTGATTGGGATACCCAGAATGATGGTGAGGATGATGAGGACCCCGCCGACGTGGTACCAGAGGATGTAAATTGTGTACGACATCATGGATCCAGTGAATATCGGGAAATCACCAGGTCCAAAGTAGTCCAAATCAAGGAGTGCTTGGCTGCATTGGGGCCCAAAGCCTCAAGAGAAGAGAGGGCTTGGGTTCTGGGACATATTTTAGGAATTCCAGCTCACCAACTGCTACCACCAGCCGCTCAAGTAGGATTAATCTGCTACCCATTAGAAGCCCCACCAGGACAAAGGTATACAGACAGGATACGTGACTTGCCCAATCCACGGCGCTGTTATACATGTGGACGTCTTGGACATATGGACAAAGATTGTCACCAACACCGGGGCCCCATGCCTGGAGCTCATCGGCCAGCACAGCCAGTCCAGGTCAGTGACATCCAAGCCCCGGGACAACAAGAAACTGATTCTGTCCACACCCTGGTAAGCCCAGCTATTTTTTCTCCAGACCATGTACCATGTTCCCAATTAACCATCTCCCTGGCTGAGGGTCAGTGCTCAGACATCCCTTTGGAAGGTGTGCAGCTGGCCGAGGTGAACGACCAAGGAGAGGGCGAGTTGGAGCGTATGGACAGCATCCCCACCCCTGTTATTTTGGAGCCTGAGCAGGGAGAGGACAATTTGGAGTTTATGGACAATGTCCCTATCCCTGTTGCTTTGGGAACTGACCAGGAAGAGGTTGATGTGGAGCTTACAGACAGCGTCCCCATGCCTGCTATTGTAGAGACTGACCAGGAAGAGGTTGATGTGGGATTTGTGAGCAGCCTTCCCACACCTGTTGATTCAGGAGCTAACCAGGAGGAGGTTAAAGTGGGGCTCATGGATGGCCTCCCTACAACTGTTGTTTTGCAAGCTGACCCAGGACAAGGACTATCCAGCCAGTTTGTCACATCCATCACCAACATCCAGGAAGCCAAGCAGCAGCACCCTGATGTGGATTTTGCTACCACACCTTCAGAGGATAATCCATGTTCCCAGCCCCCATCATTCTCCTCTGAGCCATTAACAGTGAGTACACCTAGCCAGACTGTGGCCATTGACTGGGGGAGGATTGATAGCCAGAAGTTTATGGGAGCCAAACTCCTGAATCCCATGTTACTGCTTGTCCACAATATGTCAGCCCATCCTGGAGGAGGTAATCTGGGGGAGGTGTATAGATGGAAGCCTCGATTGCTGTCTTCTCCATTAAAAAAGACAATGCCGCCCAGAGGAGAAGGATGACCAGAGACTTATCATATTTGACTGCCCTGTCTGGTTACATAAGAAGGGGGAGGTATGTGACGAAATGGACCCCTTCAATGTAGGACATATGATGATTTCTTATGTAACCCAGACATATCATATTGCATATAGGCTTGTAAACTTGTATTGGCCAAGGAGAATTTCCTACAGTATTTTCATAGATGACTGGTGTAAGTTTAGCTTGGTAATGTAATTATCTAACTTGTTTGTCATAGCAGGCCAGAGAACTTAATTATGCTAATCGTCCATTGTCTATTACCCTGTGAATGTTGATTCCATGTACAGGGGCCCCAGCCACAATTGTTTAAGTGTCATTGATTGCAGACTCAATGTCTCATACTAACATTCCATTGTATCACTGCTAGGTGCTATATCAATCAGCATTTGGATTGCAATAGTACTAAAATATGTTAAATGAGGATTGGAGTTCAGCCAATGAAAAGACTGTGTTATTGCACCAATCATGACGTCCCCAATATCCTACAATGAGGGCTTAGGTATATAAGGAGGACTGTTCACTTTGACCAGCAGATTAGAGTTAGATTCTGTCTAGTGGCCTCAGTCTAGGGATTTCGGTCCCGGCTAGAGGTCCACTGGATTGGAGATTGGAGATTGAAGATTGGATACAGGCAGCTAATCTAGGGTCTTCGGATCCGGTTAGTGAGCCATAACCCTAGGCCTAGGCATTTCGGTGCCGACCAAGGGGATCAGAACACGGACTAAAGAACCACAAGGACTTCAGTATCGGATTATCGGATTCGGCTGTGATAAAGACTGCATAAGGACAAGGAAGCAACCCAGGTTGGGATGATACAGTCACCTGGCTAAAGACTTTGCCGTGCTACATTCTAAACCCTGGTGAGCCAGCGGAAGGGTGAGACTCTGTTGCTTGTTACATTTTATGTGTTGTGCTTGGTTATGCGTTATATGCTGTTAACTGTTTGGGGATCCAATAAAGCCTTAAAATTGTGATTTCCTCACCCTGTGTTGTCTGAGTAGTGTTCTGCCCATGGTTAAGGAGCTCGGGCGTTCAGTTGGGGATGAGCCCTGGTCCACGTTGTCTTTGAAAAGGCGGCTGGGCCTGCGGACGAGAGCACCCACTGACCCCCGGGTCTCCACAGAAAGTCTGTAACCCGTGTAAGAAATGAACTGTAACTTGAACTGTTGTACTGAGAGAACTGCACAGTAAACCCGGTGAACCCTGCTTCCGACTCCCGTGTATGATTATCTGCAGACAGAACTTTATGAGACCATCGCTCCCTTGTCTGTGACTAACTTCTTCCAGCAGGATGGTGTGGTGCCCCTGCGTTCAGGAGGCCACAAAGGGAACTGCAGCCAGGAAGGTAGGAGACGACAGTTGAACACCAACACCCTCACTGCCCACACAACCCACGTAACAGTAGAGGGCAGCACCCAACCCGGAGTATGGGAACTCTAGGCAGGCAAGGGGTGGTGGGTTTACAGACAGTGGGTGGGCAAACAAGTAGTCAGGTGACAGAGGGTAGATATAGAGCAGGGGGAGGAGAAAGGAGTCAGTAGGCTGAGGTAGGCTGAGCAGCAAAGACAGAAGCACATGTTCTGGAAGAGTGGGGTGAAAAGGACGCAGAATCTGAAGAGCCAGTGTGAGCCACAGAGAGAAAGCTTAACCGGAGCCAGCACCCCAGGAGTGTGGGGGACGAGAGGGACAGTTACACTGGGCCCTAGAACCACGGCTGAGACGGCAGACTGCAGGCGGTGTAGCCCTCCTATTGAACCCGAAGACATGGTTAGAGAGAGCCTGGTAGTGCCTCACCACTGAGGATTATTGGAGGCTAGGCTAAGAGTAGAGTGTCGGCTCTAGAGCGGACCGTTGCTTCACCTGGCGTCCCCAGACAACCGATGGGGGATCTCAGCTACACGTTAGGGTCCCTACCCCAAAGGACAGGCAGCTGAGTGGCAACCCGGAGGGCTCACAGGAGTCCGAGACACCGCCATACTGTCCGGAGTCACACACACCAAGTGAATAAGAGAGAGAACTGAAAGCCTGGAGAGGACAGAGAGACAGAGTGAGGGGTCATAGAAGGAGTAACCTGGCTGCAGGGAGTAAAGGAACCCGGAGGGGAGAGTGTGTCCGTGTAAAGAGTGTAAACTGAGAACTGTACTGGAACTGTAACCGAACAAGAGCTTTGAGAAGTAAACATGGTGAACCCTGACTCCAACTCCCTCGTATGTTTTGCCTGCATATGACTCCCTCTACACAGATCTGCAGAAGATCCCCGCCTAGAGAGCCACAGCTTGTCAGCTCCAACACTGAAGGAGGATTCCTGCAGCATCTGGACAGTAAGTGCATTGCACCCAGCACAGGCCTGCACCATACCCTACACAATAGACTTTATCATCACTGCCCCGGGGAACACAGTTCTGCCCACGGAGAACTATTCCATCCTAGCTGCCATTACATCATCCCCAGAGGTTCTGCGGCAGCGGTGGCCCCACTACTGGCCACATACTGTGTGTGGCGTCACGACTGACATTATCCCCTGTAAATACACCCTTATTATTGCCAGGGCCCAGGACACGGTCCGGACCAGGACCACCCGTGACTTCCCCAGTAGCAGACCCGGTCGGGTATTGAGTACCCCGTCCCAGTGGGCTCGACAACCACAGAAAGGTCCCACCTGGAGAGCCATAGCCTGTCAGCTCTGTACACTGGCTGGAAGAAGGCTGCAGCAGCAGGAAAGTAAGTGAACTGCACCTATTACAATCCTGCATCATATACTTTAACTATCACTGCCCCGGGGAACCCAGCTCTACCCGTGGAGAGCTATTCCATCGTCCCGGAGGTTCTGCAGCAGCGGTGGTCCCATTACTGACCACACACCGTGGGTGGTGTCACGACAAACATTTATCCCTTGTACATATCCTCCTTTTACTTGTGTGGGCCCGGGACACGGGACCAGGACCTACGTGACATCCGCCCAACAGCAACCCGGTCAGGTACCGAGTACCCCGTCCCAGTGGGCTCCACATCCACATCTTGGAAAATTGGATCATATTATGATCACACTCTGTTTAAACTCTGATCAAAATGTTATTAGCATAACTGATCCGATTTTCTTGGATAAGAAAAAATCTTCTCGTCTGTAGCCAGCCTTATGGATTATAATAGTAATGTCAATTGTGTCCTGCACTATTTCTTTACTCTGAGGCTAACTGAGAGCTTATCAAACATATTTATTGTTTTAATGCCTGAGGAAGATGTTTATGCATGTCCATGAACAGAGAAGGCTATCTGTGAATACCTTTATCATGTGTCTCTTTTTTCTGCTGCTGGTAAAGTTATTCGTATTTATTATGTCTTTCTGTGGGGAAATATCTGCATATAGCCATCAGCAATGTTAAAAATAATTTTCGCTAAAAGTTTTTTGTGGCATTGTATCATGTATTGCACATAGCCATTGATAAATTGCAAACTTTACATATATTATACAAATTGGAAGAAAATATTATTAACCCCTACCTCCCAATCAACCTATCTGGGCACTAGACAAATGATAGTCTGCTTCCATATCATCTCAGCAACAGAGTATCTGCAGTCAGAGGAACGTATCGGACGTTTTGAAATCCAACATGCCTAATTCTTGTTTGTCCTGACAAATGACATTTGTGGTCAGTGTAATGGTCCACATAAAGATCAGATAATCACTTTAGTAATCCCAGAAAATTCTATCTAGTTCGTATAAGAAAACATGATTTTTACATACACATACTGTACACTTTAGTTATAGGTGTTAGTGAAAATTAGCAGGGTTAACAAAATTGCTGATCAGACATTATTTTATCCCATGTTCGGCTCTTAACTATTTAAAAATCAAGAACAGCAAAGCAGTATCCATAAGTATACTTCAACAAAAAGCCAGTGTTAAACCAAATGCCTACTGGAGTAAAGTGTGTACAATTTATGCATGTGCATCTTAGATAACTTGGCTCATTTTTGGACTGTCTGTGTGTCATAAAATAAAATCAATGTAAGTTATGAGCTAGTGTAGTTTTCTGGCGTAAATGTAATGAATGGAGGTTCGAATAAGATCCAGTGAGTCACAAACTGAGACCAAGCCAGAAATAAGCAACACTTTCTTTATTGGAAAGAGATTGAGTAAGATTCAGGATAGGATACAATACTGTCAGGTTCCCCTAGGACTGCTATTCTTATTAGTTAAGGTACCATTACACGGTACAACTTATCAGCGATTTTGTATGCGATCTCGGGAGCGCGCTCATGTTGTGGACACCTGTGCAACATCGCTGGTGACCTGTCACACGTCCAGATATCGTGGACGACTCACCAACGATGTTGTGAGGAGGGATCGTTCGCAAACACCGAGAACGATCCCCGCTCACTGCTGTGAATGGGCGAAGTCGGCCGTGACATCGCTATTGCGGTATCACACGGAACGATGCCGCAGGTTGCTTAAGTTGAAGTTGAAAGGTTTTCCTGCATGCAGGAAAACCTGTTAACTCTGACTTGAACAACTATCATTATTGAATCGTGCGTTTGAACGCAACGACGCAACAGCAATGTCGTTTCATCATTGTTCCTGACGTCACTTTTGAACGATGTTGAAACGTGTAAGGGCCCTTTCACATCAGCGTTTTTCGTAATTCGCGGCAGATGCGGTGAAAAAACCGCATCTGCCGCGTTTGCCGCATAACCGTTCCACTTGCGGCACGGTTGCGGTTTTTCCCATAGGAAGTATAGGGGGACTTGCGGCAGATGCGGCAAGTGCGGTATTGCACTCGCGGCAGGTGCGGCAGCGAAAAAAAAACGCGGTCAGCCGCGGTTTTTTTCGCTGCCGCACCTGCCGCAAGTGCAATACCGCACTTGCCGCATCTGCCGCAAGTCCCCCTATACTTCCTATGGGAAAAACCGCAACCGTGCCGCAAGTGGAACGGTTATGCGGCAAACGCGGCAGATGCGGTTTTTTCACCGCATCTGCCGCGAATTACGAAAAACGCTGATGTGAAAGGGCCCTAACGGGGCCTTAACACTCAGCATAAAGCTGAATTCAATGTGCCAATTCCAAATTTCCCAGCTTATGTAGATTACACTGCGGAACAGGAACAAATTTACCTAACAGCTACGCAAAACAAAGACATTCAATTAGCCGAATATGAAACAGGTGTAAATCAGGTGAGGTTGTTTTATGGGAACCCCTGGAGTGGCACACTAAGTACAAACTTAACAAAACTAATAATACCAAGACATGAAAATAGAACAATTGTTATTATACAACTAGCTTTTGGATACCCCGTTATCTGAGGTCATGGTACCAATAACCTCTGGTGGAGTCCCACACAGGCCTGTGATTCACTTTGACTGCAGCCAGTTCCAAGAATCTTCAATGCCAAAAACAACTATAAGATTAGATAAATTAGATTAGATAAACTTTATTGATCCCGGAGGAAATTACAGTATTACAGCAGCAGAACAAAGATCAAGAACATTACACACTTTACAAAATAAGTCTATATGGACAGCAGATGCGGGTAGACTGGTACATGTACCTCACCAATTCCCCCCATACCCTTAGAACTTCACTTAGTCTTGGGATGCTTTACACTTATACATTTGTTAAACATCCCCACCGCTGTCGGAACAAACGATTTTCTGTATCTTTCCTTTTTACACATTAGTTGGATTAGACGCTTGCTGAATGTGCTCTTCTGCTTCGCAAACAGTTCAGAGAGCGGGTGTGTATTGTTGCTCATTGTAGCCTTGCATTTTTTATTAATTCTATCCTCTAATACCTCCTCGAAAGTCCTAAGTTGTAGACCCACCGCCGCACTAGCCTTCTTGATAAGTTTATTCAGCTTATTAGCGTCAGCTGTGCGCACACTACTACCCCAGCATATTATTGCAGCAAAGATTGCACTCGCCACAATAGATTGGTAGAACATTTCAAGCATTTTGCTACACACATTAAACAACCTTAACTTCCTTAGGAAGTAAAGTCTACTCATCCCTTTTTTGCAAACCTTCTCCATATGGCACCTCCAATCAAGCTTGCTGTCCAGGTGAACCCCCAAATATTTGAAATTCTCCACCATCTTTACATTTTGACCATCGATAGTGATAGGTAAGCAATCCTTTATGCACCTTCCATAACTCAACACCAACTCCCTGGTTTTCTCTACGTTGAGTTCTAAATGGTTAGCCTGGCACCAGTCAACAAAGTCCAAAACCACCCTTCTGTATTCCTCCTCCCCCCGGCCTCTCTCAATATCTCCGACTATCATTGAGTCATCAGAGTACTTCTGAAGGTGACAAAGGTCTGATTTATACTGAAAACAAAACGGGCTTGTATCTTGTTGGCAGATGCTAAGTCCACACACTGGATACTTATGGTTCTGGAACCTCAGATTACATTCAGGGGAAGGCACTACACTTGGCTTGTCAGGATCTTCTCATCATGGATGACACAGAATCCAGTCGGATCTCTAGCACTAGCTCACAGTTTCCCTGGCAGCAGACTGCCTGCTTCTTCATGGGGAAGATGTTCTCTGTCCGATTCTGGGTGCTGGTGCTCTGCCTGTTCAGCACAAAGTCTATAGTCCATCCAGCATGGACTTTCACCAAACTCCCAAAGAGTCAGACACATCTCACATGCTCTGCAGAAACACAGCGTTATCAGGGCAAGAGACTATGAATTCCCACTGAGCAGCCTACAGAGGAAGTCTTCTTCAACTCCAGCCTTTACCTTTACGCTGCTGAGTAGTGTACTCTTCTCATTGTCCTCAACAACAGATTCCTCCCTATTCGTCCCTTTATTTTTCTTAGCCTGCAGCTCTGCCCCCGGGGATTCCCGGGCTCCCTGCTTTCTCTCATCAGGTAGGAAACTGCGGGGTCCTAGTGCTCTCCTGATGCTGTTCCCACTTTTACATAAATTTGGCATGCTATGGCTGCTAACGTGGCAAGGTTGATACAACAGTGCAAATATCGTGAAATATTTACAGAACCCTAGCACATTTATTATTTGTGAAGTTATGTTTTAAAATGTATCATCATTTTTGGGGTCTGTCTGATCAAGTAAGTGTGTAAATTGTCTTAAAGAGGGTTTCCTGAGCAAGGGCAAATTTTTGCACTCACTGTAGCATGCAAAATCATAACAGTGTGCAATTTAAGCACTGTTAAGGTACCGTCACACGTGGCAATTTTGCTAGCAATTTCACTGCCAATTTGCTAGTTGCAGTGAAATCATGGACACATTGTTCTATTTTGTTGCCGTGTACAAATTGAACAATGTGTCCATGATTTCACTGCAACCAGCAAATTGACAGTGAAATTGCTAGCAAAATTGCCGTGTGTAACAGTACCGTTAGGTTTCGGTTCAGCTTACCAGTTTGAGGAGTAGTCAACTGACTACTCATGAAATTTTTATACCTGTTGTCTCTTCCCATTAGCTTGTTTTCCTGTGTCTCCCAATGAATATGATGGAAGCAGGAAGAGTAGTATATGACATGATTTCAAGAATGCTAATTGCATATACAGTAATGCCTGAATGTGTTGGCAATAGTGTTGAGCGAGCATGCTCGCCGGTACTCAGTGCTCAGTATTCGAGATGCTCGGCGAGCACCGAGTACCAGCGAGATGCTCGGCTCATGCTTGGCTCCTCCTCCCTGCATGTTGGCACTCTTTACAGAGCCAGGCCACATGCAGGGATTGGCTGCCACACACTGCAATGCCACCGCCATGTTGGTTGTAGCATTACAGTGATTGGCTGGTGTAATGAAGAAGCAATATTTGTAAGGCATATTGGAATATTCCCCAGCAGCCATTTTGTTAAGATAAGACTATAGCCACACATAAGAGATATGCCCCCACCCTTGTTTGGCTGGAGGCAAGTCATGTCTGAGAAGTGGTGTATGCTAATCAACCTAAGGAAATTGTCTTTTAACAGTTGTATAGGGCTTCCTAGAGAATAACAGCTAGGTGATGCTAGAGCCTAGGGGGAGTCAAGCAAAGGAAGACCCCCTGCGTCTTGACACCAGAGTGTGAAAACTAATCTCCTTCTACCTGCAAAGTCAATAGAGAAGCCAAGTACAGCCTAGACTGAGAGGAGCTGAGTTATAACTTTTAATATCTCATGAGCCGTGCTGTCTATAAACATGTCTATAAACATGTCAAGCATAGATATGTGATCTAGACATTCAGATGGTCATAACACTTATATTTACATTAATGTGCGATGATTGTAAGTAACCTAAACTCGATATTGGCCAATAGGATGTCATCAAAGTAGTCATGCGTCATATCCAGGCAAAGCTAAAATCATAACTGAAAATATGAGAGCATTGTCTTCCGCCTATGACATTCCCAGACAAAGGCATGGTAAATAATAACTTTTGTATATCCATATCTCCACTTGAGGGGGTGGGAGTTATGAGATATTCCAGAGGTGTGAGATGGGTGTGGACAGTGGAAAGCCTCATACTGTATAAAAGTAGGCTGTTGTTGTGAATTCATTGGAGCTCACTCCGGTGGTTGTTGCTGGTGATGCGGCTGACTGTGTGGACTTCACAGGTGATGGTGATGATTGGCAATCTGGTTCTTGCAGCATATATTGGTTTGAAGCGGATCAATCCTTGCCAGTTGTCTTTGGTTCCTGGAGGAGTTTACATCTCTCTGGTTTCTTCTGCTCTGTGGAATTCTTTGCAAGCTAAGTGGATGTTTTTTTTATATTTTGTGGCACACTTTTGTGTGCTTAAGGTTCTTCTTATGTTTTGTCTTATTCTGAGTTGTGGGTTTGCAATTTATTCTGTATATTTGTTTATCTGCTCTCAGATAGGAAGTTTTCTTCCTAGGAATTTTAGCATTCACTTTTATCTGTTATTTCCAGTTCTGCTGGCATTTGATTTATAGAAGTCTGTAGATATAGAGGGCACCGAGTCTTAGTGACTCAGGGTAATTTTTGTACTATCTGCTGTTGGTGTTTTTTTTTATAGTGTTTTATACTGACCGCAATAGTATTCTATCCTGTCTTTCCTATATAGCTAGTTTGGCCTCTTTTGCTAAACCTTTTACTCTGTCTGTGTTTGTTTTTCTTTCTCTTGTTTCTCAGTTAATATCTGTGGGGGCCTGCTATTCTTTTGGTGTTCTGCTCTGAGGCAAGATAACTTTTCCTACATCCATATTTAGGAGCAGTTAGTTCTCCAACTGTGCAGAGGTGTCTAGGTCTGGTTAGTTACATTCCATGGCTACTTCTAGTTGCGGTGTGTAGTCAGAGATTGCGGTCAGTATAGTTACCAATGATTTTGGTGGAATCTGAATGTTACTCCTGAGACATCGGTTCATAACAAGCTGCCCCTTCTCCATTTTGTATTCTTCTGAAGGGCCTAATTTTACCAAAGCCAGACTATACCCCAGGAACCGGGTTGGTGCATTCTGCCCTTGTGATGCCATCAGCATTAAGGTAACTGATCACATGCGTGTGTAATTCTGTGTGTATTCCATTTATCTTTGTTTTGCATAACTGACTGTAATATTTGTAATATCTTAATAATACATGTAAACATTAATCTAGTGTACCATTAGGGTGATTAAATATATATATTTAATCTTGAGTTCTTCTTTTCATCTTAATCAAGCTCACCACGTCTGTGTGCTTTTAATGCATTTAATGCATTTAATGCTACCTAGGTTGGTTTCTGGCCCAATATAAGCCTGATCACGGACAAGACTTACATTAAATGAGGAACTGGTGGCAGCAATTAGTGCTTGTGTTATTCAGGGCCTCTATCAGTGACAGGGTGGTGGTTATCATATGCACTTCCGGTTGCGGACCAGTAGGCATATATCACACTTACTGAGAGGTGCCTTAGTAAACCAGCACTGACAGTTCCATTACTAGCCTGAGTTTAACAAGAGGCGCCGTTTAGCTGCCAGGGTCAGTGGCAAATTCCCCAGCTGGCCACACAGTGTCATCAGGTCTATATAAGACTTGATGGCGCTGTGCTCGTCACTCTGCTCCACAGGCAGCTAGTGTAGGGAGAGGTGCTGCTGAGCAAGGGACAGATTTTGTGTCTTTTAGGTAGTTTAGGTACCTGGGGTAAACAATAAATTTAAACAAACAGTCCTTTTGAGGACTAATTAGCTGTATACAGGCAGGCAGGGTATAAAGCAGACTGTGGTGTAGCACAATATGCTGTATTCCAGTCACATTTGGGGCTGGTATAGCAGGCTTCTAATATCAAAGTAAACAGTCCTTCTGAGGACCACTCTAGCTGTATACATGAAGGCAGGGTATATAGTAGACTGTGTGTAGCACAAAAGGCTGTATTCCAGTCACATCTGGGGCTAGTGTAGCAGGCTTCTAATATCCATCTAAACCAGTGTTTCTGAACGTCAGTCCTCAGGACCCACCAACAGGTCATGTTTTCAGGATTTCCTTATTATTGCACAGGAGATAGTTTAATCACTGGGAATAACTCAAACCCTGTGCAATACTAAGGAAATCCTGAAAACATTACTTGTTTGTGGGTCCTGAGGACTGGAGTTCAGAAACACTGATCTAAATAGTCCTTCTGAGGACTAACCTAGCTGTATGCAGACAGGCAGGGTATATAGCAGACTGCAGTGTAGCACTAGAGGCTGTATTCCAGTCACATCTGGAGCTGGTGTAGCAGGCTTCTAATATTCATCTAAACAGTCCTTCTGAGGACTAATCTAGCTGTATACAGGCAGGCAGAGTATATAGCAGACTGCGGTGAAGCACAAGAGGCTGTATACCAGTCACATCTGGGGCTGGTATAGCAGGCTTCTAATATCCATCTAAACAGTCCGTCTGAGGACTAATCTAGCTGTATACAGGCAAGCAGAGTATATATCAGACTGAAGTGTAGCACAAGAGGCTGTATTCCAGTCACATCTGGGGCTGGTGTAGCAGGCTTCTAATATCAATCTAAACAGTCCTTCTGAGGACTAATCTAGCTGTATACAGGCAAGCAGGGTATATATCAGACTGCAGTGTAGCACTAGAGGCTGTATTCCAGTCACATCTGGGGGTGGTATAGCAAGCTCCTAATATCGAAGAGAAAAGAAAAAAAATTTGGCCACTTACAAATATCCATTGCATTTAGCAGAATGCTGTTTGCCACTCTTAGGGGATAACCCATGTCTCCCAACACCGATGCTCAATCTCCTACAACCCTGGCATGGGGGCGATTGTAGCATCTGCGTCCATCCATGCCACAAGGAGGAAACTGGTGTTATTACTGGACACGAGGTCACCCCAGGGCAGCAGCCACTCCAGGCAAAGTGAAACATAGTGTCAGAGCACAGCCTATTAATGACACCCAGCTTACAGAATGCTGTTTGCCACTCTTAAGGGATAACCCATGTCTCCCAACACTAATGCTCAATCTCCTACAACCCTGGCATGGGTTGCTGACAAACCGCACAATGCTGAAGAGATGTGGACAGCTCTGAAAGAGCAGGCAGATCTGTGGCTCACACGATGAACCTACAGTCAGGCATGTTCATGTGTGACAATGGCCATAACCTGGTGGCAGCTCTGAGGCAAGGTGAGCTCACACATGTCCCATGTGCTCAAACTCGTGGTTCAGCGGTGTCTTAAATCCTACCAGAGCTATTGGATATGCTCGTCAAAGTACGCCACCTGTGTGCCCATTTTAGAAAGTCACCTACTGCTTCGGCTCCCCTTGAAGGGTTTCAGCAGCGTTTGCAGCTTCCAACTCACAGACTGGTCTGTGATGTCCCCACGTGTAGGAATTTGACACTGCAGATGTTGGTCAGGATTTGTGAGCAGAAGGGAGCAGTTGTTGACTACCAGCATCAACAAGGCCATCGGTATTCTGTTCAGACTCCACACATAAGACCTCAGGAGTTGACATGGATCTCCAATATATGTATCATCCTCCAAAACTTTGGGAACTCCACTAAGATGGTGAGCAGCGATGACGCTATCATTAGTGTCATCATCCCGCTTATCTGTCTTCTGATATGCTCTCTGCTCAAAATCAAAGAGGATGCATTGCAGGCGGAGCATGATGAGATGGAGCGAGGCAAAATACTGGGTGATTACACACAGGCCAGCCTCAACTCATCCAAACGTGGATTGAGGGACAATGAGGAGGAGGAGAAAGAACAACAGGAGGTAGTTTCATGCGCTATAGACGGTACTACCTGCACAACTGTCATACAATCTGTTCAGTGTGGATGGCCAGAGGACAGGGAGGAGGAGGAGAGCATGGTCAGTCATCCTCTTGGTGAGGACGCGAAAGTCTTGCCTCACCTGTCACATGGCTGAGTTTTTGTTACGCTGCCTGTCCCGTGACCCTCGTGTTCTCAAATTTTTTGGTGACCCTCATTAATAGTTGGTGACACTTTTAGACCCACACTACAAGGAGAATTTTATAACTCTTATTCCCAAGATGGAGAGGTCTACAAAAATGGGGCAGTACAAGAAGGCCCATGTTGCGGAAATATTAAGAAAATTCCCATCTGAAAACGCTGGTCACAGTTCAGTTGTCAACCAAGGATTACAGGCAAGAGAGACACAACTCCAATCTAGCAGAGGCAGCATAACACTCTCAAAGTTCTGGGATAGTTTTCTCAGCCCCTTCCATGGCACAGGCCCTGAGACACGGGGTACTCTCACAATGAGTGCAAAGTTTGGTGAATGGAATACCTTGCCAACCGTACCAAAGTCCTCCATGGTTCCTCTGTGCCTTGTAATTATTGAGTATCTAAACTGGATATGTGGCATGAACTGGATCTCTAAGCCCTAGAATCTTGGCCTGCCATGCGGCTAGTGTTTTGTCAGAGCGGGCTTTTAGTGCCGCAGGGGGAATTATTACTGATAAGCACACCAGCCTGTCAACTGAAAATGCTGACAGGCTTACTCTTATCAAAATGAACAAGGGCTGGACACCACCACAAATGATAGCAGCATAATATAAAATCAAAGCCAGTGTCTTTTGTGGGAGGTATATTCCCATGCTTCTCTTCACCCCCACACATGGGTATATCCTTCATGATTTTGGCTATTTGCTTTAGTCCTCCTCCTTCTCCCCATCCTCCACCGCCATATCACCAGGGTGACCGTGGTCCATGATGTTTCACCCACATTATATTTTTAAAGGGTGTTTATGATGCCTTTAAGAAAAAATGTACATACACTATACTCATGTATAACCCCAGGGGTAAATGTTTGTCAGTTCATACTTAGTGCATGGGCATTACAAGTATAGGAGACCCACTCCTTTGTAATGGGAACATTGTTTTTATGAGGCCCTCATGCACGTCTCTTCCAAGGAGTATTGGAGTGCCTCCCAATTTTTGGCAGCCCTGCATAAGGCAACACTATGGAAGACCCACTTCCTAATAATGGGAACATTATTTAAAGAGGCCCTCCTCCACATCCCTTCAAAGGGGCAATGGAGTGCCTCACAATTTTTTTTTTTAATCTTTGATGTATTAAAAAAAAAATAATACACCAACACTGTCTCACAAGTGAGTATGAGTCCTTAACATTTTCACCAGGAAAATCCATTTTGGTTTTGTTTTTAGACGTTTTATTCTGAGTCTGTAAAAGTGGCGTAATGCTCAGACAACTTTGTTCACAGCAGAGACCTGGGAGTCAGAAATGCTTACAGGGGTCTTCCCCATGCTGTTCCCATGTCATTTGAGCACTGTTCTTATACATTTGTGACATTTTTAGGGTTTATACAGACTGCCGGGGGTGCCACCGGAAAAATGCTCCAGTTTCCCATAGGGTAACATTGGACTCGGTCCTCGGGTCGAGCACCCAAGCATCTCGACCCAAGTATCGAACACCCGAGTATTTTACTGCTCACTCATCACCAGTTGGCACACTTGAAATTGTTGAAAGATGCACCGGATTATAAGACGCACCCCTAATTTGGTGAAGGAAAAGTTGAAAAACTAGATTTTTTTAATGTTAAATGGGATCTGTCTTACAATGCCAGTGTCCGTCTTATAATTAGGATATATGCCCCTTATCCTGGAACATGCCCCACAATTTGGGTATTATGCATTGAGGGGATACATACCGCCCTTATCTGGGTATATAGCCCCTCCATCCAGGTACATAGCCTTATCGTGGTACATAGCCCCCTCACTTGGGTATATAGCTCCTGTATCATGATAGATACCCCCATTATCTGCGTATATAGCTTCCTTATCCTGGTACATACCCCTATCTGGGTATATAGCCTCTTTATCCTGGTATATACCCCCATCTGGGTATATAGCACCCCATGTGGGTATATAGCCTCCTTATCCTGGTACATACCCCCCATCTGGGCATATAGCCTCCTTATCATGGTACACCCTCCCATCTGGGTATACAGCCACCCCCATCTGGGTTTATAGCCTACTTATCCTGGTACATAACCCCATCTAGGTATATAGTTTGCCCATCTGGGTATACAGCCCCCTTAACCCTGGTACATAGCCTGTGGGGCGCCCCTGCGACCAGGCGGCCACAGGGTGAACTGCAGGTAGACGAGGTAAGACGGTCAACTCGCAAAACACCCACACACAGACACACTCCGACCCCGAGCCAATCACTCCATGTTGGGCAAGGGGTGGCAGGAGTTTAGAGATGTGTGGGTTAGGAGTAGAAGAGACCATGGACAAGTGGGGGGAGGAGAGTAGCAAAACACTGGAACACTAAGTTGGGCGAGACAATCGATCGAGGATTCCCTGGATGTAATTTGCCCAGGAGGGAGCTTGCCCTGGAGGGTGGAGTAGGGAACGATCCCCAAGCCGACACACCCTAACCTTTAATACCAAAGAGACTCAAGGAGCCAGGTGAGCCCAACCAACACGGGTCACTGGTGGCTAGGCCAGGACAGCCAGAGGGTCGGCTCTGTGGACGTGACTGGGGAAACTACATGACCATAACCACAAGACATCCCGGCGGGGTGCGGGGACTCTGTAACCCGTGACTTAACTACAACTACGGAGTAGGATAAAGCCATCGTATTAGGGCTAGTGACCCGAGAAGGGGGACTACTCACTACAGAGCCCGTGATGGCCGGACCAAACCTGTAGGTGAGGACAGGTACAGAATTGAGACGCCTGAAAGGTACCTTGAGGGGAGTGACACAGAGGAACCGTCTAAGCTGCAGTGAGAACCCAGGCCCAGAGCTGTGATGAGAGCCGGTCTACAAAGAGAGTACAGAACTGTGACTGTTGTAAAAGTGTCACTGAACCACAAGTAAAGTACCTGGTAAGCTCAAAACATGTGTCAGACTGTTATTCTAATTGCCACAGAATCTCGACCTGCAGAGCCGCCAACGAGCTGTCCCTGAGTGCTGGCTGGAGGAGCTGCAGAGGAAGAGACAAGTGCAGCACCCAGAGCCCCTAACCCTCCATCACACCTGCCTTGGGGACAACCAGCCCTACCTGTGGAGGCCTCACCATCTGGGCTGCCTTCATTATCGTCCCCAGCAGGAATACAGCAGCAGTGGTCCAAGCTGACCACACCCCACAGGTGACGTCACAAAATCCCATAAACTATTACCCTTTTTATTGCCGCACCTAGGACAACGGGATCTGACCACGGCACCCTGACATCCCCGAAACAGTACGGCCCGGTTACGGTCCTTGGGGGTGCGACACCAGCTCATCATAGCCCCCCATCTGGATATATAGCATCCTCCCCATCCCGGACCTACCCTACATGCCCCCACACTCCGTGGATCCTGTAAAACTGTCTCCGGCTCCACCGCAACTCCTATCCTTGGTAATTTTTATTTATTTATTTATTTTATTTAAAAAACAAAAAAACAAATTCTGATCGTATGACGCACCCCTGTTTTCCCTCCAATTTGGGGGAGTGAGTCTTACAGTTCGAAAAATGCGTTATTTCTCCCAGAACATTATTGCAATTACAATAGTTTTGTCATATACATGTTTATGTAATTTGTGTGCATTGGAAAAACACAAAAAAATAGAAAACAAGGCAAATTGGACATAATTTAAAATTAAACAGCAAAAATGATCACAATTGTTGGCAGCTTTACAAAATTGTAAGTAAACTGCTTTGTTTCAAGCTTGTGAGGCTTATTCAAACTCATCTATGGAAAGTAACCAGGGTGGGCAATATGAAAATCACATTTGATACAATATAAAAAGTGGTGAAAATTCCTCAATATTTGCCTTGTCTGTCTGTGTGTGCCACATTAAGCATGGAGAACAGAAAAAGAAGAGATCTGTTTGAGGACTTGAGAACTAAAATTATTGAAGAACAATCTCAAAGTTACAAATCTATCTACAGAGATCTTAATGTTCCTTTGTCTACGGTAGAAGGTCTTCAAACAGAGGCTGGACAGACATCTGTCTGGGATGATTTAGTGAATACTGCTTTGAGCAGGGGGTTAGAACAGATGATCCAGTTGGTACCTTCCAACTCTGCCATTCTATGATTCTATACATTTGAATGAAACACTATAGCAGGCAGGGGCTGGCTGGTGCCTTACCATGTCCGCCGTAGTCTGCTGCTGCATCGCCGCACCGCCCACAAAGCGCCGGCGGCCAGCCCATTTCTGTGGGGGGGCAGCCTTAGATGTGGGCTATAAAATCTTGATAAGAACAGACGGCACTCACCAGTGTAGTTTTTCTTGCTCAGCACTGTCCCCTCCCTGCACTAAGTGATGCGATACATCAATAAAGCAAGAAAAACTACACTGGTGAGTGCCGTCTGTTCTTATCAAGATTTAATTCTATGTTTACCTGTTGGGCTGGCACCACAGTGTTCTGGACTGTACGCTCCATTCGTCACTGCTCCCGTGAGCCGGCCACTCCGGTGCCCCATTCCTGCTGTTGATTCTTAGATGTGGGCTATACCACCAGCCCAGGGGGCACTTGCCCCCTGCCACCTGGGCCAGTCCGCCCCTAATAGCAGGAGACCCAGTAGGACCCCTCTGCTAACACAGACATAAAAATGCTAGACTGCAATTTGCTAATATGTACATGAGTAAGCCAAATTCCACCTGATAAAGCACTTTGTGAGCATATGAGACAAAAAGAAAGCTTTTTAGCCAATCACATCGTTCTACAGTATACTACTCTTTAATAAAAATGAAATGAGGCCTCCAAGGAAAAGAAAGCAGTACCTACAGGTCCAGGTTCAAAGATGTTCTAGGGCTGTTTTGTTGCCTCTGGCACTGGTTGCCTTGAATGAGTGCAAGGTATTGTGAAATTTCAAGATTACAAAAGTATTTTAGGTCGCAATGTAGTGCCTAGTGTCAAAACTGGGTTTGCATCCTAGGTCACATGGAGCTAAGTAGCACCCAGAAATGCATGCAAAAAAGCTCAATGAATTGATATGTTCATTCTTTTTGCGCGTGTACTTTGCAGTGAAAGCGTGCGCCCAAGAAAGCGTGAAAGTACGCAGCCATAGCTTTTGCAGGAATGCATTTCCATAATTGCATTTCACGGCATTTATGCAAGCGCAATATAGCACTGCTTAAACGCAGTAAGACGCAGTAAATACGCTATGTGTGAACGTAGTCTAAGAAGCTTGTTGATGGTCATAGGAAGTGACTGATTGCAGTTATTTATTCCAAAGGGTGTGAAACCAAATATTAAGTTGAAAGTGCAAACAAATTTGTCAAGACCATTTTGGAGGTTTTTACTTTTTTTTTGTGTGTGTGTGTTGTTCCAGCACACACAAAGGAAATAAACATGTGTACAACATAATGTGTAATTTCAATAATTTTCTTGGAGAGATTCATTTTCTGGAACTTCGAGGGTTTCAACACTGTAAGCGGTCAAATGATGTTCAATCGAAGCGTCATGTGGAGAAGAATCCTTACAGTATGTGTATCATACCCTGTAATTTTTTAACATGTTACCACATTTGGGTAAAATTTCTCCTCATCCAGAGAACATTTTTAACTATATTTACCATGTTTTTTTTTTCTATTTTCAGATACCACTGCCTACAAGAATGTTCGATGATGAGAACAAAAAAGATAAAGTAAGTAAAGCAGCCTTCATCCTAACATGTAACATGAGCCGGGCGGATTGGATACACTTAAAGAAGGCAGTCGAAGACCAAATAGTTCTTTAAATTTTAGTAAACTCAACTGCAATTAAAGTGGTAAACTATGCAAAATGATATTATCAATTTAACGTTTCTCTCCAAGTCAGACTTTCAGTCTAGCTACAAGATGCCCCATTCATGATTTACATTCATGTTTTTTTACTGCCACTTGGACATAACATCTAGGCAGCCAGTTACACACACTTCCTCTCACAAAGTTTCTAATTTGGCTACCCTATCACTTTCCACACAGTGTGGTTCTATATGTTCCAGGACCATGCAAACAATTAATCTCATCTTCTTTCTTAATTAGTAAACCATCCCTATGCTTTCTTCTTGCCAGTGGGAGCTGTGCTCGTAATGACAGACAGTTCTGACCAGCAGCATGGTTGAACTGCTGATCTAAACTACATAATCTGCTATGCTACTATTTTAGGTAGCTTTGCCTATACAGCTTTGGAGATGTGTGGCGCCCCTGTGTCTTGGTCACCACAGTGGTACTGAACCTACTCTACAGGTGTGGTGCCATTGTTCTCAGGTAAGATGAGGACACAAAGCTGAGAGACCCAACCACACACCCAACACCCATCCTAACTTCAGGCCAGGGAGAGGCAGGACAGAAGAAACTCCTCTTGAGAGCAGACACCATCTACTGGTTGGAGGAAGGAGTAAGTTTAGATGGTGGGAGGAAGGAGGTTAGTCAGAATTAGTGAGAGTAAGCAGGAGCAGCAAGATGTAGTTCTAGGGGTCACTTGAGCTGGGGCCTAATGGGACCAGTGGGTAACCCCAGTTCAGAAAATCCCGAATCTATAGCCAACTTCCAGGTAGTGGTAGAGAAACTGGCTGAATGAGGGGACCGGCCCCAATGTGGTGTGGAACTTTAAGACCAAGCCAGAAAACTGGAAGCCAATGAACTGCAGGTGCAGTGGCCACCTACCGTGGACTATCCTAGGCACAGTGGCTACAGAGGATCAAGAGGACATGCCATGCTGTCACTCAGCAGGGCCCGCAGTCGCCTGCCTAGGGACTTGTAGCACGAAGGTGCAGGAGAAGGGAGAGAGAAGAACAGCACAGGGAGGAAAGAGCAGCACAGAAAGGCTTATGAACGGTGTCTCAGTGGAGTGGACCTGGTCTACTTGAGAGCTGGCCAAGCTGCAATATGTGAGAGCACAGCACCCTGGCTGTGTTGGCTGTGAACTGAGCTACAGTAAAGTGACTGGTAAGAACTGCAACCTCTATGTCTGTCCACTCCTTCTGTGACTCCCTGAACCAACAACTACCACCATCATCCACAGTAACTTTCATACCAAACCCTGGTGACTCACTCCATCTGTGGGAAGTATTACACCTAACTGCAACAACACCTATTGCCCAGGGTCACTAAAAGTAGCACTGGTCATTCTGATCATACACCATGGATGGCGGCACAATCATCCTTATAAACGTTATTTCCCTCGTAAATATTCCCCTTTCTTGCTCAGTCAGGGCCACGAATTCTGGGGTTGCCACCGTGACTACTGAGCAGACTGATACCCTAGAGTGTCTGAGTACCCCGGTTCTAGTGACCATTGCAGATGCACAAAACCTAACATAAAAATTAAACACACAAATAACCTACTGTAAATAAATAAGTAAAAGCAAGTGTAGAACACTATAGATCAAAAATGTCTCTGCTCTTCAGAACAAAGAAAGATGCTTAATAAAAAATAAATTGCTTGTTTATACACATTGCAGTTTTACCTTTTTAGAAGATGAAATAACTTTTTCAAGGCCACATCCCAGAGATACAGGGTAACCGGACTCCCATTTCAATTCCTCCCGAGAATTGATTCCAACATTCCATCATTCTCACCCACTCTAGTTCCCCATTGAGCTGATCATTACCTCAGATCAGGTAGACTCAGAGAGAAGACTACACAGGTTGACAATACACCTCATCTATAATCAGTTAAGCAGCAGATCACCCAGAACTCTTAGGTCATCTTCGTACAAGTAGGATAAGTTCTGGCGATGGTGCACAATGGTAAGGATCAATCCATAATATACTGGTAGAGAAAACCAGACAATCAGGGCTGTGGTTTCTCCACCAAAATCTTTGCACCTGCCATATTTATTTCAGTCTTACTGGTAATTGATAACTAACAGTCCACTCCATGACTCACAGCCAAAACAGCCAACCCTTTGTGTGCACAAATGAATTAGGCAAGATGTATTTTCATTGTTAAGTATTGGATGATGCAATTCTTTTACAGCAGAGCCTAGAGTCGTGTTATCTAGGATATACAAGGATAGACTATTGCAGAGTAAATGGTCAGGGTCAAACTGAACCACCAGTACTAGAGAATCTTTCAATGGGCCTGTGCTATGGGATCAGCAATATACAACACTACAGCACTTAGAGCTGAGTTTGGCCACTAGAGTTGGTTTAGACCTTTTTTACCATGGTGGTCAAACAGAACCCAAGTTTGATTTTGGATGTTAATCTCTTGAACTGTGAACATTTCTATTCTAAAGCTCATTACTTTTTAGTGTTCTGAATTGGGTTGTAGTGGGGATAATATATTGGCCAGGTACAAATCTGAAAACGAAGTTCCAGTGCCACTTTCTTTGATCAAAAACATGTCTTTATTCAATATACAAGTCAATAAAAACAAATGAAATCAAGGATAGACTCCAGAGAAGGAAGGGGTCCCTTCTCTAGGGTGTACCGTTGATGTCTTTTATTGACATGCATATTGAATAAAGATATTTTTTAATCGAAGAAAGTGGCACCGGAACTCCTTTTCATTTTTCGTATTGGTGTAAGCCAGCTATTATTCTGGAAGCCAACGTGTATGTTGGATAGCAGCATCCCATCCCATCTCTCCCTCCCATGTCTTCAGGTACAAATCTGACTCACTCAAGACAATTTTTAAGAATTCGGTGGTCTCTCATGATGGTTTAGCTGTAAAGTTTTCGAAAGGAGAATTTGCCATGTCCATTAGAAGCACAGGGTTATTAAGTTTGAAAGTGTCTTTGATAATAGTGTTAAATTGAAATGTAATGATTGTATCAAAAAGTACCAGAAATATTGCTCTACAAAAAAATGCACAGTATATGTACATATAGGTTATTATGCAAGTAATAAAATACTCTGAAAAGTCAGGAAACTAATTCTTTCTGCTTGCAGTTTGGCTGTAATCATTGAGAGCACTCTAGTTAATTTTCATATACCTATGCAATATATATAGCATACTATTTGGGGCAAAGCTAGGAAGCTAAATGTAGCTTACATAAAGTCTAAAGGAATTTGAAGTACACATTTCCTATATTTAGTACATGACAGAGTTTTACAGAGCATGCTGTGAAAATATATTCTGCCACAATAACAGCTGCACGCTATGTTCTATTGAATATTCCCCTTTAAGAATTGCTTTAAGTCTGAACGATTGTGGGGGACCACTAATAGGCCCCATTTTCTTATAACTTCAGATGTCAATGCTGCTTTAGAACAGATCACGAGGGTAGGGCAAATGGATGCACAGTGTCATGGCGAACTCAGCACCAGCTCTTTTTGCTACCATGGAAATGGAGTTGTACCTCCTATAACAGCCCCAGGCAACAATTATTAAACTGTAAATTCTCCCGAAAGTAATTCACAATTTAAACTCTTACTACCAGTGGACAATATATGAGGAAAAAGAACCAAAAAAATATTCATCTACGGATTGTTAAAATTATTTAGTGTTATAAATAACCCAAAAAAGGAAAATATTAAAAAAAGTAATATTCATCTGATACAATTATTATTTTTATCATTATTATTATTATTCCATGGTGCCTTACATGTTAAAAGGGCATACATAGACAAGTACAATAATCATGAACAATACAAGGAACAAAAAGGTACAGAAGGAGAGAGGACCTGCCGCGAGGGCTCACTGTCTACTAGGGATAAGTGAGGATACAGTAGGTGAGGTGAGAGGAGCCTGCCCATGAGGGTTCACAGTCTAAAAAGAATGGGTGAGGATACCTAGGAGAGGGGAGAGGACCATGCCGTGAGGGCTCACAGTCTACCAGGGATGCATGAGGATACACTACGAGAGGAGAGAGGACCCTGCCTGCGAGGGCTCACAGTCTACCAGGGATGGGTGAAGATACACTAGGAGAGAAGAGAGGACCATGCCTATGAGGGCTCACAGTCTACCAGGGATGAGTGAAGATACACTAGGAGAGAAGAGAGGACCATGCCTATGAGGCTCACAGTCTACCAGGATACATGAGGATACACTAGGAGAGAAGAGAGGACCCTGCCCACGAGGACTCACAGTCTACAAGGGATGGGTGAGGATACAGTAGGTTAGGAGAGAGGACCCTGCCGCGAGGGCTCACAGTCTTTAAGGATGGGTGAGGATACAGTAGGTTAGGAGAGAGGACCCTGCCCGCGAGGGCTCACAGTTTATCTGTACTTAATACAAGCATTCATATTATAAGAAAATTGAAACGTAATTTCCAGAAACTAATAAAATCAATGTAAAAATAATAAAAAATATACTTGAAAGCTTATTTTTTTCCATGACCAGTCCTTTAAACCTAGATTGTCATTTCTAACATCGTGCAAATGTAAACATTCATTTTTCCGATTATTTCATTCATTATTTTATTGCTCTGTTTGATTCACTGGGATATCTGCTGAAAGTGATATGGGGCGACGGGAAATCTACATAAATGTAAATATGGAAATATATTTCCCGGATGAAAGCCGAAGCAGCGCCACCCACTAAAATTAACATACGATCAGCACAAAAGAAAATCTGAATTGCAGATTTCATCTGTAACCAATCTCGCGTGGTGCAGCATCATCATGTCAATAAATAAAGCAAGTGAAACAATTAAAAGCTATGATCGTTATTATTTTATTTCATTCTTCACCTGCGCGATATAGACAGCTGCTCTATTTTCTATTTTTTTTTATTATTTTTTTCTTTTTTTTCCCCTGGATCTAATTCATTATGCCGAGGTTGAAAAAAAAAACAGCGTTCTTTGAAAATATTGGAAAGGAATGAAATGGTGTGAGGCCCGGCTGCATCAAAATGAACTCGCTATTTGCATAACCTGCATATGCCATTTGCATAAAGCATGTCTTATTTGTGTCATTAGGAGTCAGCAATGTGGCAGTGCAGTATAATGAATGCAAGGAAATGCTATTTCCTGGAGCCAGAAAGGTATGTATTTTAGAGGTGTGCATTCATTTTGCTGGTTAGTTCTGTCTACTATGGTAAGAGATTTTTTACTTACTGAATGAATCTGAAGTGTCTCTTTACAGAAATAATGCCAGCCTAGACTAAGCCATTACAACCATCTGCAAGAAGGCATATAATGGTAAAACAAAAAGCATGTATTATACAGCATAGTGCTAATCTATACTGTACTATGTATTTGTCTTCATTATTTAGGAAAAAAAAATCTTAACAGCGCCTCCACTCAGATAAAACACAGGCATTTGTCATGTTAAATACAATACATTTATATGCAGAGTAGAATATTTTAGCCCTGGTGCACCACTGGAATGATAGTATTTAGACATAATAAGTAGTATTTGCATATTGCTGCATGACGCACCCTATAAGTGGGCCGTGCTATGCGCCCGCACCATACCTTCCATTGTTCTGTGCAACCGTTGATGACTGATTGCAAATAAAATTAATGCCTGCATGTGTAAAAGCACAATCCGAGAAATATTCTTTCATATACCAGATATTAATAAGATTTTATTAAACTGAATGCGGCTTAGTGTTGCCTATTCCGGCGCTCGGTAACCCTAGTGCGGAGTCTGGTCTGTAATTAGTGTCATGATGACCGAGACGTACATTTGTGACTGGATAAGTATATATGTATATCTGTTTGCTTGGGGGGTCCTGTGTTCTCTCTTTGTAGCCATTTTGACTAATAAAGGAAGAAAAAAATCGACAAGGAACGAAGTAGCGTAGGCTTTCTATTGGAAAATGAATGCAAGTGTTAACAAGGCCTAAACGTCCCCTTTGTATTTGTTTCTTCATTAAGCCCTAACTATGCCTCTTGTCTGCGGACACAGAGAGATTTGACGTGAAGATGGTATGACAGGCTTGGCTTCTCCCGATGCAGCTGGCATTACTGATGCCCAAAGCCAGAGCCCGTTGTAGTGGGATCATGAGAGATTCGTTCAGAACACAGTTTGCCTGTCAGTTTCCCATGCGCCTCCGAGTGCTCAGCTCTGTCCCTGAATCCCCTTAATGAGAAGTGGAGGACAATGCCAGTATTGTTGTTTCTTTTGGAAATCTTGTGGAAAGAACAATCGCTGTTTACCCAAGCATTTGTGCTACCCAAACTCTGCTGATAATTACTTCTAGAGCCCTGATTAACTCTGCTCTCCGCCTCAGCACAAAAGCCCATTGAAGAAGACACAGGACAGACCCTTCTCTACCTCGTGGTCTTTTCACAGTTTATAGGGCCATAGTTGAGGTCTAATATTTGTAGCAGAAACAAGAACATGTCACCCCGAATCCTACATGGCACATTAAAAGATTACCTATCCCTAGCCGAGCCCTTCTCCAGGTATTCAGCGCCTCTTATATACTATATTAACATACCTCCTCCTGAGTGACAGATCACGCAGTAGAAAATAATTGTGCATGAAAAAAAAAAGAAAAACACGGTCAAATGATCCTTATTTTACTTACGGTATTCCTTTGTATGCCTCGTAGGCCAGGCAGAGCAATTTTTTTTTCCAAGCACAAATCATTTAGTTTTTTTTTTCCCTTTCCTTTTTTTTCTATGATTTGGGTAATAATTTCAGTCTGTCAAATCTCTGGCAATAGTCCCCTCCCCCCATGCAGTTTGCTTGCAGCTCTATGCAAAACAGCATCATGAATATGCGTAATTATGGAGATTCATGGTAATTTTTCAGGGTTATCCAATGTGACGTTTATAGGACAGCAGCATATATCAATTTAAATGGGAGTGACAAATACTGTAGCTTTTTCTTTGCTATAGTGTTTTCAATATCCTTCTGGTTTCTCATGGGAGCACCAGGAACTGGCAGAATTTTAATATATACCATTAAAAATCAAATGCACAATTGCACTCCAGAAACTGTATAATGCTCATGTAGGGTATACATATGGATACGGGGTATATACATATACCCTACTGTAACATATAGCTATATATACACACATAGATACTTAGATCTTTCTGTGATATGTATATATATATTATATGATATATATAATATATATATAATATATATGCAATATACATACATATAACACACATATACACATATACCTCACTGTGAGATATATATGTATCTATATATATGTATATAGATATACACACACATACACACACACATATATTTATATATATAAATATATATACACATATCTTACTGTGACATGTATATATATGCATATATATGTAATACGCATACATGCATACATACACTAACACTTTCTTGTGACATATATATACATATAAATATATAATATACACATACATGCGTACACGTCACTATAATATATTCATATATGCACACATACACATATATAAATATATACATACACACATACAGTACATCCTACTGACATATATGTATATATATATATACATACAAATTCATATTTCTAGTTGTTGTATGGGTATTAGTATATATGTCCAAGTATATGTTATGTACATGTATATGTATATGTTATGTACATACACTGCATACTAATTATGTACATAGATATAAACAAACATACAATATATGTATATATGCCTTGTGTATGCATACATCTCTGCATGTCAAATATACAATTTTATGCTTACATGTACCTATTGTGTATATGTGCATTTATTTCCACTTATAACAATGTACATGTATAGCATGTATACTGTATATCTACCAGGGTGATCCATGATGTTGTATATATGTAATATCATGTTAAAAATCTAAAGTATTTCAGAATATTATGTATTTATGCATGTACAGCGGTAAATTACATTGCACACGTCTCATATGTGTCCTTATTTATCAGAACAGTTCCATTTACTGTGGCTCCTTATTTAAGAGCCCGTCACCCAGGCTTGAACACTCTCCAAATAATTAGTAGTGCCTGCTGCGGAAGATAGTAGCAAGGGAAATAATGAATAATGACACCGTGCATATCTATGCGATATTTAAAAAGCCCTGCTGCATAGAAAATGAGCGCTACGACCGGGTATACTGGGGAGAGACTGGCACATGACTTTTACAATAATCACAAAATAAACATTGCGCATCATTTACATGATCTCGCTGCGGCTGATCCAAACACATACTAAGCCACTAAAATGGGCTGCCTCTTCTTACGTATGCATTAAAATAAAGAAGACACATTAAAAATGGAAATTATTTTAACCCCTTCCGTCTTCCACGCATGATAATGGAGTCCGCCAGCGCGTTGGTACTGGCTGTGCTCTCGAATGTAATTTATTTGTCTCATTTACAGGCCTTGAGCATTTTTGTGCATGCAGACGACTGTTCATGTGCACTCATACCACTGCCGAAGTCTTGAAATCGAATATAAATATTTAAAATTATGACGTGACGGTGAAAGTTAAAATTTTTTTTTATAAAAAATATATTTTAAATGGATTTTCAAGCGAAAATTTTACAAAATTTTCCAAAATTTTCAAGCATTAAACTGATCTTACTAAACGTGGCACCATTTAAACAGGGATTTCATGTGCAAATTTGCTCTCGGATCTGTGAAGATCTTTTTTTCTGACGTTCTCCCAATTAATTGTGTTTTAAAGAAAAAAATAGTGCCCATGGCGTAGATTTTCTTACACATGCCGTGTTAATGGAGGTTTTCTGGTTTTAACTTAAGTGACGGACTGTAATTAGGCCCCTTCCCCCAAAACAAACATTTTTTTTTTAAATATAGGCGGTAATGTTGCTTTTCCGACATTTTTACTCATATGATTTATTCAGTTTCCAAACACCAATCTTCACCTAATATAAGGTGTATTATTATCCATCAGCGTTTCTGCTAATTGAGGAGCGATATTGTATTTACCCAAGCAGACTGTCATTGTAAGTCGTCTGTCTCCTGAGCGCCCGAGTATAATTGCGTGTAAACTTTTGTAGATAAATGAATGCAAAAATAAATGAACGAGAGAACACAAGACGACGAAGGCTTTTGTGCTTTATATTCATATGTCTAATATCATTCAAATGTAAGAAGCAGCAAGCAAAATTTCCCTGTAAGAGATCCGTGAAACGCATCTTAAATGGACGCTCTAAATCCTGTAAGAAAATCAGTTTAATTTAATCCCAGATATTCTTCAGCATGCAAATGAATGCTCGAGGTTTCCCTCAACCCGCTGTCACATAGGCAGCCAATTTACACACACTGGCATACTGTATGTGCTATGGGTTCTCTGATCACCCCTCCCCCTCTATCTCAAGACTTGGTCTCAGCTGCCTGCCCTTCACAGAAAACCACAAACCAAGGAAACATATCAGTGGTAGCGCCCTGTAAATTAACTTGACATTTGATGCAGAAAAAAAAAAAACCTAAAAGCTTACAAAAGATGTTGAAAACAAAAGCCACTCAGGACCTACAGTACATATATTGCGGATTTAAGAGCTCTACGTTGCGGTGATATTCTTGTAGCCATAGCCCGTAGATACAGGCATCAGCTTCTTTGTTAGGATAATTCATTCATTCATTCACCGTTAAAGGCATATGCATCAGTTAATAAACGCTAACCATATTCTGTGCAAAAGAAGAAGGGCTGCCAGTCCATGTAACGAGCCGAACAGCCGCTTCATGGTGCACATGCTTCCACATGAAGAATGAAAAGGCTATGTTACTGATTATTAGAGACAATATGGAAGAATGCATGGCATCCCCATTACTGTATTTCCACTATATGCCATAAAATCTGTCGTTTTCCACATTCTATATAGGTTTCATACCCCAAAAAACGTTAATGCGTTAGGCCATTATACGGCTTTGAAGACGAGCTATGGAAGACGTAATTACTCTATATAGAAGTTATTTCACCAAAGGTGATACCCCACGTGTTTTTAGGCTATTAGACATGCAGGAATGTTAACATTGCATTATTAAGCGTTATTGTGACTGCCGTGTCCCTCTGCCTCCTCCCTTCTTCCCCCCTTTCTCTGGCAGTCTGTGCAGAACTAGCACTACAGCATCAAACCAATGCCCGGCCCTTTGGTTTGCAAGCATACAGAAGCATAAATTCACTATGCAAATACAAAGAGGCCTCTTTTTTTTATTTTTTATTATGCATTATAAAAGGTATGAAAAATTTATGTTCCGGAAAGTATAAAACGAGGCGGCTCTGAGCTAATTATGCTTCTCGCTATTGTTCTGGCATATAGGTGATTGACCTATGAGCATTATTATATGATTCTTGTCGAAATATGTAAAATAATGGAAAAATATTTCACCCAAAGTCCAGAAATAAAAAGTATATTTAGCATTTTACAGATAATCTACTTCCTTTCTGCATTTGTCTGCCTACCCTAGTTACAATGTATATAGGTGATGGTATGATATGTTTAGGGGGTTCATTGACTTTTTTTTTATTTGTTGGCCGTGATTTGCTACTTATTGTTATCACTAAATCGTACTATGGAGGTCAATCTATGACGACGCCTCGAAAGTAATATTTTGCTATAACAACACCTGTAACAGCAATAGTGCACAAATAAAATGGCAGAGAATGGAAGAAAGGGTATCATCCATAGTAAAGCAATTTATAGGCGCAGCTATTTTTAGGAGATGCTCATTTTATTGAGAGTCAATAAAAGCTTTTTTTTTTCCCTACGATCTATTTGCAATTCATATTGTAGCAGCTTTCATTGTATTGTGAGTCCCTTTCATTGCGGAGAGACGGGAGGATGGCACATAGTGCAGTCGGGCAAAAGGAGATGATCAGCAAAAACACAGCCTCTTATTAGTAGCGTAGCATTTGTCAGTGAAATAGAACAAAACACACACAGCCCGTGGAAGAGCAAAAAAAAGAGGAGGCAGCGGCATAGGCATGCAATACTACCTCAGCTAATGATAATACAAAGCTCATTGGGAAGATTAGAAAAGAATAAAGAAAATAGAGAAATAGAGAAAGGGAACTGTTTTCATTTTGGCCTTTATTGAACCTCGGTATGAAGCCATCCGAAGGCGTTTGAGAGATGAAATATACACGGACATGAAATATTTAAATTCAGAATTCCCTCATCTTTCTGGTTCTGCTAGGTTTCAGAACGCCCTCACGTACAATGCCATGGCTGATTTCCCTTCATTTGCATACGTTCAGTATGCATACGCTCTTTGTTCTCCTGAAATGGAACACAGTATGGTGACAAAGCAAAAAGCTAAATGCAGCAAGCGTTCTCCTGTGCTTTTTACATAAAGCTATCCTATTGCGATTGAAATACTTTCTTCGTGGCCTTGCTTGCATTTCTTAGATAGGGAAGCAGGATCTTTAGCAATCACTAATGATTAGGACCCTTGTAGATGTTTAATACATCCAGGCTACAGTAGGAAATGCAATCCAGAATCCTCGCCTTACAAAACAAAAAAAAATATCCCAATCTCCCCATATTTCATTTTTTTTCTTTCCCATTTGAATCTATTGTAGAATTTCATCTGACATTCTGAATGCAGTTTTTGCTTTATAGAAATATAAAAAATATAGCAGATTACATTTTTACATGTTTTTTTTGCCAAGGTACAAATTTAACCTTTTTCTTTTCGTAGGGCTATTTCGGAATATATAATGGACGGTGAAAAATAGCAAAAGCTTCCCATGATGTTATCATTTATTAACCATAAACTACATGTTTCTAGGCATCCTGGACGTGGTTAATAGATCTGGCTCAAATCCAGCCCAATTATTTGCCCAAGGGCAAGGTAATTTGAATATAGGATCTTTTTTTTTCACATACATATTAAATGGAAATGAGATAGATGGATGGATAGATGGATAAATAGATAGACATTAACAGCAAAAACAGTAAAACCAGAATATGCAATATCTCAAATATTGCTCCATTCTCTTTAGAATTGTATTACATAAAACCATCTATTTAATCTCAATCGAAGAATCAATTTAATGCTATGTCTCTGACAACTGACCGACTCTGTTTTATAGGCCTGTGTTATGCTAAAGGTTCCCGGTGTATGCCATATTATTCTGGTAGGATATTAATTCTTTCCAGGTATAGGATCTTTTCACATCACATTTAAAGCCTAAGCAGTAGCCCTTATGCCATTAAAACCTCCCAAACATAAGGACTATTATTCAACTGGCTGCCATTGAGTTCCATACAGTGGAAATGTTTGCCAGATATTCTACTAGAGGTAACTATTGGCTATCAGTAAGTGATGATAAATACAAATAACTTATAAAATATAGCATAAATGATGTCAGGAAGGTTTTTATTTTTTATAGTTGTGATGCATTGGTGTAGGTAAGTACTTGTTTTTTTTGGATATGTTTTGGGATGCAAACATTGAATAATTTATCATCTCCAGATTCTCTAATGGGCCGTATGTACTACATAAAGGGGACAGTCCTGTTAGATGAAAAAAAAACTGCTTAAAAAATAATTTTCATTGCAACAAGCATTAATGGGGAAATATTAAATAAACAATTTGCTAAGTATTACATTTTTGGGGTTCGCACTATCGGCTTATTTTTTGTCTTTTTTGATTGTACAATGTTTGGAAAATGTGTCATGGGCCCAATTTTTCTGAATCAAACCTTTTAGAACAGGGGTGAGGAACCTCAGGCCAGTGGGTTGCATGCGGCGTCTATGACCTTTTCCGCGGGCAGATTCCTGGGGACTGCAGTGCTTGGGCTGGCAGACGCATTTTGCCAACTACCTGCCTTTTAAATTCAGCTCCCCATTGATCCCTATGGCCTAGCCTCAGCCTCCCCAATAATGAATATGCCCCCAGTCTCTACTGTGATGTCTATGGCCCTAGCAAACCTGGAAAAGCAGTTGAGAAACAATGTGATCAATATCACCTAACATCACAGCCATGTCAAAGAGAAGCAGGCTTAGCGACTGCAGTAGCGGTGAGTTGATTGTTTAACCAAATATAGAGGGTAATTTTCAAGTTGATAATTTTGTGCAGCCCCAGAAGGATTGTAGAAATTTCCTAATGGCCCTCGGCAGGAAAAAGATTTCACACCCCTGTTTTAGAAAATAGATCTTTTGACAGTCAACTGATTATTAGAATGGCATACTATTGAAAATGGGAGCAAAACTCTTCGTGATATGCACTGGAAAAAGAAATATTGAGCATGCTGGCTG
>JARQOC010000003.1:758919086-759169086 GCA_033576535.1 Allobates femoralis
TCCTAGTTGGGCCAGCATGGACTAGATCAGTGTTTCCCAACTCCAGTCCTCAAGGCACACCAACAGGTCATGTTTTCAGGATTTCCTTATCATTAGACAGATGATGGAATTATCCCCTGTGCAAGTGATTAAATTATCACCTATGCAATCCTAAGGAAATCCTGAAAACATGACCTGTTGGTGTGCCTTGAGGACTAGAGTTGGGAAACACTGGACTAGATTATAGTAACTGTTTAATGCAACATTAAAAGCAATGCACCTCCTGCAAGGGAAGAACAGAAGAAATCTCATTGTTTATACATGTTAAAAATGTAGATATGTTATTGATGGTAGTGAACTAAGGGTGGAGGAACTGGATTAGCCCCCATGCACATCAAGTTTGGAAAAGAAAGTGCCTGGGGGTGATCTAAGTAAAGCCAGGCCTCCTAAGCAGAGACGCCCGTATTGTTCATTGTTCTGTACCTAAAAATGTGCTTTAATCCAGGTTTGGTTTAACACCCGACGGGTGTGTTTCACCAAGGAGGTGTGTGATACCCCTGCGGCTAGGCACCACAGGGAAGTATTACACTGTGACTATAATGTGTTTTCTTTTCCCTGTAAAGTTGTCAGTTCGGGGTTAAACCTGTGGAGTCTGCACTTACACCCACTTAGGACCACACCACTTAGAATAGGGGGGGCCGGTAATTTAGTATGTCCCAGGAGGGTGGGGGTGGAGCCTAGGATAGAGGAGAGAGAGGAAAAGCTTAGTTTACCTCAGACGGTGCTGGGAAAGCAGGCAGGAAGATCAGGCCTGACGGCCCAGCTGAGAGGAGAGAGTCCCATCTTTAAGTGGGGGTCCAGGACAGCAGGCAACGGACCAGGACTGGTTGGAGCCGGCTGGTCGCGTTGAGGGAACACCGGCAACGCAGGAAGCCGAGGCGGCCAGGAGTTTAGCCCTGACCGCAGACTGACGAGCTGCAGGCCCATAGAAACCAGGTTGCTGACAGTGCCACAAGGTACCTCGCCCCTCAGGACCACTCTAGATCCAGGACCGCAGGGGTAACGGCCCAAGTACTGACGTAGGGGGAGTGCCCGATCTCCTCTTAAATCTGGGAATGTATAACCGTGCCCCACTGTGGGAGATCAAGGGACTGGTGGGAGAGCTCTGCGAGGGTGGTAGAAGTAAGGAAGGAAGGAGACCCTGGAAGACAAAGACAGAGAGCATCTAGAGACTCCATAGGGGAAACCCTGAGCTGGCAACATCACCCTGCAAACCAAACTGTACCATGTTTTGTTTTGCCATCTACCGGTACCTAGTAAAGTGGAGTTAAACTTGAACAGGTTTCCGTTATTCTTCCCGCCGGTGCCTGGAGGGCTCAGTATCAGCAGCAGCTCAGCAGAGGGGTAAGAACTGCAACACCATTCAGCACTACAACTCCCCTCATCCCCATCATCATCCACAATTACTATCACCCCTGCCCTGAGGTAATAGCTCCACCTGTAGGGAGCTGCACCACACTCAACTGCACCCACCATCACCTCAGCGGCCGGCTTGCAGGTCGGGAACCGATTTACCAGAAACTACAGGTGGCATCACGATCCCCTGTAAATAACCCCTTTTCCCATCATCAACATCTCCTCAAATGATCACCAGGGCACATCGCCGGAATCCCGTCCACCCGTGACTCCCTATTCAGCAGACCCAGTGTCCGAGTACTCCCTTAGCTCTGGCCGCATCACAGCCTCCCAGTTTCAACAGGAGGCCAGCGCTGGAAACAATATAAATTCATATTCCAGGTTTGAGGCACCAGTCTGGGCACATACAGGGGTTACTAGAACCCCATTTACATCATGTAAATGCTGGTGGGCTTAGTTTAAAATGCCCAAAAAGGGGTGACAGGTTCCATTTAAGATGAAAGGGGACAAAATTAGAGAGAATTGATGTTATTATTCATTAGAAGCCCACCCAGACCGGAGCACAGTGGCATTTAGTACCTTTAATATCTAATGTAATTTCAGCAAGGGTAAAAGGGGCATTAAAGGGATCCTGTCACCTCCAGAACGCCTCCTATGCTACCAAAACATGTCTCTGCAGAATATTATCACACTCCTTTTGTCTCCTAAAAGTATCCTGTGAAAGTGCATAAAAACATTTTAATACTTACTCATTAGGGATTATAATTAGCAGGGGCTATATTCTTTAGTCCTTAGGGCATGTTGTTTTGCATTCTCCAAGATCCACCCTCTCTCTGTCTGTGTGCTCTGTTTGTGCAGGCTTTACTCTCCCCCCTCTCTGTCACTCACAAAATGCAAATCATTAGTCCTGCCTTCAGTTCCACATCACAGCAGCACAGACAGAGAGAGGGTGGATCATTTGGGGCGTGAAAATGAGCCCCTAGGGAGGGCTTAGAGTCTCACAGGGGACGCCCTGTGAGACTTATTCAGGGACAAGAAGTCTCAGGTTTGTAAGGCTGCCTTCAGATTTGCAGATGCCTTCGCAGCATTCTGCGGAGGCATCTGCAAACATCTGCATGCAGACCGCAGCCCCTATCTTTATAATGGAGCGCACGGCGGTCTGCAGATGCTTGCAGACCGCCGTGCGCTCCCATTGCCCGCCATGAGTGATCTGTGCGCAGACGGATGCCTGCGCACAAATCACACAGTCTCGTCCGCACCAGGGACATGTTGAGAGTGTGTGATTTGTGCTCAGGCATCGCCTGCGCACAGATCACTCATGGCGGGCAATGGGAGCGCACGGCGGTCTGCAAGCATCTGCAGACCGCCGTGCGCTCCATTATAAAGATAGGGGCTGCGGTCTGCATGCAGATGCTTGCAGATGCCTCCGCAGAACGCTGCGGAGGCATCTGCAAATCTGAAGGCAGCCTAAGTGTGTAATGTTGATTATTCCAATGTTACAGAGCGTTTTTTTTTTTATAGAAAAGGAGCACTAATACTGATATGTTAGGGGGCAGGAACAGGTATTAATAGGGTTGGGGTGATTTGGAGGGGTCAGGTTCCCTTTAAGTCTCACTAATTGGACCTCTGATGCGTAGGCAAGGTTGAGGTTATTAAGAAACATTTGAATATCTTCCTGCGAGTGTTGGGGGGTCAATGAGGCATCTTTTAGATTATACAGTTGTGAGTAGAATTGGGCAAAGGTCTCGTGATCTCATTGGGTTCCTAGTAATCTTTCCATTGGAATCAGACATTGAGTCTATACTACTATTACATTCCCTTTTTTTATTCTCTTTGTGAGCATTGCCCCCACTTTATCGCCCATCAATTAGTAATTGGATTTGGATATCCTAGGGTTCTTCTCATATTGCTCTATTACAAAGGAGTGTAGATGAAACCGAAACTGTAGAATCTATTTTGAGCCCTGAGGTGAAGGGTTATGCATAATGAATATCTCTAATTAGTGGAGCTGTGAGATGAGGGTACATCTAGTCCGTGCTCTATCTTTTTTAGCTTGGGAGACATTTTGTAGAAATAAACCCCTAACGAAAGCCTTTTGGGACACCAAAAAATTCTCATAGGAGACCTCGTTATTATAATTAAGATAAAAAAAATTCAGACAGTCCCAACCCCACTTAGTAACGCCCTGCCTCAATAGAAGGCACGTGTTCAAACTCAAGTTCCGCGGAGGAAACAGTCGGCATGTTGCGGAGACCACCAGGCTTACCAGGGCATGGTCTCACCATGTGATCAGCCTGACCTCCACAGAGACACAGGCCGGCAGAGTCTAGCTATCGACTAGAAAATAATCAATCCTAGAATACCCTCTGTGCCTGTATGAGGAAAAGGAGTAGTCTCTTTCTGTTGCATGAAAATATTGCCATATATTATGGAGATGCAATTATCTACATAGGGACCCTAGTTTCATTCTACCCATCAGAGCTTTTGATGAGCAAACCATATCCTACAAGGGGATAATGTTAAAGACACCGCACACAATTAGCATATCCTAATCCTATATCCTAACGAATTTCACTTGAGAACAGTTAGGCGCATATATATTAGTAATTGTGAAGGTTACACCATGTAGGGAACAAATCATAATAATATACCTGCCATTGATCAAAAACAGAGTTAATAAGATGGAAAGGAGCAGAGTTCTTGACTAAAATATGAACCACCGCCTTTTTGGATGAATGGTCATATAAAAATAGTTTACTAAACAGACGATGGCAGATTCTGTAATTGTCCTGTTTTAATAAATTAGATTCTTGAATACATAAGATGTCCGCTTTGGATCTTCGGGCTTTATTCCAAAACATTGAGCGTCTGGTTGGAGAGTTCAGTCCCTTTACATTTAGAGTGACAAGCTTAAAGGGAACTAACCCCACAAACTGACCCCCGCATCTTTAGACTGTCCCTGCACCCTCTTATCATTTCTAGCCATCCCTTTTGCAGAAAAAAATCGATTTTGTAAAGTAGAAAAGAAGTTATATTTACGTCCGTCCTGTGTGAGTTCTCTGTTTCTGAATATTGTCTCAAAGGCAGGCCTGTGTGCTGCAGTCTTGTAATTATGCACCCCCTCTCTCCTTGCTAAGAGCCTGGCCGCGTCATGAAAGGGGCGGGGCTAACGGCATGCCACGATTTTGCTCCGCCCCTTTCATAACGCAGAGAGGGGCGTGCATAATTACAAGGGAGCAGCTGACAGGCCTGCCTTTGAGACTATAGTCAGAAACAGAAAACTCACACGGGACGGAGGTGAATATAAACTTTTCTCTACTTTACAAAATCAATTTTTTTCTGCAAAAGGCATCTAGAAGCAGAGAGGGGCGTGCATAATTACAAGGCAGCAGCAGACGGCGGGGCTATTGCGGGCTTCCTCAGAAAGAGAGAACTCACACAGGACAACGTAATATACCTTTTTCTCTTACTTTACAAAAGCGATTTTTTTCTGCAAAAGGGATGGCTAGAAATGATAAGAGGGGGTCAGGGACAGTCTAAAGATGTGGGGGGGTCAGTTTGTGGGTTAGGTTCCCTTTAACGCTCATGGTGGGAGGTCATAGCTTGTGAGAGATGCAGGAATTTGAGGGACAGCTGTAGGCAAAAAGGTGGAAACAAACAGAAAGCATAAAGCACACATGTGAGCAGTTGAACAGTTTACCGCCTGCAAAGGGGGCCAAACAAAACTGTGCAAATTTATGGAAAGCACTTGCCGTGTTGAAATCTCATCAACTCTACTGTACCGGCGACATGGCATATGACCCGTGGAATAGACTCCTCCTATCCCAGAGCGGTAAAGTCAAGGAGCCTCTCAGCTCACTTTTTCACAGCCAGCAACCACTTTTTGCCTTTCAGACTGGGATCTGAGGGGCTCATCCCGCATCCGCATCAGGTAGCATGTTCTAGGATTTTAAGGCTCTTAAAGGTGTTTAAGAGATTGTAACACACGGTGAGAGGCTTTGCATGATAAACACACTTTCACAAGGAAACCCCAGATGTATATTGCTCTCTCTCAGAATTTTGCACAGGGGCACAAACTCTCTGCATCTAGCCAAGGTTCCGGCAGAGAGGTCTGGGAACACCGACAGGTTGTTGAAGTTTTCAGGGAGAGCTGGCTTCCTCTTGAGGGCCTGCATAAAAATCTACCGTACTTTATTCTGTAGCAGTTCATGCAAGCCTGACTGTCCCTCGCAGGGACTGATTGATGTAGGAGGGTTTGGGGAGTCTATGCATCTTCTCAATCCCCAGAACCCCTGAACAGTTATCAGGGAGGACTTGCTGAATAAGGAGGTCAGAAGAGCAGCTAAGTCAGTGTCCCCACAGTCTTTGGATGTCCCTTATCCAGATGTTACTTCATCTGGATCTGTCCTCCAGGTCCCAGACCTGTGCTGCATTTTAGTCATCTCTCTTTCCATACTGGCGTAGTTATCAGATAAGGTTCATGAGCTGAGGCGTACTACCAGCATCTTCTCCTCGATTGGACTGTGTGCTCCCCCAAACAGGATATTTCACCCTTTAGCTCCCAGTACACCTTTAATGTCATCGTGCAGGGCTTTCTCAGGGTGCCTTGGAGTTTTTGCATGTCTGCTGCATTAATGGGATGTCAGCACTGCTTAGATCGGTTTCTGCAGCTGTACCCCAGAAGAGGTGTGAAGAACCTGAGTGAGAAGCCGGCGCTATTTTAGGTGAGGAATCCAGCACTTTCTCCCTGATGCAAAAATCTGTCACTTTTGCCGGAATCCCCCGCCTCCTGGAGCTCTCTCTCAGCATACTGGGACCGCTGGAAGTTATCCCTGTTTCAGGGTAAGGAATTGATGTTGCAAGCTGCTGTGAGCTGCAATGGGACTCTCTAACCACGGGATCTCCTGTGTCAAGTGACTGGCGCCATCAGCTCTCCTCTATATGGGTTCTTTCAGACCATCACCAATCAGGATATATAGTCCTTTGCTGGCCCTGATGTAAACCCTAAATAATATGGAGCACTAGTCCCAACCAAATAACAAGAGCAGAAGGAAATATAGACAGGGAAACAACAAAACAATGTCACGCCTGTTGCCATACTCCTAGGTAGCAGACAGACTTGGCAATGGTCAGCTTCTCCAAAGTAGCTCCTTCACCTTAGATAGCTAGGCCAGGAATGGAGTTCAACCACCAGCAAGGAATTTTAGATCACATGACCATATAAAGGAGATGGGAGTGATCATAAAGTAACCACACCTGGGAAGAGAACTGAGGAGCTTTGCTAGCAACAGAAACTGACATTAACTCCTACACTGCCAAAGGAAAGAAAAACATTTAATATGAAGTCTGGAATGAGACACAGGTCCCAAACCTGTCACAAGTCTCCTAAGAGAGACCATTGTGACAGCTATCTACCATTCCCACAACTCTAATTCTCCTTCAGTATTTGGATTATCCCTACCCTAGGTAGATTCCCTCAATGCTCCACCCCCCAAGACATGTTAAAGTCAAATTATTGTGCTGTGGGTACTGCATAGTTTCCACGTTACATCCCTGAAACAATTCTCCATCTCTATAGCTGAGCTGCTTAAATGCTCTCTATGTTTAGCAGCACAAATCTGAGTGAAAGACTATTCTCCTTGATAAAGATGAACAAAATATCACACAGTAGTCATCTTACTGATGAACACGTTCACTCAATCCTGAGGATTTCCTCAGTTCACTGCCTAATCAGAGGAGATTGCTTTTACCAGCATGCATCATGATCTGACTAGATGAGCAAACTGAGCTTAAATGAACGTTTTCTTTATGCACTTGAATGGTTGGATTTTCATTGAAGAAAATTATTAATATTATTATTACTATTATTATTATTGTTGTTGTTAGCCTATGAAAATAGCTAGCCATTGAAGGCTACAAATAGAGAATGTCACAGATTTGTCTTTTATTTAACATTTGATTTCCCACATGTTTATAGTATTAAAGTGATCCTAAAACCCAGAAACTGACCCCCATATCTTTAGACCTGTCCCTGCACCCCCTCTTATCATTTCTAGCCATCCCTTTTGCAGAAAAAATCGCTTTCGTAAAGTAAGAGAAAAAGTTATATTACTTTGTCCTGTGTGAGTTCTCTGTTTCTGACCAAGCCGCAATGGGCGGGGCCTGTGTGCTGCGGCCTTGTAATTATGCACGCCCCTCTCTGCTTCTAAGAACCTGGCCGAGTCATGAAAGGGGCGGAGCTAAATCGTGGCATGCCGGAGCCCCGCCCCCTTTCATGACGCGGCCAGGCTCTTAGAAGCAGAGAGGGGCGTGCATAATTACAAGGCAGCAGCAGACAGGCAGGGCTATTGCGGCTTCCTCAGAAACATAGAACTCACACAGGACAACGTAATATACCTTTTTCTCTTACTTTACAAAAGCAATTTTTTCTGCAAAAGGGATGGCTAGAAATGATAAGAGGGGGTGCAGGGACAGGTCTAAAGATACGGGGGGGTCAGTTTCTGGGTTTAGGATCACTTTAAGCTTTGCTTATTCCTGATTCAATATTTAAGCAAAACGTAAAGCGTAACCTCCATTTACATTTTTATTTAATAACAATGTAGAGCAAGTGAATAAAATAAACTTTCAAATATACTTCATTAGAAAATTCTGGTTAAAAACCATTCATAAATCTTGCACAAGGTGTCTCCACTACACTGAGTGTGACACAGACACATGGTCATTATCAATTAGATCCATCTTCACACTGAATACCGGGCATGTAACCATATAAGGGATGGGGCGAGGCCTACATTGTGAGCTAGCTCATGACTGCAGCTGATGAGGTGACAATGTATCAGATTACTTCAGCCTACAGCACAGTGCTGAACAATGTCAGAATGTCAGGATCACTGCAAACTCCTCTTTTCTTGGCACAAGCTTCTGATCTGTCATCTGGCTCCACACAGCTCAGTCAGGATCTCTGTTAACCTCTTCTCTGCTGTCACATTGCACCACTCTGTATCACCTTCTGACCACGTCCACACAGCCATAAAGTGCAGTTTTTAAAAGAGCACAGAAAAATGTGAGAAAATAACTCATATGATACAAAAAAGTATTACCGTATATACTCGTGTATAAGCCGACCCGTGTATAAGCCGACCCCCCTACTTTTGCCCCCAAAATCTGGGAAAACCTATTGACTCGTGTATAAGCCGAGGGTGGACCCCAGCACAGGTATACAGCCCCCAGCGGTGTGGTATACAGGCCCCCCCCCCAGTAGTATACAGGCCTCCCCAGTGGTAGTATACAGCAGCGCCAGCAGCCCCAGTGGTAGTATACAGCAACCCCAGTGGTAGTATACAGCAGCCCCAGCAGCCCCAGTGGTAGTATACAGCAGCCCCAGCAGCCCCAGTGGTAGTATACAGCAGCCCCAGCAGCCCCACTGGTAGTATACAGCAGCCCCAGCAGCCCCAGTGGTAGTATACAGCAGCCCCAGCAGCCCCAGCAGCCCCAGTGGTAGTATACAGCAGCCCCAGCAGCCCAAGTGGTAGTATACAGCAGCCCCAGCAGCCCCAGTGGTAGTATACAGCAGCCCCAGCAGCCCCAGCAGCCCCAATGGTAGTATCCAGCAGCCCCAGCAGCCCCAGTGGTAGTATACAGCAGCCCCAGCAGCCTCAGTAATCCAGGGCCCCCCCCCTCGTGCTCCGGAAACCTGTAAAGTAAAATCTTTATACTTATCACTGTCCCCGCCACCCGCCGCTGCCGACATCACGATCCCCGGCTTCATCCGTCCGTCTTCTTCCGGCTTCCTGTTCGTCGCAGGCAATGACGTCATTGCCTGCAACGAACAGGAAGCCGGAAGAAGACGGACGGATGAAGCCGGGGATCGTGATGTCGGCAGCGGCGGGCGGCGGGGACAGTGATAAGTAAAAAGATTTTACTTTACAGGTTTCCGGAGCGCGAGGGAGGGGGGGGGCCCTGGATTACTGAGGCTGCTGGGGCTGCTGTATACGCAAGCGGTCACTGACTCGCATATAAGCCGAGGGGGGTACTTTTCAACCCAATTTTTGGGCTGAAAAACTCGGCTTATACGCGAGTATATACGGTACCTTAGCTGCTATGTGATCCATCATTAACAACCAGTGCAGTACTGTGTTTTGTTTTGTTTTTCAATGAAATTACATTTACACTTTCAAAAATAACCATCACAATTCTGAGGTACAATCTGTGTTCAGTGAAGATTTTCCCATTACTGAGATAGGAGATGGCAGCTGTTACTGATAAGATTCTATATAGATAGGAAAGGGACAGAGTTCTTCCTCTTGCTCCTCCCTCTGACTCTAGCTCAGGGGTCTCAAACACGCGGCCTGCCGGCCACATGTGGCCCCTGGGGCTTCACTTCAATATGCCGGCGGTACAGTGCACGGGGGAACTGCTTTCCCCGCTCTGTTATGACTTCCGGCCACGGGACTGACAAGCTCTGGCGCTCAGCAAGATCAATTCAAGCCGCCAGCCAATGAGAGGCCCGCAGCTGCTGTCGGCGTATGACGTCACCTGCAGGCCTCTCATTGGCTGGCGGCTTGCATTGATCTTGCTGAGTGGCAGAGCTTGTCAGTCCCGCGGCTGGAAGTCATAACACAGCGGGGACCGTGGCTCCCCCTGCACTGTACAGCCAGCATGTTAATTGTTGAAGGTTAGAAAACTGTGTGTGTGAGTGTGTGTGTGAGAGAGAATGTGAGTGTGTGAGAATGTGAGTATGTGAGAGAATGTGAGAGAATGTGAGTGTGAGCGTAAGGCCAGGGCCACACTTGCATCTGAAATCCAGTTACTGGATCCAGTTTTTGGCATGTTGAAAGCTTGAAAACCAGATCCGGTACTGCACCCATAGACTCCAATGCAAAAATCGGATTGCAACAGTGCAATCCGTTTACCGGATTGGGTTTTTAAGAAACCAGCTTTAAATAGGGTTTGCAACGTTTTTTGGGGCATTTTCAAAAACGCATGCATTTTCTTAACATGGGGGTCTATGGGAAACGCATGCATTAACGCATGGTAAATATTGGTACCATACATTAACCATACGTTAAAAAAAATACCTCAAAAATGGCAAAGGGAAAAACTGGATCCAGTAATGCATCCAGTAAATGGATGCAGGCTCCCAATTGTGGCCCTAGCTTAAGTGTGTGAGCATGAGAGTGTGAGAGTGTGAGTGTGTGAGAGTGACTATGTGTGTGGGACAGTGTGTGTGTGTGAGTGTGTGTGTGAGAATGTGCGAGAGTGAGTATGAAAGAATGTGTGTGTATGTGAGAGTGAATGTATGTGTGTGTAAGAGTGAGTGTGAGAGTATGTATGCAAGAATGTGAGTGTGTGTGTGTGAGTGTGTGAGTGTGTAAGTGTGTGAGTATGTGAGAGTGAGTATGTAAGAGAATGTGTGACTATGTGAGAGTGAGTGTCTAAGGCTAGGGTCACACTTGGAGGGTGACCCACATTTAACGTGTGCTCTAAACGCTGAGCTGATTCTGCTGTAACAGCTAGCGGTAACGATGAGTGCTGACAGGCAACGCCTCACCATAGTAACCCAATGTTTACCGTGGATACGGCCACACAGGAAGCCCAAGGAACTGCGCTTTAGCTGAGCGCACAGGAAAACGTTGCAGACGTTTCCCTGTGTGCTCTGCTAAAATGCAGTTGCTGGGGCTTCCTGTGTGGCCGCATCCAAGGAAAACATCAGGTTACTATGGAGAGGCGTTGCCTGTCAGCACCCGACGTTAACACTAACCGTTACAGCAAACTCGGCTAAGCGTTTAGTGGATCCAGTAAACATGAGTGTGTGAGAGAATGTGTGTGTGTGTGTGTAAAAGGAAGGTAGACCAGGTTGGGGACATCAGTACAAAAGGGGACTAGCATGGGGTACATTACTACACTATGGGAGCCAGAATGTGGACATTACTACAAAAGGAGATCAGGATGGGGGACATCACTGCAAAAGGTATCCAGGATGGGGAACATCACTACAAAAGGAGACCAGGATAAGGGACATTACTACAAAAAGGGGATCAGTATAGGGGCATCACTACAAAAAGGGGATCAGTATGGAGATATTACTACAAAAGAGGATCGGGTGGGGGGAAATCAATACAAAAGAGGACCAGTATGAAGAACATTACTACAAAAAGGGGATCAGAATGGGAAAATTACTACAAAAAGGGATCAGTATGGGGGACATTACTACAATATGAGTTCCAGGTTGGGGACATTACTACTACTAGATGGGTATCAGGATGGGGACATTACTACATAATGAGGACCAGGATGGGGGCATTACTACTAGATGTGGATCAGGATGGGGGCATTACTACAATATGGGGACCAGGATGGGGAATATTACTACAAGAAGAGGGCCAGGAAAAGGGACATTTCTACAAAAGGCCTCAGGATTAGGCATTACTACAATATGAGGACCAGGATGAGGGCATTACTACAAGAAGGGAACCAGGATGGGGTCATTACTACAAGAAGGGGATCAGGGTGGGGGACATTAATACAATATGGGGACCAGGATGGGACATTACTACAAGAGGTCCAGGATGGGGACATTACTACAAGATGAAGCCCAGGGAGAGAACATTACTACAAGAAGGGGCTCAGGATGGGGACATTACTTCATGATGAGGACCAGGATGGGGACATTACTACATGATGAGGACCATAATGGGGACATTACTACATGATGAGGACGAGGATGGTCAACTTACTAAAAGATGGGGACATTACTACAATATGGGGACCAGGATGGAGATATTACAACATGATGAGGACCAGGATGCGGACATTACTACATGATGAGGACCAGGATAGGGACGTTACTGCAAGATGGGAATCAGGATGGGGACATTACTACAATATTGGGACCAGGATGTGGGACATTACTATAGGATGGGGACCAGTATGGGGATATTACCACAAGAAAGGGACCAGGATGGGGACATTACTACAAGAAGGGGAGCAGGGTGGGGACATTACTAAAAGAAGATCAGAATTTGGACATTACTACATTGAGCAAAAAATGCTGATATTAATAAAAATGTCACTAAAGGCCCATGTTACACCAGGCCACATTGCCGCCGATAACAGAGGCGATGAAGGGGCGTGGCCTATCGGCGGCGACATCGCCCCTACGTCGCTTCATGTAAAGGGGCGATGTCGGCACCGCCGGGCGGTCGCCTGGTTTCGGAGCAGTGCTCTGAAACCAGGCGACCATCATGGGGCGATGTGTACACATCACTCCATGTAACCGGCCGCCGGCAACCTGTCAGGCCATGGGAGCCATAGGCTCCCATTGTCCTGCATCGCTGCTGGTGTATTCAGACACGTCGGCGGCGATGCCGCTTGTCAGCTCGCCGGCACGGGGCTGGAGATGTAAATGGGGGATGGTGACGCTGGTGGGGCGCCAAAAACGTGCGCGCACCCACCAGTCGCCGCCGACATCCCCAGCCCCGTCGCCAGGTGTAAAGGGGCCTTTAGTCCTACAAGCAATGCGGCCCTCCGATATATATTTTTTTCTATGTGCAGCCCACCAACCCAGCCAAGTTTGAGACTCCTGCTTTAGCTCCTCCCTCTGTCTCTAGCTCCTCCCTCTTTCCATTGTCCTAGAATGTCCTAAATACAACTGTCATCTACTATCTCAGTAATCGTAAAGTCTTCACTGAACACAGATTTTATCTCTGAATTGAGAATTTTGATAATGACGGATCATTTCTGGTAGAGAAAGAAGCAAATTTGTCTGATAAGATATATTAAAAAGTTTGTTATTTGCATGTGTACTATTCTTCTATGAAATAAAAGCTAAAATGCCAGTTATGCTTTAAGTTTCTTTCCATATGAAAAGGTACATCATTAAATTTGATGAGAAGGAAACATTTCCCCAAAGTAGACATTTTTTCAATAAGCATCAAGGTTGGCCTGCTGTCATGCATCTGCATTTGAACTTCCTTCTCTATCTACCAAACCCCAGCAGGCACACCTTTTCTTCAGGTGTTTAGTATCTCTTAAAGGGAATATGTCAGGTCAAAAATCCATGTGTAACTGATATCATTTTCTAATTCCATTCTATAAGCTCTTTCTGTTTTTGTATTTCTATTATTTATACTTCCCTCCTATCCTGTGTTAGCTTCAAAATAAAAGATTAATTCCATTTGTCAATGTGAGCTCTCTGCTGCCCACTCTCCAAGGACTGAATATTTATGCATCACTACACTGCCTGCCCTCCTCTCTGATATGTATTCTCTGTGACTTATTGCAAACAGAGGAGAAGGGAAGGGGGAAAACTGGGGGAATGAGGTGTGTTCTTTTTTTTTGATGCAGCTCTTGATATCATTGCGTGTATCTGAGGTATGTGTGTAGTGTGTTTAGTCTGAGATTTTATTATGTGATTATAAGAACATTTGATTATTTGCTCAGCAGATACACACATTACATGTCTGCAGGAAAACCAACGTTCATAAAATAGAAATCTTACAGATAGCACATTGTGCAGGACAAAACACCTACCCCACCCCAGCACAGAGGGGAGGGACCGAACACCAGCTTTGCTGGATGGAAAAAACAGGACCCAAGAAGCCTGATGAAATGGTGTAACTTTATTCTGACGCTTTTCGGAGCAGCCTCTGCTCCTTCCTCAGGGATTATCCAATAATAATCCCTAAGGAAGGAGCAGAGACTACTCCGAAATGCATCAGAATAAATTTACACCATTGCACCAGACTTCTTGGGTCCTGGTTTTTCCATCCAGCAGCGCGGATCACAGGCACTTCGTCCTGTTTCCAGTTGTTTGCCACGTTGTATGTGGAGGTGTGGATCCAGCGGCAGCTGTACGAGCACTAATACTAGTTGTGTGTTCACACAACCGGATCAGGTGAGCAAATTTCATCAGGCTATGGCCCCACTCTGCCTAGAGCTTTGTTAGGCGTGGATATTTATATATTTATAAAGCCGGCTGTGAATACACTGGAGAGGTCTACTGAAGGAACTGCATGCAGGGTGTGAAAATGCGTATAGCATGGAAACTAGAAAGTTTACTATAATGATTTTACCTGTTTTTAACAGGGATGCCCGAGCACTAGTCATGGTAAAATTAGTATCATACTGAAAAATGACCTAATGAAGACCCTTTAACTTATTTTCTCTTAGTTGCTTTAGTTCTATTAGGGTAATGAGGCGGTCAACATGCTAGGGGGTACTCGGATACCGGGGCTGATGGCAATTTGGATGGGGGATCACGGCTGGTTGGTCCCCGGGTCCCGTGCCCTGGACCCTCAATGGCGGGGATGGTTGGGAATGTTGGTGGTGAAGGGGATTATTTACGCGACGCCACCTGTGGTACCTGGTAAAGTTTTTACCAGCACTGTGGCCGACCGCTGAGGTGATGGAGGTGCAGCTAAGTGTAGTACAGCTCCCCACAGGTGGAGCTTTTCCTCAGGGCAGCGGGGATGGATGAGGGGAGTCGTAGTAGAGTCTCTGTGGTCAACGCTGTGGGTTGCGGCGGGTAAACAGGCACACACACACACAGTAGTCTTTGTTTTGGTACCTTTTACTGATGACGGGTAACCAGATCCTCGGTGTAATTTGGGGCTTTCATCTTGGAGAGTTGTGAGGCCTATTCTGTCACTGTGTACTGTGGTTTTGGGTTAAGTTCTGCCTGTAACTTAACTCGCCGCTCCTTCTCCCCTCCCAGGGCTTTGCTCTATAACTGATAAATTAGGTCCTTCTGTGGGGTCCCTATTCTTCCCTTGGCCCCTGGTCCTGTGCTTGGTCAATTTCGAGTGTCTCTTACTTTGTTTGTCAGGGGGGTTAGTTTCTCCTGGTCCTTCTGGGATTTTCCTGCTGCAGTGAATGCGTAGCAGAGTCGGACTCTGGTGTCCAGGTGAGCTAAATGGAAACCTGGTTTGTTCCTTCTTTAATTCCCTGCTTCCTCCACTGCCCTCCGACCCTCTCCCTAGGGTGCATCACAGCTGGGTCAGTGTTCCCTGGTTCTGGGCGTGGCTCTACCCCAGCGACCAGCTCATTCACTCCTGCTCTCTCCTCTCTGACTAACTAACTAACTAACTAACTGACTCCTCCCCTCAGGCCTGGATCTTTTTAAAGGGGTTTTGGCTTAAGGCAGCCAGTAGAGCTTCCACTTCAGGTCTGGGGTGGAAGGTGTTGTGTGCTGTGTGTACCAAGGTGTAAATCCCTCCTTGCACCGGTGGATCCTGTGGCAATCCCCTGCAGGGGTGCCACAGTAAAAAGTGTATTCAGTTACTTGTTTGTCTGCCTAATCACTTTTTTGGTGCAGCTTTAAATACCTTCCCTCTGCTGCTATTTCCGGTTTGTGATATTCTCATTTTGATGTCCAGCCATTCTGCCATGTGTTTATGCCAGTCAGTGGAAGACCAGCTAGGAATCATCTCTCTGCTCTTTATGTTATTTACTCTGCACCTACCTTCTGTTATTAGAAAGTAGGTAGCATATTCTTTAGCAGTTTATATCTAATCTTGTATTTTGTACTTGTTGTTTGTTTCCTGCATTCACCTTCTGTCTCAGCACATTTTACCTCTTTACGTAAATTGCATTCTGCTTTGCCCTCTGGTTCTTTAGGAGGAATATGAAGCTCTCAATAGCCAATCAGGCAGAAAAGGTAAGAGTGCCACTGTGTAGTCTGTGGTTAGTCCTATCCCAGCTTATGTAGGAACCATTAAGGACTTCAGGGTTTGGATGTACACTAGCGATCAAAATTAGAGAACAACAATGTTAAAGTCATTGTGTTCTATTTGAAAATATCATGAATAAAATAGCAGTAATCTAATCTTTTCCTAAATTGAATGTATTCTAAAGCACAGAATAAAAATGTAAATGAGATAAATGAAAAAGAAAATGATCAAACCAAGAGAACACTTTCAGATGCCTGCAAGTTCTTGGTGCTAATCTGGCACCTGGTGCTCATTTCCTTAATTATCTGACAAACCTTATTTAACTGGCAGCCTAACTTTCCAGTGTGCACTCACTTTGCAAAAATAGTGTGCCATTCCAAAGTGACTGAAAACCTCTGACAGCAGGTTGTCCAGATGACGGGCAAATGAGTCACCCTATCAGCTATAGCAACAAACGTTGGTCATTCCAAGTCTGATTTCTAGAATATTGCATCTTTGAAACAATACAAACTCTTTCAAGTCCCCCAAAAAGACTGGTTGCCCTTGAAAAATAAATGCAAGAGAGGAAAGAAGAATGTGGAGAATCACCAAAGGTAATTGTTTCAATACTGTAGCTGGAATAGCTCACCAGTTCAGCACTGAACATTGTATGGATCGGTTTCGTCATACAGTGTCATGATGTTTAAGAGCATTTGGACTGAAAGCCCACTCTGCAGTGACCAAACCTCTTATTAGCAGAAAGAATCAAAAGGCTAGACTCACCTTTGGAGAGGAGCATATTGTGTGGACAGAGAACAAGGTATCCAGAGTTAATTTTAGTGATGAAAGCAAGTTTAGTTTATTTAGAGAAGGTAATCCAGCGCCATTGGTGCTGTTATTCTTTTTTATTCAGGTTTTAAAAACACACATACACCCACATCAGGGGAACGCTAGACGTGTTTCAGGGAACATGTCCACTTAATCATTAGCACATCTAGCTATGAACCAGTAACAAATATATATACAACTTAAAAACAACAGCAAGTGTGCATACTAATCAATGATTGCAAGGAAACAGAATTGCCAGACCAGATGTAGAAACCTGATTCTGTCACACATGCCCATATGAAAGAACACACTCCTCCATAGAACAATAATCTTACAATGCTCATGTTAAATATCAATATAAATTATATTACATACACTTGACACATTGAATCTCATCGTGTCTACACAAAACTCGTTTGTTCCGTACCAAGGGATGCACATGCTCTACTGGGGTGAAACTAAAGAGCAGAACCATATCAGTAAAAATAAAGTAAGTCACTCCTATAGTTGAGACCCTGGGGAGGCATGAGCCAAGTTTAAGGATCCATAATTTTTCTTTGTTATACAGCGTTTTTTTCCCAGTTTCCCCGCAATAGGGACGCGGTACCATTTCTATAGCTCTTATTTTTAATTGGCTCACATCACCAGAGTGGACTTCCTTAAAGTGCTTAGAAAACCCATAAACACCTGGTCTATTGATTTTAGGGTCGGATTTCGCTGCCGTTATATGCTCAGACATCCTGATCTTAAGTTTGCGGGTAGTGCAACCAATGTAATTTTTCTTACAGCTTATACAAGTGGCCATGTATACCACATTTGTGCTGTTACAATTCATGTGGGTGTTTCTCTGGTAGTTTCTACCACCATCTGAATTTTGAAATTCTGAGCCAGAAATTACATACTTGCACAATCCTCATCTTTGTTCCCTGCATTTGTACATGCCTTTGTACATTAGCCATGTAGGAATTTGACTTTTCGGTTCTGAAAAGATGCTGTGGGATAACACACTACCCACATCCCTTGCCTTTTTAGGAATCGTCCTCCACCCTGATGCCAGGATAGATGACAATTTGTCATCCTGGTATAGGACAGTATTTTCTTCATATCCCCAAACTATTGGCTATAAGGGGTAGAAAAGACAGGCAAGACACACTCATTAGATTTGGTATTATTTTTCTCCTTTAAGAGGATTTCCTACTTCTTTGGTCGGCAATGCCTTTAGCTCTATCTAACATCCACCTAGGGTAGCCCCTATCCTTCAATCTGGTATTTATGACCCTTGCCTCCTCAGTGAAACCTTGGTTTTTGAGCAGTTTCTTTTCTCCCTGATTAATTCCCCTAAGGGGAGATTTTTGATTATATGTTTAGGGTGGCAGCTATCCGCCCGAAGGACGGAGTTACCGTTGATGGCTTTTCTAAACAATTTAGAGTGTATCTTGCCAGTCTCCAAACATCCCGTCAAGAAGAGATCTAAAAATGGAGTTGAGTTTACATGTACTTCCATAGAAAACTTCAGATTGAAGTAATTTCTATGGAAGTCATCAAGTAAGATCTGTGGGGTTGGCACGGGAGATACATCAGACGACAATGACGAAATAAAGATCATGTCATCGATGTACCTCCCATGCCAGCTGGATTACTTTCTTTATATGACTTGGATGGAAGAAGCTACCATTAACCAGACTAGTGAAGTCCTGTGACCACAGATGTGCTCAAGTCATTCAATGCAAAGGCCTGTACAAACCAATGGCCTGTACACTTCCTACTGATTGGTGACTGTTGTAACGTTCACAACATTTAGATGCTTCTGGGCTCGCTTAACAACCTCATACATATTCACTGCTTCACAGCTAGGGGTTGGTATTCTCCTCCTGGGGAGGCACATAGATATTGCAGCACACAGTAGCCCCACATGTGCCACATTCATTAGAATTGAAAAATCCGGGTGCTTTACCCAGCTCCTTCCGATGTCCTGTTGCAGTGGCATTTGGAGTAGTAGAGGGAGTCAAGAATTGACAACTGTAATCAAGCCCTACATTGGTAATGTCAGGCCTCTATGAGACCCACGCATTACCAAGTCAGTGAGTAAATAGTTCAAAATACAGAGAAAAATTCTTTATTTGAAATAAAACACACATCTACCTATTTATAAACACCCAACATACCCTCTGAGGGTAATCCACAGCACAATGTCCCTCAAAGAAGCTCTGCTACATTTTGGTGAGTGAAGATATTAGGCTGTAGTCCCTTGAATCAGGGTCAGCCAGCAGGGCCACCCACTCTCCAGAGAGGAGCATGCAGCTGCATGGATTTCTATGGAGCTGCATGTTACTGTCTGGGGAGCAGATGGCTGTGCTGCATGATGCCGTAGTGGGATCACAGCTTACAGTGCCCACTTACCGCAAGTAGCTAACTCACACTGACAGCCAGTTGTGGGAGCAGCGATGGCAGACAGTTCATCTGAAGTCAAGGCTCACACACCATGGCAGCTGTACCAGTTGTGACCTTAGATGAATTCTTTGATGTCACTGCTCTCATAACTGCAGCTCTTCATGGAGTCAGTGTAAGTGCTGCTTGGGATGAGCAGTCACTATGAGGTAACTGGTCATCAGGGATGAGCAAGTATACTCGCTACGATATTCGCCGAATAGTAGCGGTATTCGGGCTACTCGCTACTCTCTGAGTACTTATGTGTACTCAGGAGTAGCGAGTAGTCCTAATACTTTCACAGTGTATCTATGGATACACTGCGAAAGTACCCTAAAATTGAGTAAAAGTTGTTAAAAAACAATAAACTTACATACTCACCTGTCTGACGCCTGCACCGGGACCGGAAAACCTCACCTCCGATCGCTGGACAAGGACCTTTCACTACCAGCCAATCAGATGGCTGGTAACGATCTGGCCAATCAGATTGCGCAATGTCACAACCAGGGGATCGCTAGCGGCCACCTGATTGGCCAATTTGCAAGGTCCTAGATGTACTATCAGGACCTTGCAAACTGTCCAATCAGGTGGCCGCTAGCGATTACGTAGTTGTGACATGGTGCCATCTGATTGGCTGGTAGTGAAAGGTCCTTGTCCAGCAATCGGAGGTGAGGTTTTCCGGTCCCGATGCAGGTGTCGGACAGGTGAGTATGTAAGTTTATTGTTTTTTAACAACTTTTACTCACTTTTAGGCTACGTTCGCAGTGTATCTATAGATACGCTGCGAAAGTATTCGTACTCGCTATACTTGCAATGAGTAACAAGTACCGCTACCTACTCGTAGCGAGTATAGCGAGCACGAATAATAAGGTACTCGGTCATCCCTATTGGTCATCACAATATAGCAGCCCTGAGAAGCTTTGAGGGACATCATTGTGAATTTACCATTGCAAGGTATGTTTGGGGTTAAAGTGTAGAATAGGTAGTCTGCATGACATTTCAAATAAAGGATTTTTCTATGTATGTTTTATTTGAAATAAAGGATTTTTACTTTGTGTGTCTGTTTTTTTTTTTTTATTATTTCCTTATAGGATTTGTGATGAACGGGTCTCATAGAGGCCTGAACATTTCCAATTCAAGGACTGTCATTAACCCTTTCTATTACCTCATTTGGCAATGCAAAAGAGCAGCATCAAGGCATATTTAAGGGAGGCGCCAGTTCTGGGGCAGCTGCAGCCTGATGTTTTTAAGCTGGAGATGGCCAATAACAATGATCATTTCCACAATGAGAATAAGAGACCTCAGCTGTCTGGTTTACCTTGGCAGGTTTTCCAAAATGGGGGGACCCTATGCCTTTTTTTAAATTAATTATTTTTAGCTAAATACAAGGCTAAAGTATCCTTTAGTGCCAAATGAAAGGCACGTAAGGGTGCAAAATTGCAATATATGGGGAGGTGGAACATTATATTGGCATTATATAGGCATTTTACATGTATGTATGTATTTATCTCTGATCTATCTATCTATCTATCTATCTATCTATCTATCTATCTATCTATCTATCTATCTATCTATCTATCTATCCTTTCATTCTATCTATCCTTTCATTCTATCTATCCATCTATCTTTCTATTATTTCTATCTATATATCATCTGTTATTCCTATGAATCTATTTATCCATTCATACTCTATTCATCAGCTTGAACAGCTGAAAACTAAAGGGACCTTTAAAATCTTAAATGATTTTAAAATCTTTAACAATTAGCAGGCTGAAGCAGCATCTGTTAGATGTGCTACTCCTGAAGCTTTACCCAGGTTCTTCCACTGCATTGGTGTTTTGGAAAATGGGGAAATGGTATTTGGAGATGATGCCAGCTGGCTAATGTTAGCTGAGACAAAGCTCAGAGGTTACTAATGTCGACGAGTCAGTCAGATACCCGACATTACTAACCAAGTCAGTAAGGACACAAATAACCACACCAATACTCCCCTTTACTTTACTGAAGTCACTGAAGTTGTCTCAGGTTAAATAGCTGGTGTCACAAAGCAGGGAATCCCTCTGCGTGACCTAAGATAACCTCAGTGGCATTGGCACTAATAACACTCACTGTCTTGTGAGAGCCACGTTATCACATGAGATGTAGCAGATATAGCTCTCCGGTATCCTAACACAGTGCATATAGGGAACATTACTTATAAAGGAAAAAGACTGGCATCACCTAATATAAAAGTGCATGCAAAAAATCAATGTACGTAGAAAAAAGAGAATCGCTGCAAAACTAAACATAATCTAAGTGTCTATAGGGAATGTTGACTATAAGGAGTGAAATGCAGTTCAAACTTTGAAGGATATTTCCTGTGGGACACTTCGAGTCTGAACTGCAGTAATCTTTGTGATGGCACCGCTTGTCACACTGTCACCAGTGCCTGCTTGCCTGCTTTCTGTGAACATGACCCCAATATTCTTGTCATAGGATCCACGGAGAGTCCTGGTGGAAGGGCTCAAAAATTCCTCTTGACCCCTGGCTAAGTCCAAAGAGGCTTCTAGGGCAACCATAGTCCTAAAGGGCTGCAAACAGTGCAGGTTTTCAGGATTTCCATAGCATTGCACAGGTGGGAATTTAGTGGGAATGATGGGTGCCGACTAGTGATGAGCAAGCATGCTCGGCGCTACTCATCACTCGCATGAGTATCCTGGTACTCGGGATGCTCGAGTACTGCCAAGATGCTCAGACTCTTCACTAATAATTATCGATCTGACACAAATACACAGCTCCCTTCAGTGTACACAGTGAACTGGCACCTCACAGAGAGCAGATTGATTGTTGGGGTCCTTCTAGGGGGCACAGCAAGGTGTTGTATGCTGCAACAATTTGAAAAAAGACCCCTCCCTTTCCAAGAAACACTAGTTTTACAGCCGGAAGTCTGTGGGTGGAGCCTGTCACTAATTGACTTACATTGGGCTCGGTGCTCGGATGAGTACCCAAGCATCTCGAGATGCTCGACCCAAGCATTTTAGTGCTCGCTCATCACTAGTGCCGACCTCCACTGTAATGTAGGGGATAGGAGGAAGTGTATTTTTAGAGCATACCTTGTGAATTGTTCTGCTACTGTTTAAACCAGAATTTTTTTCCTTTGGCTCACTCAAGGTTGATATTGAAGCTGCAGTTGCTGTTGGGTGGCTCTGCAGGTAGAGGTATAGGTTTCAGGTTATCACAACCTTGGCCTTTAAATAGCCTCCTCTTCCTCTAGAGGGTGTCACTGATAGAGTTTCTCTGCCTTTGATCAAGCAAGCTGAAGTTGGCTTGGCTCTGCTAAAGCTTTGCGCTTAATCTGTGGAAGTTGCTATTTTCCCTTGTCTGTGGTGGGAGGTGAGAGGGAGTAGTTGAGGGCTGTTTAAGGAGTTGAGAGAAAGGGTGGGGGCCCGTACATCCTCACTATCTGGAGTACCTTCGGGAATAGGGCTAGTCAGCAATCCAGGGCCACAGCAATCCCAAATCCAGGGCGAGACTAGCTTCCCAGTAGCCCTTTATACCATCCTGCTTTTTTCCCTCATCTGCTACATGAATGACAATACTTCTTTCTTCCCCACTTGCCTTGCATTTTAGCCTTTCTCTAATGTTATTGTCATGAGGTTGCAGTTCAGTAAAGAGTTTGTTCTTAGGGTTAAATATGTTGAAACAGATAAACTTGGACCCTAGCCGTTATCACAATTAAACTAATTGTAGAAAAGCAAATATCGCAAATACTGTATTATCAGTGCGAGTAACGAATAGTACCGAGTATATTCGCTTATCAGTACAGAGTATACATATCCATCATGCAATAACATTAAGGTAACTTCTGTCTCCTAATTTATTCGACAGCAGAACAATGACCCCAAACCTACAGTTAATGTCATTAAAACTATCTTCAGAGTAATGAAGAACAAAGTGTCCGGGAAATGATATTGGCCCCAACAGATCCCTGATCTCAATGTCATCAAATCTGTGGAACTATTTGAAGATACAGAAGGATTTGCAGAATTCAGATATCTGGGTGTTTATTTTTGCTAAATATTTGGAACGACCTCACTGCCAAGTTCTTTCAAAATCTGTGTACCAGACTACTTACAAGACTTGGAATAAAACGATGTTTGGGTGAGCGCTGGGATATGAAGACAGCTACACTTCAACAAGTATTTTACCTGTAAGTTTATTGTTCAAATCACACTAGGTCCTCTCCCACAACATGTTTCGACGCTCAGGGCGTCTTCCTCAAGTCTTCCAAGACTTGAGGAAGACGCCCTGAGCGTCGAAACATGTTGTGGGAGAGGACCTAGTGTGATTTGAACAATAAACTTACAGGTAAAATACTTGTTGAAGTGTAGCTGTCTTCATATCCCAGCGCTCACCCAAACATCGTTTTATTCCATTGCCTGCATATCCATCTCCCTATGGGGAGAGCGGTGGAGCAGCTCCGGAGGAGAAGACAAACCTAACAGAGGAGAGGAAAACACGTGAGGGATCACGTGCAATTGCACAGGCGGACACCGAGGAAAAAGGGAAAGAATTCCACACCGCATAGAGAGAGACCCCGTGCACTCACTACGTGAGCCCCCCTGTTGTGCGGACAGCACAACAGGAAAAGGTGAGTGTAACGGTGACTTAACAGAGGGTGGATATAAAACATAAAGCAGCGTGGCGCAACCAATTTCTATATCTCATTACTTACAAGACTTGACAATGCTTTTGCAAGGAGTGGTCACACCAAATACTGATGTTATTTAGATTTCTCTATTGTTCATTCACTTACCTTTTTGTTAATTGATTTAAGAACATCATCACAACTATAATGGCCACTTTACACGTCCCGATATCGGCATCCAACTCCGATAAAAGGTCACGTGGTTCGTGCGTTGGCCCCGATATTGTTCGTGCGTTGTATGGTGTAAATGTCCAATACGATGCACGAACGATGCCAAAACAATATCGGGGAAGTAATGAGCAGGCTCTCCAACGGCCCGATATTGGATGGACGATGTGGCCGGATCGTGCTGTGTGAAAGCCCAACAACGTTGTGGAGTACAGCGTCCCCTATTCTCTCCCATGTTAAATGGTCGTTCCTGGGTCGGCTGTACAAGGGGGCGTAGACATCGCAGTTGTGTTGCCTGCCGATATCGCGCTGTGTAACATCTCCTATGCGATCTTGGAATTCTGCCCAGGAAAAGCGCGCTCCCGCGTCGTTGTATCCAACATCGGCCCGATGTTGGGACGCGTAAAGTGGCCAAAAGTGTACAGAGTCCACTGGGCCACCATAATCCTTTTATACCCCTTCAATTCTTCAGTTCTGAAAAAATAGAGGTGTCCGCAACTTCCTCATCTTATTAAATGAATATAGAAGTGAAAAAATGGATTCGATAGGGCAGCGAAAATAAGATTTTATGTTTTCTCCAAATTTGTGTCTACATTATTACTTATCTTACAAGTCTCATCTAATTTTTGCAATGTAAAATCTTTTGGCCTATGTAAAATCCATTTTCTTGCAGCGAGAAAAATGTCACAAATAGGCGTGATCTTCTGATATGTCATTTATAAAGTGATAATTGATGCAAATTTCTGCAGCCAAAACTGTAACTAAATCAATATCAGCTACCGCAATGCAACATTTAGTTCATATTAAACCTGTGATAGCATGCAATCTCAAGTCTGAGAGATAATGGCTATTCAACAGAAAATATGTAAACTCTGTTTTATCAAAATTGGGTGTTTGATGTTTAGTAGACATTCGCCGTGGATCTGCTGTCTCGCTTTTCCCATATCTTTCAATAGTTTAATTGGTAAATTTGAGGAAATAGCAGAAAAATGGATATCATCAGCAAACTTCACATAGCAGAGACCAAAAGATTACGTGACCTTGAACCAGTGAAACCTTTCATTATAAATAGAAATATGCCAAAAAAATACATTTAACTCTAACAATTATTTCTAGACATTAAATAGTTAAAAAATGAAAAAATTGTTAAATTTGTTTAAAAAAAAAATTATTTAGTTCTGCAATTTCAACAGGGATATTTCAGTCTGATATGAATACAATGTAAATAATTGCCACCATTATGCTTTATGCATGGAGGCTATACAGGAACATGAAGTTCCTATAGCTCTGTAGTGCTCCATTCAGCTCTATATTACTGAAATATGATAGTATTATTATTATTATTATTATTTGCATCAGTTTAATACTCTGGACCCCAAACTTAAGCTCAATATTGCGCACCCCTCACTTACTTCCTTAAAGGGAACCTGTCACCCCAAATAACCCTTATAACCTATTAAAACCTGTGCCTGCAGCCTTACAATACATTCTAACACATCCCTGTCTCACCTTTTGTAGTAATCTACAAGTACAATTATGTAGTTTGCAAACTTACGAAAATCTTGTCACAGGGGCGTTCCTCCAAGGCATTTTGACCGGTAGGCAGGTCCCCTGTGCCGCGCTACCCCTGCCTCGTTGCTATAATACGCCCTAATGGGTGTCATTGTACAAATGCAGAGCGTGCGCACGATTTCAATATCGCGCCCGCAGAGTCACAGCTGCGATGCGGTCATGTGTCGCCGGGATCGCCGCGTCACTTCCAGTCGCATACAGGCAGACTTCAGCATGCTATCTGCGCATGTGCGAAGTCTGCCTGTGAGACCTGCGACTGGAAGTGACGCGTCCCGGCGTCACATGACCACGTCGCAGCTGTGAAGTTGTGGGCGCAATATAGAAATCGTGCCCGCGCTCTGCATTTGTACAATGACGCCCATTAGGGCGTATTAGAGCAACGAGGCAGGGGTAGCGCGGCACATGGGACCTGCCTACCAGTCAAAATGCCTTGGAGGAATGCCCCTGTGACAAGATTTTCGTAAGTTTGCAAACTACATTATTGTACTTGTAGATTACTACAAAAGGTGAGACAGGACTGTATTAGAATGTATTGTAAGGCTGCAGGGACCGGTAGTAATAGGTTACAAGGGTTATTTGGGGTGACAGGTTCCCTTTAAATACTGCAATTAGTGCTGATTATCTGATCTATTTAGCATAATGGGAGTGAGATCCTCTTGATATATCACCCTGATTTAAAACAGGTAAATGGGTGCAGCAGCACAAATAATGCAGACTTAATGATAACAGTGGAACAAGATGGAGATTTTTTAACTATTTACACTTTCAATGATCAAAATGCATTTTTTTTAAGGAAATGACAGATTACAATACAGATGTTAAATTGTGAACCAATCAATGCAATTTTGCTTCACGACCTCTAATCCTACAATTTCCTATACAATATTCATATAAACATACTATACATGGCCCATTGATGCCCGTCTAGTTCCTGTGATAGTGTTTACCGTCTTCACTATAGTTATCTGCAATGGTAACTGTAAAGGCTCCAACGGGAATAAGCTCAATTTCCCATTAAGCCACAAGTGGTATCAGCTACCTTTGGCATAGTTTAAAGGGATATTGACCATCTCCAAGATCTTATCCCAATACATAGTAGGTGTAATAATAATAATATTAGCAAATACCTCCAGTCAGAAATGTAGTCTAATTCTCCTTATTGCTATGTCGCTTACCTCATGTGCAGTGTGGTGCAGCAGTTGACTGCCCCACAGGTGTTGGTGCTGGGATTTGCGGTTCCAGGGCTATGGTACGGTGTTAGATGTGGTGGGGCTGCGGGTTGGAGGCCAGGGGAGTGGCTGTCTGACCTGGGTCCTCCTGTGGGTGTGGCGGAACACAGATAGGCGTGCTTCCTCTTGGTCACATGGGTTGTGAGGTCAGGAAAAGGTCCTTGACCACAGGAAAGGAAGGAGCCTTGGGAATAAGGGTGGTGCTTTCCCAGCGTCAACTGTAGCTGAGGAAGCCACAGGGAGACTGGATAACCCTGGACTCTGGAAGTTTGCACCCGGTCTGAGCCCGGACCGGACCAGAGTCGGTGAACCTAAAGAGAAGGCATTCCCCCCAGCTAAGACCGCAGCCAGCGATTCCGTTGATGGACTAAAGGTCATTAGTTGCTGTTATGGACTAACCAGGTGTCGTCCCGGTCGGTGGGGACAGCCTGACATAGTGTACCTGTCCTGTTCATGAATGCCCTCTATACTCTATGCGGTTTATGAGGATTAAGAATAAACCGTTGGACTTTGTTTTACCTTAAGACCCAGTTGTATGCTCAGTTTCTGCAGCCAAGCAGTTCTCGAGGAGGTTTCATGAGCCTAATGAGCGGCCAAGCATTCCCTTAGGCATGTGTGGACGCCACAGCAGCTATTGCAGCTTAGGTATCCATGGGCTACGACCACTCATATAGTGACAGTCTGTTGGTTGCTAGTGGTCATAACCATGGATAAATAAGCTGCAATGCCCTGCACATGAGGCAAGCAACAAGGCTAATCAGAAGAATTATAACACATTTTAATTGGATATACAGCTCTGGCAAAAATTAAGGATTACTGCACAGTTTTCTAAAAATCCCCATCTCTAAGGGCCATTTTACACACACCAACTTCTGTGTCCAACATCTGAACAGATCTCTGGTTGCAGTGAAATCATGGACACATTGCTCCATTTTAGCCACATAATGAAACAAGTGTCCATGATTTCACTGCAACCAGAGATCTGTTCAGAAGTTGGACACAGAGGTTGGTGTGTGTAAAGTGGCCCTAAATGTCTAACAGCCATTCCATTCCAGTGTCAGTTGAATTCCAACCAAAGTATCCCTCATTCTACTTAATGTGCTTCTAATTAGGTGATCACCTGAATCAAATCTTATTTAATGAGGGAAAGTATAAAAAACACTGGTGTGATCTTCACAATCCTCTTGCAATAGGACAAGCTGGATGGCAAAACAAGTGCTAGGAATAGCCCAAACGTAATTTGAATGAAAAAGTAACTTTTAACTATGCCAAAGGAGTTGAAAAGAAAAGTCTTGAGTGAGGAAAAAAAGAGCTAAATTCTGGCTTTAATAGCAGAGGGATACAGTGAGCATCATGTTACCTCCATTCTTAAAATTTTGAAGACAGCAGTCCATTATAAAAAGGTCAAGCAGCAGACATTGGGGACAACAAAGCTACAGACCAGCAGAGGGCGAAAGCGACTCTCCACTGATTGGGATGACCTTCATTTTATTTGAATGTCACTCAGCAACCGCAGAATGACATATGGCAGCTGGGGTGAAGTTCATGGCAATAACAGTTCGTAACAGGCTCCTATAGGCAAGTCATGTAAAGCTAGAAATGAAACCTTTCATCAATAAGAAGCAAAGGAGAGGAAGGCTGAAGTTTGCCAAAGACCATAAGGATTGGACCATAGAGGACTGGAGTAAGGTAATCTTCTCTGATGAGTCCAATTTTCAGCTGTGCCCAAAGCTTGGTTGTCTAATGGTTAGATGGAGACCTGGAGAAGCGTACCAGCCACAGTGTCTTGCACCCACTGTGAAATTTGGTGGGGGATAGGTGATAATCTGGGGATGCTTCAGCAAGGCTGAAATTTGGCAGGTTAATCTTTGCGAAGTATGTATGATTCAAGCCGCGTACAAGGTTATCCTTGAAAAACACTTGCTTCCTTCTGCTCAGGCAATGTTCTCCAACTCTGAGGACTGGTTTTTCCAGCAGGACAATGCCTCATGCCACACAGCTAGGTCAATCAATGTGTGGATGAAGGAGCACCTCATCAAGACCCTGTCATGGTCAGCCCAATCTCCATACCTGAACCCCATTGAAAACCTCTGGAATGTAATCAGGAGGGAGATGGATAGTCACAAGCCATCAAACAAAGAACTGCTTTAATTTTTGTGCCAAGATTAGCATAAGGTCACCCAAAAGCAGTATGAAAGACTTGTGGAAAGCATGCCAAGACCTTTAGGGCAGGTAGTGTAGCACTGCTGTTAAGAAAGCTACACCACCTGTCTTAAATAGGCATTTTTTTTGCTGCTGCCAGTCTCAGCAATTTGTTCGGACTAGTAGCAGTGTGATTTACACAGTAGTGTAGCCCACTTGTGAAAAGCTACACCGCCAGTGTACTTCCTACTAATTTTTAACTGCATCTTGGCCACAACTGACTTCCGGTCAAGTCTCAGCGGGACAAAAACTATTAGTGTTGGCCACTTGTAATACAATCTACTACACCGCCAGTGTACTTACTTCCTATTAATTTTTAACTGCACCTTGGCCACATCTGACTTCTGGTCAAGTTGCAGCAAAAAAAAACTATTATGGTACATTTACACGCGGCCACAGGAAGGTAGGAACAGGCAGGCATCGGACACAATTGTGCCTGTTGCCTTGAAAAGACCTCGATGTGGCTTCGTGTAATTCAGGACTTTCCTTCCTGTGTCTTCCCTGAAGGAAGGAAAGTCCTGAATTACACGAAGCCACATCGAGGTCTTTTCAAGGCAACAGGCACAATTTGTGTCCAATGCCTGCCTGTTCCTACCTTCCTGTGGCCGTGTGTAAATGTACCATTAGTGTAGGCCACTTGTAATACAATCTACTAGACCGCCTGTGTGCTTCTTACTAATTTTTAACTGCACCTTGCCCAGGTCTCACTTTGGGCCTAGTAGCAGTGTTGGTTCAGTCACCTCTACTTGATTGACATTCACCTTTTTCTTGTAAAACAACTGTACTGCTCCCAATTTTTTCACATACAAAATGAGTGGCAAAAGGCCTGCTGTTGGTGGAAATGGGAGTAGGCATGGTGGAAAGGGAAAAAAAGTTTGTGTCCGTGGGGTAGATGCTAAGCTACATTAACATCTGCTGAAGATAGACAATCTTCCAGCCAAAGTAAAATGTCTACTTCTTTACGTGGCCAATCGGATATGATCCCTTTCTTATGGACACGACCATCGAAACCACTTGTAAGTGAGGCACAAAAACAGCAGGTGCTTGAATAGTGCTCCATCAAGTGGCCTCTCCTCCACCTCAACTTCTACATCACAAACCCTCCAGCCATCTGAGGTGTCAGACCAATCACACTTGATTACTCCAAGCTCCCAAGTGTCCAGCCACCCTCCTCAGTCTGGGGTAACAGACATGTTTGAGTCTGCAGAGCTGTTCAATCACACAATAGCCAGGGAGTCAGAGGTCTGCTCCAAAACTGCAGTGAGTCCAGATGAGTTAATGATCTGCCCTGATGCCCAGAAGCTTTGTGAGTCAGACCCAGGCCCAGATGAAGAAGCTTCTGACCTTTATGCAGACCCTCATGCCCTAACAGTACATACTGTTGGTGGACACCAGGAGGATGATTCTGATGAGACTCCAGGCTCCTTTCTGCCCCTCCTCGATGCAGCAGCACAAGCCCCGCTGGGCGGCATTATTCTTTCTTCATCGCCACCTCCTCCATTTGGAATCTCCCACCCACTTTACACTATAAGGTAGCGGTTAGGATCGGCACGACAGAAGGCAGTGACTCAGGTATTTAATCACTCAGCACACAGTTTAATGGCACAGTTCAGGTATTCACAGATCTCCAGGTTCCGGGGCACAGCCGAGTACAACCTCATACAATCCCAACAGCTGATATAGAAGCTCTGTATCTTCCCCCGGGTAGGCTGTGTTAGGTCAGCACACAACCTTTCTCTCCTCACCGTCATTAGCCTCATGAACGCCCACTCTGAGAGAGCTCACAGGCTATGTTAAATCTTCCCACAGTGCTCTACACAGCAGCTGCTGCTACTGTGCTGACACACTCCACCCCCTCCCCACAGCCCAGGGAAGCTTGTATCATCTCCTATTCACCCGCACACCTGGGCGTCAGTGCTTTCAATCAGCACTCAGCTCCAGTAGCAGCTAACCCTGTGTGTGCTGCTACCGAGCAGAAGATACAATCTCCCATATGCTGTGTCCCAGTTAGGGGACACATCGAGGTCGCATCACCACAACATGATAGGTGTAAAGCAGGCGGGAGATTCCAAATGGAGGAGGCAGCGATGAAGAAAGAATAATGCCGCCCAGTGGGGCGTGTATTGCTGCATCGAGGAGGGGCAGAATGGAGCCTGGGGCCGCCTTTTCAGTCCCCAGCTTCAGGGACTTCTGTAAGTTAGAAGTTATTTTTCTGCTGTTTTATAGGGTGGATTTAGCTCAGAGAGAGATAGATAGGGAGCAGCTAGGAAGGTGTAGGGACAGGTAGTGATAGTGTAGGGGCTTAGATCCAGGCGACAGGTTCCCTTTAATGCTTTTAGGTGTTGGTGAGCCCTCGAAGTTGGTTAAAAAATCAGGACTAGGGATTCATCAAATATGTGGATCCCCTTTACCTAATGGTTATTTGATAGTAGTCTGGTGAGATTTGGGTGATACCCGGTGATGGAACGTTGGGTTCATATTAATGGCATTGGAAGACAACCTCTTCCCTCGATTTCACAGTGCTCCTGAGCCGGTAAACATGGCTAGGAGTAAGGGAGGGAAGGGGCAATGTAATGGGAAAATCACCAGATTTTTTTGTAGCTTTGAGGACCTCACCAATTATTTTAGTTATATGTTTGTGTTAAAAATAAATTGGCTGCTGTGACCATTTTCATCCAAAGAAAAATGGATTGTTGTCTGAGCTTATATTCATAGGATGAGGTTGGGGGGAGCTCCCAGGAGAGGTAGGATTGGTGTTAGTGGTCAGATCACAAAAATCAACCTTATCAGAGTCATGTCAATTTAAATTTTTACAAAGCAGGTTTGAAAATTGCACCCAAAATATAGCTGAGAAAACCATCACTAAATATTCTTTAACCACTGCCCACCCCATTCCCTTCCCAACGGACAAACCTACAACACATGTAGACCTCCAACACTTTCCACCAATCTCCCCAACATACAGACTCACATGACGTTTACACTTAAACCTGCATATCCACCAGCATATACTGTACTGAAAAGCTGTAGGTCCTCACTACATGAACTGTAACACTAAACCCATCCTGACACCCATGATACAGGCCATTGAAACATGAACTGTATTTACCACCTAACCCATTCCTTACTCTAGAATTAGGCTCTCACTTTATAAACTGTGACCATCACTGTCTCCATTTCCTCTATAGTCTGCACTACAGAAACCTTCACCTTCAGTGCCCCACAAACACTTTATGATACCCACACAGTGAATTCCTCTATAGTACACTGCATACTTACAGTAAAAGACCATACTGCAGTACCCCACTACTACCACGGCAAAGAATGGTGATCCTAACAAAATATGATCCCCAAATGTGAGCATCACGCAGTCTTCCATGCAGTATAATGGTATAATGTGCCAACATATAGAATAATGGCTCCCACACCTCTTCATATTTTATAATGGTCCCCACTAGCCCTCCTAACCATATAATGGTCTATCGTAGAGTATGTTATGATACAATACAATACACTTTATTGCTCCCGAGGGAAATTGTAACATCACCGCAGCACAACATTAACAAGAACATAAATTTCTTAAAGGGTACCTGTCACCCCTTTGGGCATTTCAAACTGTGCTCACCAGATAACACATAATGTAAATGGGGTTCTTGTAACCCTTCTATGTGCCCAGACATCCCCCTCATACTTGAGAAAATAACTTTTATTCTGTCCAGCACTGGCATCCTATTAAGTCAGGGTGGCTGGTATTTGTTCCTGGTGGATTATGTCCTTGCTGCCCCCGGCTGCAAAACCTGCATTGTATTTTTTAAAATTTCCACCCCAATCTGTGATCGGTGCTTGAGTGACAGCCGCACTCGCACCTGCGCAGTGGAACGAGTGTCCGTGCTCCATTGAAGATAGTGCTGACGTCTCGCGAGATTTCTGACGTCTTGCAAAACCATCAGCACTATGTTCAATGGAGCACTGTCCCTCAAGCCGGTCACAGATGGGGGTGGCAATTTAAAAAAAAAAGCAGGGTGGGTTTTGCAGCCATTGGGCGGTGAGGACATAATCCACTAGGAACATATACCAGCCTCCTGGAGTTAATAGGAGGCCAGCACTGGAGAGAATAAAAGTTATTTTCTCGGGTATAAGGGGCATGTCTGGGCACATAGAGAGGTTACTAGAACCCCATTTACATTATGTGTAAGCTGGTGGGCACAGTTTAAAATGCCCAAAGGGTGTCACAGGTATATCTGAAGGCATGGATGAGGCTGTTGAGGTCACTCGCAGAAGGTCACAGCATTTAGCCAAACAGTCAAAATCCTAAATAATGTCTCTGTCCTTTTAAGAGGCATCTCTGTCCTAGTGATAACTGGAGGTCACTAGGACCCAGTGGATCTTCTCTTCAGTTGACTACTTGTATCTCTTGGCTCACAGGATGCACTGCTAGTGATACCAGTTCAGGTGTTTCTGGTTGCATCCTAGCTCAAAGCAGTGTTTCTTGGAGTCTGTTGGTTGCTGCTTGGATCTGCTCAAGCTAAGTATCTCTTCCTCTTTGTATGTTTTCCTTGTGTGTTTCTTTAGTTGCTAGCCCGGCTGACTAGTGATCACCTGCTCTGATCCCTGCGTAGTCCTAGTCCGGGGACAGCTAGGGCAGGTATCCCGTTCTGCGACAGTTGCAGATACTGTATAGGGACATTAAGGAAGCCAGGTGTCAGTGCTAGTTTATCTAGGGGTCACCATCTCCCCCCTTGGCCTGAGCATCAGGGATTCCTTCCCCCCCTCCCTCTCGTCATCTTGCGCTAGGTGTCTCCCTACACCCAGCGTAACAAAGGGGGTGAGAGGTTCCCTTTAATTGTAAAGCGCTGCTGAATATGTTGGCGCTACATAAATAAAGATTTATTATCATTATTATTAATTAAAAATAACAGTTGAGTTGCCAGAAGAATATCATACATTACAATTATTCCTGACAGGTTATACACAATTGGTACACCAATAATACAGCATTCACTTCAAGGATTTCCCTTATGTCATTGTTATATATTCCCATAGCAGTCAGGATAAATGATTTCCTGACTATTTCCTCCTTACATGGTTAATGTGTCAAGCATGTAGCTGATAAGAGAAAGCAGGATAGTATAAACAGGCAAGGAAACCTGGGAAGTTCGTCTGGTCCTGGAGTGGGGTTCATGGCTAGCCCTGTACATAAAGGTACCTCAGATGATGATAAGGTCTTGGCCACCACCCCTGCCCTCAGCTCCTCAACCAACCATGTGCTACCCCATCTCACCATGGACAGGGGTAAACAACAACTTCTAAAAATGTAAAAGTGCAAAGAATCTTCAGCAGAGCAGAGACATCTTCAGCTATAGAGAGATACTCTATCAGTGACATCATCTGGAGAAAGGTGGGCTATTTAAAGGCTACGGGCGTGGTCACCTGGTAACCCTATACCTCCAACTGCAGCGCTGCACACCACACATAGACAGCAACAGCAGCTTCAGCATTAACCCTAAAAGAATCAAAGAAAATCAACTCTGGTTTAAACTACAGCAGAGCAATTCACATGGATTGTGGAGCAGTGAACACGTGACATAATGAAGGTGCTCCTCGGTCTCATGCACAGCTCATTTAATATGTGTGCATTATTGCTCATTATCTCCACACACTTCTTCAGAGTTTTTTTTTTCCACAACCTCCTCAGAAGTGTCAAGATGATGACCATCAGCTTCAGACACCCACACATGATTTCCCCAGCATATCATTGTGAAAAAGAAGGCACTTATCACTACGGACTGGTAGAAAATGTTTACACCGTGTTAGCCAGTAGATAGAAAAATATTGGAATCTGAGAGTCCTCAGGGTTGATACCATTTAATTGCTAACTGAAAAGATGGTAAGTGAAGCAAGCTTTCAGGACACTATGGTCCCTTCATCAGGCTGATAATGACACAAATTCTGGAGACACACACATATATACAGAACAGACCAAAAGCTTGGACACACCTTCTCATTCAAAGAGTTTTCTTTATTTTCATGACTATGAAAATTGTAGATTCACACTGAAGGCATCAAAATTTTGAATTAATAAATGTGAATTATATACTTAACAAAAAAGTGTGAAAAAGCTGAAAATATGTCTTATATTCTAGGTTCTTCCAAGTAGCCACCTTTTGCTTTGATTACTGCTTTGCACACTCTTGGCATTCTCTTGATGAGCTTCAAAAGGTAGTCACTGGAAATGGTCTTCCAACAGTCTTGAAGGAGTTCCCAGAGATGTTTAGCACTTTTTGGCCCTTTTGCCTTCACTCTGCGGTCCAGCACACCCCAAACCATCTCGATTGGGTTGAGATCTAGTGACTGTGGAGGCCAGGTTATCTGGCTTAGAACCCCATCACTCTCCTTCTTGGTCAAATAGCCCTTACACAGCCTGGAGGTGTGTTTGGGGTCATTGCCCTGTTAAACCAGATGCAATAGCATGCCGCTTCAAGATGCTGTGGTAGCCATGCTGGTTCAGTATGCCTTCAATTTTGAATAAATGCCCAACAGTGTCACCAGCAAAGCACCCCCACACTATCACACCTCCTACTCCATGCTTCACGGTGGGAACCAGGCATGTAGAGTCCATTTTCTGCGTCGCACAAAGATAGGGTTTTTGGAATCAAAGATTTCACATTTGGACTCACCGGACCCTAGCACAGATTTCCACTGGTCTAACCTCCATTCCTTGTGTTCTTTAGCCCAAACAAGTCTCTTCTGCTTGTTGCCTGTCCTTAGCAGTGGTTCTCTAGCAGCTATTTTACCATGAAGGCCTGCTGCACAAAGTCTCCTCTTAACAGTTGTTGCAGAGATGTGTCTGCTACTAGAACTCTGTGTGACATTGACCTGGTCTCTAATCTGAGCTGCTGTTAACCTGCGATTTCTGAGGCTGGTGACTCGGATGAACTTATCCTCCGCAGCAGAGGTGACTCTTGGTCTTCCTTTCCTGGGGCAGTCCTCATGTGTGCCAGTTTCTTTGTAGCGCTTGATGGTTTTTGCAACTGCACTTGGGGACACTTTCAAAGTTTTCCCAATCTTTTGGACTGACTGACCTTAATTTCTTAAAGTAATGATGGCCACTCGTTTTTCTTTAATTGGCTGCTTTTTTCTTGCCATAATACAAATTCTAACAGTCTATTCAGTTGGACTATCAGATGTTTATCCGCCAGACGTCTGCACAACACAACTCATGGTCCCAACCCCATTTATAAGGCAAAAAAATCCCATTTATTAAACCTGACAGGGCACACCTGTGAATTGAAAACCATTTCTGGTGACTACCGTATATACTCGCGTATAAGCCGAGTTTTTCAGCCCAAAAATTGGGCTGTTAAGTACCCCCCTCGGCTTATACGCGAGTCAGTGACGGTATACAGCAGCCCCAGCAGCCTCAGTAATCCAGGGCCCCCCCAGCCTTGCTCCGGTCACCTGTAAAGCAAAATATACTTATCACTGTCCTGCTGCCGTCCGCGCCCGCCGCTGCCGACATCCCCGATCCTCCATCTTCATGCGTCTTCATCCGGTTTCCTGTGTTTGTCGCAGGCAATGACGTCATTGCCGGCGCCGAACACAGGAAGTCGGAAGAGGACGCATGAAGATGGAGGATCGGGGATGTCAGCAGATGCGGGCGCGGACGCCAGCGGGACAGTGATAAGTATATTTTACTTTACAGGTTACCGGAGCAAGGCTGGGGGGGCCCTGTATTACTGGGGCTGCTGTATACTACCGCTGGGGCTGCTATGTACTACCGCTGGGGCAGCTATGTACTACCACTGGGGCTGCTGTATACTACCACTGGGGCTGCTGGGGCTGCTATATACTACCACTGGGGCTGCTGGGGATGCTGTATACTACCACTGGGGCTGCTATATACTACCACTGGGGCTGCTGTATACTACCACTGGGGCTGCTGGGGATGCTGTATACTACCACTGGGGCTGCTGGGGATGCTGTATGCTACCACTGGGGCTGCTATATACTACCACTGGGGCTGCTGTATACTAGCACTGGGGCTGCTGGGGATGCTGTATACTAGCACTGGGGCTGCTGGGGATGCTGTATACTACCACTGGGGCTGCTATATACTACCACTGGGGCTGCTGTATACTACCACTGGGGCTGCTGGGGATGCTGTATACTACCACTGGGGCTGCTGGGAATGCTGTATACTACCACTGGGGCTGCTGGGGCTGCTATATACTACCACTGGGGCTGCTGGGGCTGCTATATACTACCACTGGGGCTGCTGGGGCTGCTATATACTACCAATGGGCTGCTTTATACTACCACTGGGGCTGCTGTATACTACCACTGGGGCTGCTGGGGATGCTATATACTACCACTGGGGCTGCTGTATACTACCACTGGGGATGCATGTATACCACTGGGGGGGCCTGTATACCACACTGCTGGGGGCTGTATACCTGTGCTGGGGTCCACCCTCGGCTTATACACGAGTCAATAGGTTTTTTCCAGATTTTTGGGGCAAAAGTAGGGGTTCGGCTTATACACGGGTCGGCTTATACACGAGTATATACGGTACCTCTTGAAGCTCCTCAAGAGAATGCCAAGAGTGTGCAAAGCAGTAATCAAAGCAAAAGGTGGCTACTTTGAAGAACCTAGAATATAAGACATATTTTTAGTTGTTTCACACTTTTTTGTTAAGTATATTATTCCACATGTGTTAATTCATCGTTTGGATGCCTTCAGTGTGAATCTACAATTTTCATAGTCATGAAAATAAAGAAAATTCTTTGAATGAGAAGGTGTGTTCAAACGTTTGATCTGTACTGTACATAAACAGGGTGAGATAATGCAGTAAATACAACAGGTGGTGTAAAGCAGAGTCAGTCTTGGGAGGTGGAGAGGAGATAGGGAGGTGAAATCAAAATTCCAAGATAAGAGGAACAGATAGAACAATAATACAAAGATTAGTGGTCTGTGGGACCTGAAAATTCCTCAGTGAGAAAGCTATAAATCCATGCAAGACAGTTCATGTAAGAAGTGTCAAAAGTTCATTGTTCTCTAACTGGGGTCTGTTGGCAGATGTGATATCCCAAAATGCCATTTCAATTGGTATAAAAACGCATGAATCCATGTGAGACATTCAATCCTGTTTTGAATGTGTCAAAGGTCGTTATCAATTTGTATTCCCAAATTTTTCTCTTTCTGATTTGAAGCTACTTTTTAAAATGAGCAGACTCATGTCTGTTACCCTGTGGTCAGAGCTGGAAAAATGCTTGGCTACAGGTAGGTCCATACATCTTTCATTTATTTTGTGACGATGAGAATTCATTCTTGTTCTGAATTTTTGTCCTGTCTCACCTATCTACATGCCACTTGTTAGACATTTGGTACATATAATGACATATACCACATTGCTTGTGGTGAAGCTGAAGTTACCCGGTATAGTCCTGACCTGTCCTGGGAATCTTTATCTTGTCCATTGTCATTATAGATGAACAGGTTTTGCACCTGCTCAGGTTTCAGGAAAAGGTTCCTATAGCCGCTGGAGAAGACAGCAAGCTTCTGACAATGATGTTTTTTAGATTCGGAGGTTGTCTAAAACACAAGAGTGGGGGATCCGGAAATATTGATTTCAGTCAGGCATCTTGTTGTAGGAGTGGTTGCAGGTTCCGTGCAGGTCCTCTTAGCACCTCCAGACTTGGATTGTAGGTGACTACAAGAGGAACCCGGTTGTTTTCTTCTCTAGTTTTCTACTTTTCTAGTTCTCTAGTTCTGATGAAGAGGCCATAGTGTCCCAAAACATTGCTTAATTTACTATCTTTTCAGTTAGCCATTAAAAGGTATCAACCACTGAGGACTCTCAGATTCTAATATTTTTCTACGGACTGGTACAAAACTTCTAATATTTTGATTCACAAAATGGACCCCACACAAACCTTCACAATTTAGAATTACTTACATAATATAAAGGCTCCCTCATAGCCCTTTAAATATTTACATTTCCTGCACACAGACCTCCAAATAGTATTATGGCCTCCACATAGCCTTCTGAATATTATAATAGCCCCCACAAATTCTTCCATATATGATGGTTCCCATTAATACCTCTATATAATATAATTCACCCCCATAATCCTCCATATAGTATAATGGGCCCAATATAGTAATCAATGTTGTATAATCCATGCCCCCATAGCCCTCCATAGTTCTCCATATTGTATAATACACTCCCCATATTCCTCCATATACCGTGTTTCCCCGAATATAAGACCCTGTCTTATATTTTTTGGGGGGCCAAAAGTGGCCCCCTGTCTTATTTTCGGGGGGGGTCTTATATTGGCAGCCCCAGCCTACTCACATACACATACACATACACACACACACACACACACACACACATACATACACATACATACACATACATACACATACACACACACATATACACACACATACACACACATACACACACACACATACACATCGCTTCTTATCTTGTCCGGTACTGTCATGCCCCGCTCCTCCGGCCGTCCGGTGGTGTCCCCGCTCCTTTCCTGGGCTGCGGTGCGGTGTCCGGTCCAGTTTGATGCTGATCGGTGCTGTGCCCGGCCGACTTCCTGGTTCCTCCGTCAATCCCCGCCTAGGATAGGCCCTGCGCCAATGAGAGCGCAGGACCTGGGACGTCAGTCACCGCCCAGACGCAGCCAGATGACATTGGGGCCTCTGATTGGCCCAACGTCATCAAGCACCGCAGCGATCACCATGAAACTGGACCGGGACACCGCACCGAAGACCAGGAAAGGAGCGGGACACCACCGGACAAGGTAGTATACATTGCGCAGCGCCCCCCCGCCAGGCGGACTTATATTGTGGAGCGCCTTCCCCCCCTGGTCTTATTTTTGGGGGGGCACTTATATTAGCAGGCCCTCCTTCCCACCCCCTGGTCTTATTATCGGGAGGGGCTTATTTTCGGGGAAACACGGTAGTATAATGCACTCTCAATAGTACTCCATATAGTTTAATGGACCCCAAAGTCCTCCATACAGTATTATAGCTACCAGTGTTCCCACTAATTTAAAAAAAGAAATACCTCTTCTTATTCCTCCACTACTCCAGTCTCCTTAATGTGTAATCTGCAGCTCTGCACATCTTATTTCAGTGGACATGCTGTAGTAATATCATCATGCCCATTGCATTGAAACATCAGATCTCAGATGCAGGAGAAGAATGATGGAGGAAGAAGCAGAGCGTTCCCTCTTTCTTCATTTCATTCAACTGTATCAGCACCTAGGCTGTGGATTCAGTTGAATGCTCAATGATTGGCAGGGGTAGCCCAGTTCAGGCATTGGCACCAGGCTTTCCTGATTTACAGACCCTATCGTTGACACGTTGTCTATCGCTATTGGAAGTATGACACTGCCTCACTGTACAAACAGTATGGGTATGAACAATCAGCCATCAACAGATCTCCCGTTTACATTAGGGGATCAAATATGTAATAAGCCAGAAATCAAATTAATTGGTAGCAAAGTTGCATCGTGCAATGGTCAGGAAGTAGTTTTTCAGTGAAAAATTCCTTGGACAATCATTATGTAAAAGGGCTTTAACACACATATGACATGTCTGAATAAACTACAAATATATATTTTTTTATATTTTAGCATACCATATTAATCAGTTATGATTTTTAGAATGATCTTCATCCAGTCCTAGAGTTATTGCTCAGAGATTTTGAATATTTATTTTTTGAGACGACCAAATCTGAAAGACAAATTTGCAAGTTTTGCTGAAATGTTTCCAAAAAAGGGAATGAACGTGAAGTTTAAATGTCCTGAGAAGACAAGTATATCATTCTGAGGTCTCCTAGGACCCTTCAAGCTCTTTATCCCCTTCACAACCAAGTAATAGTACTCCTTTGGCCTTGGCCAACTCAATACATTTGAAGCCAGCTCACAAGCTGAGCTAACATCATACCCCATATGTCTACTGATCGATCTGATAAGCTTACATGTGTAGCTAACAGGACCGATCAGATCAGCAATCTGATCGGCACTGTTAAGCCTTTGGATCACGCTGTTAATCACTGATAGTGCAATCCAAAGCACTGTGACGGGGATCGTGCTGTTCCCTGCTGGCATCGGTGGCAATGATAAGTTGCTATAACATCCCAGGATCAGCTGAGGACCTCAGAAACTTATGAACCACTTTCTGCCAGCGATCCCTGAGCTGCACCTCTGGCAGAAAGTGATCAATTGTGCTTTGCAGAGAGATGCTTCAGCATCTCTCTGCATAGCACATGCGATTGTAGTGTGCAGTGTTGAGGTGCCATTAGGGGCAGCATAAAATAAAGAAAAAGTGTAAAAATATTTAAAAATTAAAAAAAAGAAATACTCATAAAAGTTCAAATCACCCCTTGCCCCGTTGAGCTTAAAACTATTAGAAAAAAGACATATTTGGTATCACCAATTTCAGAAATGCCTGATCTATCAAAATATAAAATCAATTAATCACATATGTAAACTGCGTAACAGAAAAAAAGTCCAAATGCCAAAATGATGTTTTTTTGGTCGCCACAACATTGCAATAAAATGCAATAACGGGCGCATCTACTCAAAATGGGATCATTAGAAATATCAGCTCAAGCCACAAAAAATAAGCCATCACACTGCCCCAGATCCCGAAAAATAAGAACTCTACGGGTCGCAGAAAATGGCACCAAAGAACAATTCTTTTTCTTTAAAAACTTCAGAATTTTTTTCCCCCCTTAGCTAACAGTTAAAGTATTTTTAGTATCTAGGAACTCGTATCGACCTGAGGCATCATACTGACATGTCAGTTTTACCATATAGGGAACATGGTTAATAAAAAAAAACATTGTGTAATTGCACTTTTTTTTGCAATTTCACCACACTTGGAATTTGTTTCTGTTTTCCAGTACACTATACTGTAAAATAAATGATTTCATTCAAAAGTACAACTCATCCCGCAAACGCCAAGCCTTTATATACTAACGGAATAATAAAAAAGTAATGGTTCTTGGTGAGGTGGAGGTGAGAGCAAAAAAGAAAAACTAAAAATTGCCCACGGGTAGACGGGGTTAACACGAACACAGCTTTAGTAATATGACAGTGACCTGTACATATATTGGTTTGGTAACATGTATAGTACCTGTTGTTCACTGCCTTGCTGACACACACACTATCTGTACAGCTTATTTATTGCTTTCTGGCTTTACTTCCGAACTCTTTAATACTAAGCAGTTAGGCCCCTTTCACATCAGCGTTTTTGCTGATGTGCGGCCGATTCGGCAGATTTACTGCATCTGTCAGATCTGCCACCTAAATGCTGCACTTGCAGCCCGGATCCGGCAAGCCCCAAGCATTGTCTATGGGGCTTGTGGTCCGGTGCGGCAAGTGCGTTTACATCGGATCGGCCGGATCCGGCACTTGCAGCCTTGACGAAAAACGCTGCAAGCAGCAGAACCGCACTTGCCGCACCAGATCGCGAGCCCCATAGACAATGGCCGCAAGAGCGGCCGATCCAACAGATGCGGCGCCACCTGCCTGATCGGCTGCACATCAGTGAAAATGAAAAAAAAAATCCCTATGATACTTAAAACTAATTTGCATAATAATTTGGAACATGGTTTATAGTTCAGTTCCACTTGAGAAATATGTACCTATGAGTAAGGATCAAAATTTCTTAATATCCAAACCGTGTCAGACTTCATAATGATTTGTACTGCCTAAGTTGTTTAACTGATTTTAACATCTAACTTCTTTTTAATATATTTTTAATATATTTATTAATGACCTTGTAGGGGGCATACAGAGTAGAATCTCAATATTTGCAGATGACACTAAACTCTAAGGGTAATTAGTACAGAGGAGGACAATTTTATATTGCAGGAGGATTTATGTAAACTAGAAGCTTGGGCTGATAAATGACAAATGAGCTTTAATGGGGATAAATGTAAGGTTATGTACTTGGGCAGAGGAAACAAAAGGTATAATTATGTGCTTAATTGTAAAACACTGGGCAAAACTGTCACTGAAAAAGACCTGGGTGTATGGGTAGATGACAAACTCACATTTAGTGGCCAGTGTCAGGCAGCTGCTGCAAAGGCAAATAAAATAATGGGATGCATTAAAAGAGGCATATATGCTCATGAGGAGAACATAATTTTACCTCTATACAAGTCACTAGTGCGACCACACTTAGAATACTGTGTACAATTCTGGTCTCCGGTGTATAAGAAAGACATAGCTGAACTAGAGCGGGTCCAGAGAAGAGTGACCAAGGTTATTATAGGACTGAGGGGTCTGCAATACCAAGACTGGTTATTAAACTTGGGGTTGTTTAGCTTGGAAAAATGAAGGCTTAGGCTACTTTCACATTACGATTTTTAGGGAGCCGATGCTGTCCGATAAAATCGGACAGCATCGGCTCCCTTCTGATGCCTGGAATCGGATGGCAAATAGGCATCCGATTCCGGCATTAAATCGTTGCCTCTGGGCTGAAAAAAAGAAAAAAAAAAAAGTTTATGCTCACCTCCCTCCGAGCCCCCACCGTCTTTCTGCAGGCTCACGGTGGCTCCCGCAGGCTCCCGGTGTCTGCAGAGGTCTTCTTCATGTGTACAGGACCTGCGGTGATGTCACAGTCACGTGACACCAGGTTACACCATGGTAACCTGCGGTCACGTGACTGTGACATCACCGCAGGTCCTGTACTGCAGTAGAAGACCTCTGCAGACACCGGGAGCCTGCGGGAGCCACCGGGAGCCTGCAGGAAGACAGCGGGGGTTCGGGGGAGGTGAGCATAAACTTTTTTTTTTTTTAACCCCTGCGCTCCCAGTTTGGAGCAGTTTTACTGTAAAATCGGGTCCGAGGGGACATCAGATGTTTCCTCAGACCCTGCTCCATAGGGCCCCATGTTAAAGCGATCGGATCGGATGTGCACTAAATGCCATCCGATTTGATCCGATCCGATTTTGGCCGATTCTATTTTCGGTGCAAAAATCGGAGCATGCTCTGATTTTTGCACCGAAAATAAAATCAGACAGAATCGGATCGGACCAAATCGGATGGCATTTAGTGCACATCCGATTCGGTCTGATGCCCATAGGGCTGCATGGGGCCAAATTCGGATCCGATGCTGTCCGATTTTGATCGGACAGCATCGGATTTGAAAAATCCGTAGTGTGAAACCAGCCTTAGGGGTGATCTTATAATAATGTATAAATATATGAGGGGACAGTACAGAGACCTTTTTTAATGATCTCTTTACTCTTAGGCCTGAGATGGGGATAAGGGGGCATCCTCTACGTCTGGAGGAAAGAAGGTTTAATCATAATCACAGACATGGATTCTTTACTGTAAGAGCAGTGAGACTATGGAACTCTCTGCCACATGATGTTGTAATGAGTGACTCACTACTAACATTTAAGAAGGGCCTGGATGCCTTTCATGAAAACTATAATATTACCAGTTATATATACTAGATGCTTTGATAGGGCGTTGATCCAGGGAACTAGTCTGATTGCCATATCTGGAGTCAGGAAGGAATTCTTTTCCCCAATGTGGAGCTTAGTGTTGCCACATGGGTTTTTTTTGCCTTCCTCTGGATCAACATGTAAGGCTATGGGTTGAACTAGATGGACTTAAAGTCTTCCTTCAACCTTAAAAACTATGTTACTATGTTACTATGTAATAAACTTTTGGATTTGAAATTACTATTTTTCCTGGATAGTTCTCTAAGTGGATGCTGGATTTTTTTCTTCTGTGCTACCTTGAAAATGTTGCATCTCCAGGACATACGGCCTAGATATCTGCGAGCCGCTAACTAAAAGGACTGATTTTCATGGCAATATGGTAGACTGAAAAACTTTTTTTCTCTTTTTTTCATAAACTCCAAAATGCCTGCTGAATTCCCTGCCTTTGCTTTTATACTGGGCATCATAATGCCTCCTAATTGATTGTGTTGTACCTTGGGTTGTGATAGCTGCAATGCATTGTGGTGAATCTCGCCTGCCACACACATAGTCATGTGCGCCTTCACTGGAAGATCTAATTTTCTGCAATGGATGAAATGATGGGGGCAATTTAAGATAATGTGTGCAAATTTGAGCACTAATTGTTGTAATTTGTCTGGTTCTGAAAATTTCAAAAAATTTGACTCACATGCATTTCTTCCATTTGCTTTTTATTCTTACCTTATATTATGAAATTATCTTAACTTCTGTTAGTTATGTAAAAGTTATTCCATTACATATTAGTTTTCCAAGTTTCTACTTTTGGTGTCATACACAAGTTGCTGAAAAACAGTAATACTATAAGATATTGATGTATTTGAATTGTCATTTTTCATAGTGTGACAGATACTTCATATTCTAAGCTACATTTTTTCATGGTGGTTGACTATAGTCTCTGAAGAGATGATTACAGTGCTTAGACTATCACATAGTAATTGCAGGAAACTATTGCATGTCCAGAGACAAAGCCTTTTAAATGCTACCCCCATAAGCAGCGCAACAGTGATTGTTGATAAATGTGATTAAGATTTCCACTATGATAATCAATGCTTTCTGAGCTGTGGAGTTTTCTTTTTTTATGTCACAGGGTTTTCTTTGGTTCTTTAAAACATGATGCTAGGAGAGTATTTAAGCATTACTGACCACAATATAAAATAGAAAAATGTCTGTAAATTGTAATATTTTAAAGTCAATAGAGAACTCAGAACTATCAATCGTAGTTTGTGTTAGCAACGGTTGAATTATACCTTTTTTCTAAATATAATTGTTGCACAATAGATCGTTCTCTCTGGCAATGAAAATACAGAATGTCCACTCAAAATAAGTTATTAAATCCATAATAGGCAAGTATTAACTCATGCCATGATTAGGCATGAGCGGACCACATTTTAAAGTTTGGTGTTCGTGCCAAGCACAGACCTTACTAAAAAGAAATCAGTGTGCGAGGTTGGAGTTTGGGTGCTTTACGTATGCAAGCCACTGGAGCAAGCATACTTATGCTCGGCACATTGGGTGCTCGGCCCATTGCGACCTCCTTGCAGTCTCTGATGGGCTAACATTTGGTAGAAAATCAGTTTTATTGGATATAGTGTGTACCAAAAAAATGACAAAACCTTGCACTCCCTTTTTGCTTATGGCTGCTGTATGTGGGCTCAGATCTGAACTGTCCAATCACTGACTAACAGTCAAGTTTGGGTTCAGAACAGAACTTTATAGAAAGTCCAGGTGAACGCCCAGACCCTGAAGTTTCACTGGTCCGCTCATCTCTAGCCATGATTATTTGTCGGGAAATATTTTTTATTTGTCTAAATCACATGAAGGTACCTTTAACATATGTTGGTATAGGTCAAAATTTGCAAATGTTAATGCACTTAAAAAATTTATTTTAAAAACATTGCCAAAAGGAAAGAACCCTACTTACTCATGCTATTATAATGGGGGAAGATTTATTTCTCTTCATGTTTTCTCTAATGTTTTATGATTTTTAACATTGTATAAATAAAGTATTACAATTTTGAAATAAAAAGAATACATATTTAAACTTATTTATTGTGTTTTCTAAGCATAGGCAACAATGTATAGGCAATAGATGTATTTATTGTCCCTGCCCCCTTCCAAGATGTATTTATTCGTTATGCAGATGATGAAAGTTGCATTGAGCAGACTCAGAATTTGTGAATGGTCCACAAAGAGTAATCTAAAAACATAATTAATGTGCCGTGGTCCTGCTGCGGGCACTTATCACTCCTCCCAACCATGGCAATGTGATCACCTGGGCGTCTATTGGATTGCAATGAATGGCAACCTGGACCGTGCTAAAGGATTCCATTTCTGCCATGTTAGCACTTCTGTGAAGCCAAGCTGCAGGCTGATATTCATAGGAAATTGTATTTTTTACTATATAGAGCAATACTAAAGTAAAGCAGTATATAGTACAAGTGATCATAGCAATCTTAGGTTCAAGAACCCTGTAGAGTAGTGTTCCCCTACGCTTCTTTCCTCAAAAACCATATTTAGCTCCAAGAGAGGGTTATGAGCCGCATCCACAGCCCCTCCAATAGTGACATTTAGCTCCTGCCTTCCCTGAAGTAGTGACACTCAGGGCCCACATAATCAATATAATGACACCTAGACACCCAAATATAGGTATAACAACAGCCAATGCTTCCCTAGGAAATCACGTAAACTTACATCATGGGTGCCCATCTTACCCTTATTTGATATATTTGCATCAAGCACTCGCACTACTTGAGCATATCCTGCGTCAAGCAACCCCTTTATCTGGCATTGTCATCATATTTCCATCTTAACATTTAAGCAATTTATCTCTATAGTCTTAAAGCCAGTAAGTTTTCATCCAGATCTTCTCTTATGTGCAGGACTACTCACAAACATCATCATCAGGAGACCTGGGCATCTTAGATGTTCGCTCCTTCTGGTGCTAATGCATTTGTAGTTCTGTTTTGAGAAAGGGTTCAGAACAAACCTGAAACCTTAGTAAAAGCTCCTTGAAGTATTATCACACATGGAACTACTTCTTCACAGCAGCATGGTCTACCAAAACATCTATTGTTACTTCTCCTCAATCTACATGCAGAAGATCATCTTTTAGCTGCAGACATAACTGCAGCAGCTGAATAATCTATATGCATCTAATGGAGTTGTGACATACACAACCCAGTCAGGTCAGCAACCCTCTCGCCTCCCAATTTCCCTTTCAAAATACGTTATTACCCTATATGCACTTTTCTCCCTTATTCTTTTCTAATGCCCTAATTTGGACAGCCATGTGCCACACTCATGATCCTGCAAGCCACATGTGGCTCCTGATTCAAAGGTTAGGCTCCCAAAAAGTTAAATATAAACGAAGAAAGTAACATATTTAGTATCATTGGGTGTGTAAAAGTACAATAATACTTCATCAATAAGATTCAATAAGATCATAAGAGAAAAAAGTTACAACATAAGAATTTTCATTTTCTGGTCAACACACATGAAAATGTCATATGTACCCAAATGGTAACAAGGCTTGGTGATGGTGAGCAATATCTAGTCCAGCAGAGCTGCATTGATGAAAAAATAAAAAGGGTATGTGACTCAATGTGGCAGCACAAATGTTTTTTTTTTCTTTAATTTTTGACAAAGGTCAGATTTTTTTTTAAAGGGAACCTGACCCCTCCAAATCACACCCAACCCTATTAATACCTGTCCCTGCACCCTAACATATCAGTATTAGTGCTCCTTTTCTATAAAAAAGAGCGCTCTGTAACATTGAAATAATCAACAATATACACTTACAAATCTGAGACTTCTTGTCCCTGAATAAGTCTCGCAGGGCGTCCCCTGTGAGACTCTAACCCTCCCTAGGTGCTCATTTTCACGCCCCAAATGATCCACCCTCTCTGTCTGTGCTGCTGTGATGTGGAGCTGAAGGCAGGACTAATGATTTGCATTCTGTGAGTGATAGAGAGGGGGGAGGGCAAAGCCTGCACAAGCAGAGCACACAGAGAGAGGGTGGATCCTGGAGGCTGCATAACAACATGCCCTAAGGGACTAAAGAATATAGCCCCTGCTAATTATAATCACTAATGAGTAAGTATTAAAATGTTTTTCTCCACTTTCACAGGATGCTTTTAGGAGACAAAAGTAGTGTGAGATTAGTGATAGGATGCTGCAGGGACATGTTTTGGTATCTTAGGAGGCGTTCTGGAGGTGTCAGGATCCGTTTAAATAATAAAAAAATTATACAAATTTGGTATTAACATTATGGCGCAATTGCATAGAAGTGAAAAATCTTGTCACCAAGTTATGTTTAATGCACCCCATTCTCATGTATGGCACCATGGAATTAATGGTGCTATATAACTAAATACCGTATTTTCCGCTTTTTAAGACACACTTTCATTCCCCCCAAATTGAGGGGGAAATGGGGGTGCGTCTTAGAAAGCGGATAGTGCAAAAAATGGGGTGAAAAGTAAAGAAACCCCTCTCTTACCCGGAGGTCAGCGGCAGTGGCGGCGGCTGGCGGCGGAGGAGACTGGAAGCAGGCAAGGTCGCCGGTGGGGCAATGCAGCAGTCCTGAAGTGGTGCGGTGATTGGCGGCATTGTGGGAGACGGCAGCCCCATTGCACAGGCCGGCGCCATTGCAAAACCAGGTGCCGGTGACGTGTTCCTGTTTGGCAATACGAGTTTCCGGTTGACAGAAGGAAAATCGTATTGCGCGCCTTTGTCTCCAAATCTGTAGTCTGTGACTACAAGAAAATGGCCGCCGAAGCAGCGAACGCGCAGTTAGAGCTTACGGTCACTCCACTCTCGATCTGCGCATGCGCTGCAGATATTATATTGAAATAGCCGGCGGCAGGCAGGATTATGGGCTCCCATTGCACAGGGAGACCCAAAGCAGAGGAAGGAGAGAAGAATCAATTCTCCTACTCCTCTGCAGGGATGGATATTGATTGGTGGAGGGAACTGTTGCTGGGCTGCCTCCACCAATCAGATATCTATCCCTGCACAATGTACAGTGAAACACTTGTTTACACAATAGTCCAAGAGATCCTAGGGAGAGGTGAGACCACAATAAAGGGAAACACAACCCTCATTTTCCTTCAGAATATACTGGGTGTATTCTGATGGATGATGGGGGTTGTAGCCATATTTGGTGTAATTAGGGAGGGATTTTAATGTGGCCAAACTATTTATTGCAACTGTGACTACCACCTCCCTCATCTTTCAGAATACACCGATGTATACAGTACATGGGTGTATTCCTAAGGATGAGGGGGATAGTAGTCACAATATATGGCACTGTACTGTAATTCAAAGATCTCCCATAGTAGTGTTATCTGCAGATCCCCTCATAAATTTGTAACTTGTAGATCCCCCATAATAGAGCATCACCACAGATCCCCCATAACAGAGCGTCATCCACAGATCCTCCATAACAGAGCATCACCACAGCTCCCCCCCATTACAGAGCATCACCACAGATCCCCCATAACAGAGCGTCACCACAGATCCCCCATAACAGAGCGTCATCCACAGATCCTCCATAACAGAGCGTCACCACAGATCCCCAATAACAGAGCGTCATCCACAGGTCCCCCATAACAGAGCATCACCACAGATCCCCCATAACAGCGCGTCACCACAGATCCCCCATAACAGAGCGTCATCCACAGATCCTTCATAACAGAGCGTTAGAGATGGGCGAGTCCGAAAAGACTCGGAATCGCAAGACCCCAACGAGTCCGAGTCAAGGACTCGGGACTCGTTGCGAGTCCAGCGAGTCCAATGTTAATGAATAGGGACCCGAGTAATAGCGAATAATGACATTTACAACTCGCTGATGTGTCTCTGAAAGTGTGCGAGTCCAAACTCGCTGGTTTTTCTCTTATTTTGAGGCTTGTAGCCGATGATGCGAGGGAAGCGATTCTCCAGCACACACCATGCTTTAAGGAAACAGGAAGCGAGTCGCGCTGACAGGCGCACACACAGAGCGATCCATTCATCAGTGCAATCATGGCAGCAGGACGTGGCACGGTGAACACACTGCGTCTTATTGCACTTGTGGAGGCTCGTCCATTTCTATGGCTCCCTACAGATCCTGACTATGGGGATACGACCCAAATTAATACAGCCTGGAGAGAGATCGCCCAAGAGATGTTCCCTGCGTTCCATCGGAGTGACCATGAGGAACAGAGCAATCTAAGTAAGTTAAATGAGTTTACACGTTATATATTGCATTTACTGTATATATACTCGTGTATAAGCCGACCCGTGTATAAGCCGACCCCCCTATTTTTGCCCCGAAAAACTATGAAAACATATTCACCGCCATCCTGGTATACAGCGGCTATCACTGGTAGACAGCCCCCCAGCAGAGTATACACCTCCCCCTGCAGAGTATACAGGCCCCCAGATGGGTATACATCCCCCCATATTGTGGTATACAGGCAGGGGCGGACTGGCCCAGGTGCCACGGGTCATGCGGCTGCAGGAGCATGAATAATCCGCATGTCCCTGAAGCAGCAGGCGGAAACGGAAGCTCCTGGGAGCGCGATGACGTCATCAGCACGCGGCTGCGTCCGGGAGTGAGCGTCTGTGAGTGGCGTGCGGCTGCGACTGTTAGCGAGCGGCTGTGAGGAGCGCGAGGCTGCGGCTGGGAGCGAGCCATAGGAGAATGCGGGAGCTGCGGTGACTGTGAGGCGGCCGCCAGTCATCACCCCCCCCCACCCCCCGTCCTCACCTGTGTCGGGCCGGTGAGGGAGGGTTGCGACCCAAACTGTAGGGTGCCAGTCAGTCCCTGTATACAGGGCCCTCAGTGTGTGTACAGGCCCCCCCAGCAGTGGGTATACAGGGCCCCCAGCAGTGGGTAGACAGTGGCCCAGTGGGTTTACAGGGCCCCCAGCAGTGGGAATACAGGGCCCCCATAGCAGGGTATACAGGACCCTGAATGTGTTATCATGCTCCACCGCATAGTTGCCTATATTTGGATGGGGTCACAACAGTACAATGAGTTTAATGTCTGATCCTCCTGGCTCTTTCGGCCAAGGGGTTGGGTGTATATAAATACCACTAATGACCAGAGTCTGGTGCCCGCACTATTACATTCTCTATGCGTTGACATGTGTCCTGCCTCATTTGTGATTGTGGCCACGTGAGCTCAATGTCCGTAATGCTGTTGATGATGTTCCACACTGTCGTGTCACTGTGCCTTGTATACACATTACACACACAAAATGAATAAAATGTTATTGTTGATTTGTACACATACTTTTGTTGTTTCAAATATTACACATCTCTAAACCCGGTTTCAAATCATTTCACAGTTGACCATCTTAAAAAACGGTGGAGGAGCTGCCGGGACCAGCATAAGAAGCAGTACCGGCAGTACTCAGAGAGACAACCGGGAGCCGCTCCATTGCTCAACCACTACCACTTTTATGACCGGCTGTCCTTCCTTCACCCGGTGGCCCGTATGCCAAGGTATGTGTCTGCAGCACTGTTGTGTACATTTAGTATTATTTATTAATATATACATTAGGTTCCATTTCGGCTCTGTGGGTAGCAGAGTATACACGTGGCTCTGTGGGTAGCAGAGTATACAGGCGGGTCTGTGGGTAGCAGAGTATACAGGCGGGTCTGTGGGTAGCAGAGTATACAGGCGGGTCTGAGGTAGCAGAGTATACAGGCGGGTCTGAGGTAGCAGAGTATACAGGCGGGTCTGTGGGTAGCAGAGTATACAGGCGGGTCTGAGGTAGCAGAGTATAAAGACGGCTCTGTGGGTAGCAGAGTATACAGGCGGGTCTGTGGGTAGCAGAGTATACAGGCGGGTCTGAGGTAGCAGAGTATACAGGCGTCTCTGTGGGTAGCAGAGTATACAGGCGGGTCTGAGGTAGCAGAGTATAAAGACGGCTCTGTGGGTAGCAGAGTATACAGGCGTGTCTGTGGGTAGCAGAGTATACAGGCGGGTCTGAGGTAGCAGAGTATAAAGACGGCTCTGTGGGTAGCAGAGTATACAGGCGGGTCTGTGGGTAGCAGAGTATACAGGCGGGTCTGTGGGTAGCAGAGTATACAGGCGGGTCTGTGGGTAGCAGAGTATACAGGCGGGTCTGTGGGTAGCAGAGTATACAGGCGGGTCTGAGGTAGCAGAGTATACAGGCGGGTCTGTGGGTAGCAGAGTATACAGGCGGGTCTGTGGGTAGCAGAGTATACAGGCGGCTCAGTGGGTAGCAGAGTATATAGGTGATGAGAATAGGGTTAATAGATGGTGCTACAGTGTTGGGGCGTGCTAGAGGGAGCAGAGATCCGATTACTGCCATCATTACTGACCTTATTAAAGATAGCGGCCGCAGCTAAATGACATCATGGCAAAGGTAAACATGGGGTGTGGTTAGCTGCAGGAGGTTAGTGAGAGGTGTGGGTTGTTTGGCAGAGGGCGTGGTGTGGGCGTGGTGAGCGCGGCTCCCGCGTCAGATACGCTGCGAGCGCGGAACCGCGGCACATCTCCAGGAGCAGAGGACGTGTCCGGTACGTCCGTAGCCCCCGGCCTCCCCGTTGTCCGCACACACAGCCCCGCTGTGACCTCTGCAGTGTCACAGGCCCCGGCGGGCGGCTGTCATCTCCTCCTGACACTGACCTCCTCCTGATTTGATTGTCTGTGTTGTCCCCCCCCCGCTGTCAGCATCAGTGATCTGCTAAGACCTGTGGGTGCACAGACGGGGGAAGTACAAATGCCAGCATGCCGGGGCGGATTGGGCGCTGTGAGGGGCGCAGGTCTTGCTGTGAGCGGAGGGCGCGAGGCCGCTCGAGAAAACGCAATAGCGGCTGTGTGAGTTAAGCGTCTGCGGCTCGCGAAGGCACATACGCGTCTCCGCTCGCAGTGACGCTAAGGAGTTTGGGATTCGGCTACAGTGCCGGAATTTCAAACTCCCGATTATATAAATATATTATATATATATATATTGTATACCTTTCAACCCCTTCCCTGCTTTATATAGATGATATAAGCTAAAAGTTTTGTGAATTAAGTATGTCAAGTTAAAAGTGAAGTCAGGGGACTTTTTTTTTTCATGTGAACCATTGGTGTTATTGATCGTCTAGATTAGATGGGATGGGGGGGGGGTGGGTGGTAATCAGGGGGTGAAAAATTATGTATTAGTATGGAATTAGCAAAGAAAGTCACGTATTCCTTTATGTTATGTACAGTTGGTTATTATTTCATAATAATAACAAATATCTGATTAAGAATACACAGATACACAGAGTCTAAAAAGCGTGCAACTTAATGTTTGACCTATGTTTTTGTTTCCAAATGCAATGCATTCACCAAATTTTTTTTTACTTTACCCACAGAGAAGCTTACTACAGAGGGCGGCGTGCTGCTAATCCTCCACCTCCAAACAGAAGGCGGCGTGGAGTAAACCCACCACCACCACCACGGCCGGCGCCACCACCACCACCGCCGTCGCCGCCGCCACCACCACCACCAGCATCGCCGCCAGCAGCGCCAGGGCCAGCACCACCACCGCCGCCACCAGCGGCCGTGCCAGCACCACCACCGCCGGCACCAGCGGCAGGGCCATCAACACCACCACCGCCATCCCCGCCACCACCACCACCACCACCGCCACCAGCGGCAGGGTCCGCACCACCACCGCCCCCACCAGCGGCAGGGCCATCAACACCACCACCGCCGTCCCCGCCACCACCACCACCACCACCGCCACCAGCGGCAGGGTCCGCACCACCACCGCCCCCACCAGCGGCAGGGCCAGCACCACCACCGCCACCACCAGCGGCATGGCCAGCACCACCACCGCCACCACCAGCGGCAGGGCCAGCACCACCACCGACGCCACCAGCGGCAGGCCCAGCTTATGGTCCGATCCCGGGGTCAGCACATTTAAGTGTGCAACAGAGTAATGCTGACTTTGCCCGCAGTATTATACCATTCATGGATAATATTCCATTTGACAGGCTACTGCGGGCAAGGTCAGCATTACAGATAGTGCTGGAAGCCTGTCAGCCAAATAACGACCCCGGTGATGTGTTCCAATATTTGGATGGGTGGAAAATAAACTCTAACAGGCTAGGCAGGCCCACAACACGGGACAGCCATGTCCCACCCCACAGGGCTTTGCCTCACTGCCAGTGGCCAGCTAACAGGGACCTACCACTGTTCCCTACACCTGTTCAGAGGATCCACCCTGAAGGGTTCGGCCAGGCCATACGTGGGGCCCTTGACCTTTTGCAGGACGGACAGCCCACCTACCAGGACCTGTAGGGCTCCATTTGTTGTTGTTCTTGTTGTTACTACAATTTTAAAAGGTAGTATTTTTTGGAATGTCCAAACAGTGCTGCCATTTTTTTTTTTTAAACACAGTTTTAAAAACCAGCTTTGTGTCTGTATTTTTTCAAGGAATTAATGTGGAGTTATTTTTGTGGTTGGGCTTCAAGTCATCATAATTATTATAATTATTTATTTATATAGCGCCCATAGGTTCCATGGCGCTTTACATGAGGAAAAGGTAGAGAAGGACAAGTACAATAAACATAGACAATAAGGTCATATAGGTACAATAGTAGAGGACCCTGTACGCGTGGGCTCACATTCTACGAGGGGTGGGTGGGGATACAATAGGGTGGGGAAGGTGTCAGTCGTGGGGCGTGTAGCGGGGTCTCATGGCAGGTTGTAGGCCTGTCGGAAGAGGTGAGTCTTTAGAAGTATCTTTAAGGTTCAGAGGGTAGGCGACTGACTGATGAGGTGGGGCAGGGAGTTCCATAGCATGGCGGATTACCGGGAGAAATCCTGTATGCGGTTGTGGGAAGAGGAGATGAGGGTGGACTGTAGGACAAGTTCTTGGGATGAACGCAGGTTGCGTGAGGGATGGTATCGGGAGATCAGGTCGGAGATGTATGGTGGGGATAGGTTGTGTAAGGCTTTGAATGTCATGGTCAGTGTTTTAAAGTGAGCTCTCTGTGGGCCGGAGGGGCCAGTGAACGGCTTGGCAGAGGGGGTAGGCAGGGGAGTAGCGTGAGGACAGATGTATTAGTCGGGCAGCAGAGTTTAGTATAGATTGGAGAGGTGCAAGAGAGTTGGCAGGGAGACCTATGCGAAGGAGGTTGCAGTAGTCAAGGCGGGAGATGATGAGGGCATTTATGAGTGTTTCAGCAGTGTCAGGATTGAGGAACGACCGAATTGGTTAAATATTTTTGAGTTGGAGTCACAGGGACTTGGTTAGGGACTACAGGTGGGGCTTGAAGGAGAGGGAGGAGTCAAGGATTACCCGAGACATTTGGTGTGGGGGACAGGGGAGAGAGCATCATTAGCAAGTACTTTACGGCCCGCATGGCGCATGAAGTCACCTTGGTTACTAAGTGTCAAATCATGACTCCACATACAACTGTTGCTGACAAACAGTGCCTGTGTTTGGGGGGTTACTTTCTGCCTCGCTATGGCAACAAGACTATGAACACACATGTGAGAGGCTGGGACGTCTACATGCTACACATCGCGTCTACGCGTTTTGTATGGAGCGTACAGTGGGACCCTTCAACAGGCTCCAGCAGGATGATAGTCCAAGCAACGCCCACGATGCAGGCATAGGATTGGTGCCTGGAAAAATTAGCCCAAGGGGCTGTTTCCCATTTTTGGTATAAATGTAGGCCTAAGGGCCATAAAAAGCTTGTTAGCCAGTGTGTCTCCCAAACCATGATAAGCTTGTTAGCCTTGGTGGCTCAAAAATTAGCCCAAGGGGCTGTTTCCCATTTTGGTATAAATGTAGGCCTAAGGGCCATAAAAAGCTTGTTAGCCAGGGTGTCTCCCAAAGCATGATAAGCTTGTTAGCCTGGGTGGCTCCAAAAATTAGCCCAAGGGGCTGTATCCCATTTTTGGTATAAATGTAGGCCTAAGGGCCATAAAAAGCTTGTTAGCCAGGGTGTCTCCCAAAGCATGATAAGCTTGTTAGCCTGGGTGGCTCCAAAAATTAGCCCAAGGGGCTGTATCCCATTTTTGGTATAAATGTAGGCCTAAGGGCCATAAAAAGCTTGTTAGCCAGGGTGTCTCCCAAAGCATGATAAGCTTGTTAGCCTGGGTGGCTCCAAAAATTAGCCCAAGGGGCTGTATCCCATTTTTGGTATAAATGTAGGCCTAAGGGCCATAAAAAGCTTGTTAGCCAGGGTGTCTCCCAAAGCATGATAAGCTTGTTAGCCTGGGTGGCTCCAAAAATTAGCCCAAGGGGCTGTATCCCATTTTTGGTATAAATGTAGGCCTAAGGGCCATAAAAAGCTTGTTAGCCAGGGTGTCTCCCAAAGCATGATAAGCTTGTTAGCCTGGGTGGCTCCAAAAATTAGCCCAAGGGGCTGTATCCCATTTTTGGTATAAATGTAGGCCTAAGGGCCATAAAAAGCTTGTTAGCCAGGGTGTCTCCCAAAGCATGATAAGCTTGTTAGCCTGTGTGGCTCAAAAAATTAGCCCAAGGGGCTGTTTCCCATTTTTGGTATAAATGTAGGCCTAAGGGCCATAAAAAGCTTGTTAGCCAGTGTGTCTCCCAAACCATGATAAGCTTGTTAGCCTTGGTGGCTCCAAAAATTAGCCCAAGGGGCTGTTTCCCATTTTTGGTATAAATGTAGGCCTAAGGGCCATAAAAAGCTTGTTAGCCAGGGTGTCTCCCAAAGCATGATAAGCTTGTTAGCCTGGGTGGCTCCAAAAATTAGCCCAAGGGGCTGTATCCCATTTTTGGTATAAATGTAGGCCTAAGGGCCATAAAAAGCTTGTTAGCCAGGGTGTCTCCCAAAGCATGATAAGCTTGTTAGCCTGGGTGGCTCCAAAAATTAGCCCAAGGGGCTGTATCCCATTTTTGGTATAAATGTAGGCCTAAGGGCCATAAAAAGCTTGTTAGCCAGGGTGTCTCCCAAAGCATGGTAAGCTTGTTAGCCTGGGTGGCTCCAAAAATTAGCCCAAGGGGCTGTATCCCATTTTTGGTATAAATGTAGGCCTAAGGGCCATAAAAAGCTTGTTAGCCAGGGTGTCTCCCAAAGCATGATAAGCTTGTTAGCCTTTGTGGCTTAAAAAATTAGCCCAAAGGGCTTAATAAAGTCTATTTATAAATAAAGCAGGGCGCTTGGCCCATTGCATATTATTGCTTGGACTAGGAGCATAGAAGAAGCAAGGCCAACTATGCAGTCCTAGGCTTGGTGCCTCAAAAAATTAGCCCAAAGGGCTTAATAAAGTATTTTTTTACATAAAGCAGGGCGCTTGGCCCATAGCATATTATTGCTTGGACTGGGTGCCGAATCAAATCAACAGAGCTACGGGACTTGTCATTAATTCCTGTCAAAAATGGGCATATTGTTAACAGCGCAATATCCCAATCATATTAATTATGATTAGGTTAATCTAGGATTGTGTACTGTCGTCAGGAGGGCTTAGGAACTGTGATGATATCCAATCCTTGTTGAATTTAATTAGAGTGAGCCTGTCGGCATTTTCTGTGGTGAGGCGGGACCTTCTATCAGTGACTATACCCCCAGCGGCACTGAAAACACGCTCTGATGTCACACTAGCAGCTGGGCATGCCAGCACCTCCAAGGCATACAATGACAGCTCAGTCCAAGTGTGCAGCTTGGAAACCCAGTAATTAAAGGGTACAGAAGGGTCGGTTAGGAAGCTGGTACTGTCACTGAGATACTGCTGCACCATGTTGGACAATTGTTGTCTCCTTCTCAAGGTCACCGTAGGCAAATTACGTTCTTGATTGGAAGGTCTGTTGAACATCGCCCAGTTGGCGGACATCTTACCCCCACCTCTTCTTGTCATTGATGGCGTTTGTGTCCCAACCAAAGGCTGCTGTTGGAAAGAGCTGGTTCTTCGATGTATAGCGGATTCAGACGGTGATATTGCCAGCAAAATATCAAGAAGAACCCTCGTTACATGATCCATCGTTAAGCCCCTGGATGAGTGCGACAGCAGCGACTGAAATTTGTCTTTGTACCGTGGGTCCAAAAACGTTGACAACCAGTAGAGGTCGCTGTCATAGATGTGTATGACGCGTGGATCTGTGGAGACACATTGACACATTACTTCAGCCATGTGTGCTAAGCTGCAAAGACTCATCTCCTCGGTTACAACAGAATGAAGATCACTACGCGTCGTGGCCTCTAAATCGGTGTCTGCCTCCTCCTCTTCAGCCCACCCATGCTGTACCGACATAAACGTAGGGTTGGGAGTCCCATCAGGGTTCACATCAGTACCAGAGAAAAATAAAACTTCTTCATCATCACCCTCATCACCATCTTCCTGAACCAATGTAGCCTGCTGATATTGGCTAGGGTGGCTAGGATCAGCGATGTTCAATTCTGGCTCCATAGCCATCCGCTGTGCTCTCAAAGCATCTGTTTTGAGATTCAATAGGGATTCTTGGAGCAGGCAGAGCATGGGGATGGTGAGACTTATAATCGACTGATCCCCACTGACAAGTTTGGTACAGTATTCGAAGTTATCCAGCAACTCGCAAAGGTCAGCGATCCAGACCCACTCGAAAGTAGTGATGTGTGTGGTATGACTTCCAGGTTGACGGGCATGTTGCAGCTGAAATTCCGCTATTGCCTTCTGCTGCTCATTAAACCTTGCCAGCATATGGAAGGTGGAGTTCCATCGCGTAGGCATGTCGCAAATTAGCCTGTGTTTCGGCAAGTTAAATTGGATTTGAAGGGCAGAAAGACTTGCAGCTGCTGTGGACGAATGTCTAAAGTGGGCGCAAATTCGCCTCACCTTATCCAGTAGCTCAGATAACTCTGGGTATATTTTGAGGAATTTCTGAACTACCAGGTTCAGGACATGAGCCATGCAAGGCACATGTACAAGTTTACCGTGCTTTATTGCCGCCACAAGGTTTGCACCATTATCGCTCACAACTAGACCTGGTTGTAGTTCCAGTGGGGCCAGCCACTCATCGGTCTGTTGCTTGAGACCTTTCCACAACTCTGTTGCAGTGTGACGTGTGTCACCTAGGCAGATAAGCTTCAGAAGAGCCTGTTGTCGCCTTGCAGAAGCAGTACTGCAAAGCTCCCAACTCGGACGTGATGGTGCTTGAGGCTCAGCAGTGGACAAGGAAGTGGCAGAAGCAGATTGGGCACTGGACATATATGAGGAGGCAGACACCCGGAATGATGTTGGGCCCGCTATTCGTGGAGTTGGAAGTATGTCAGATGGTACAGTTTTAGAAGTTGGGACACTCTCCACCAGGTTGATCCAGTGAGCCGTTAGTGAAATGTATCTGCCCTGTCCACAACTACTTGTCCACGTGTCCGTAGTTAGGTGGACTTTGGCGGTGACAGCATTTGTTAAAGCACGTTTTAAGTTGTTAACCACGTGCTGGTGTAAGGCGGGAACGGCACTACGTGAGAAAAAGTACCGGCTGGGTACAGAGTATCGTGGTGCTGCCTCAGCCATCAACTCCCGAAAAGACTCTGTACCCACAAGCCTAAACGGCAGCATTTCCACAGCTAACAACTTGGCTATTTTCGCTGTCACTTTTTGGGAATATGGGTGTGTCGGTTGGAACTTCCGCTGTCTTTCATACAGCTGTGGCACAGACAACTGCACGTTTGGACCAGACTGACAAGAGGATTGACTACTGTCATGTCTGTCTTGTAAAGCACCTTGGGAGGAGTACGCTTGAGCAGGAGCTGAAGCCTGAACACTTGCTGGTGAAGGATGTATCTGAGGTGGCCTGGAAGTGTTTGGATCAGAAGGCACTGATTTTGAACCCTGATAGGGTGCCCACTGAATTGGGTGCTTAAGAGACATATGCTTGCGCATACTGCTGGTGCTCTGGTTTCCTTTTACCGTGCCTCTGCTAAGCCTTGCCTGGCACATCTTACAGATAACCATATTTGGTAATGTTGGGCTATCCTTAAAAAATTTCCACACACTGGCTGTTCGTCCTTTATTTTTAATTGGAGGAAGAGGAGGATGACTCTGTTCAACACCAACTGTGGACACATTTTGGGCAACTGTGTTTGCAGTTTGTGCAACAGTTGGCACAGTTTGTGCCACAGTTGACGCTATTTGGGCAACTGTTCTCACAGTTTGTGTTCTGGAGACAGTACGCCTTTGTGATTTTGCCAGTGGTACATAGCCACTTTCGTCCTCCTGGCTGCTCTCTTGGCTATGCAATTCAGCAATCCAGGTAGGATCTGTGGTGTCATCATCCACCCCTTCCAGTTCAAAGGATTCTGGATAAACTGACTGAGCAGGCTGGCCAGATGAGATGTGTGTCTCATCATCCTCATCATCATCCACCTCCTGAGATACTGTTTTGCATTTCGTGAAAGTGTCTTTCCTCAGGACGCGCTACTTCCAAACTTTGGCCATGAGTAGACATTTCGTCTACTTCAAGTATCTCGTCAGGCAGTGACAAAGAAACCCCTTGATAAGAACCGAATAAGTCATCCGAGTGACCAAGGTCCATATTCAAATTTTCCTCTGGCTGCCGATGGGTTGAGGCAATATGACGACTTTGAGGATTGGATGGCGCTGCATTGTCTGTAGCGACACTAGAATGTCTTGCCACGGATGATTGCGTACTGCAAGAACCAGTGGTCGAGGGCGTCTGAGCCATCCAAGATGTTATCTTGTCATGCTCATCCGGCCTCAACACACGTTTTCTTTGAGTACTGGGATTTCTAGGTAGAAAAAAGGACGTTCTATCAATCCTAGGCTGTGTACTTGTACCAGTGCCTTCTTGGGCAAGACTGCTGCGGCCACGAGCTCGTCCCTGTCCCTTTGCAACATCCTTTTTGGTAATTGTATTTTTTTGAGACATTGTAGACGAATGCACAGTCACCAAGTTGGAGTTAGGTGTTGCTGTATGCGTCACTTGCTGGCGGGGTAAGTGTGCGCGCTCACACTTGGCAGTGAAGCCGCACACTACACTCCCTAAAAAAATTAGTTTCAAGTGCGCACAGCCACCGAGATGTGGTTAGGTTAGCTGAATGCGTCACTTGCTGGCGGGGTAAGTGTGCGCTCTCACACTTGGCAGTGAAGCCGCACACTACACTCCCTAAAAAATTAGTTTCAAGTGCGCACAGCCACCGAGATGTGGTTAGGTTTGCTGAATGCGTCACTTGCTGGCGGGGTAAGTGTGCGCGCTCACACTTGGCAGTGAAGCCGCACACTACACTCCCTAAAAAAATTGGTTTGAAGTGCGCACAGCCACCGAGATGTGGTTAGGTTAGCTGAATGCGTCACTTGCTGGCGGGGTAAGTGTGCGCTCTCACACTTGGCAGTGAAGCCGCACACTACACTCCCTAAAAAAATTGGTTTGAAGTGCGCACAGCCACCGAGATGTGGTTAGGTTAGCTGAATGCGTCACTTGCTGGCGGGGTAAGTGTGCGCTCTCACACTTGGCAGTGAAGCCGCACACTACACTCCCTAAAAAATTAGTTTCAAGTGCGCACAGCCACCGAGATGTGGTTAGGTTAGCTGAATGCGTCACTTGCTGGCGGGGTAAGTGTGCGCGCTCACACTTGGCAGTGAAGCCGCACACTACACTCCCTAAAAAAATTGGTTTGAAGTGCGCACAGCCACCGAGATGTGGTTAGGTTAGCTGAATGCGTCACTTGCTGGCGGGGTAAGTGTGCGCTCTCACACTTGGCAGTGAAACCGCACACTACACTCCCTAAAAAAATTGGTTAGAAGTGCGCACAGCCACCGAGATGTGGTTAGGTTAGCTGAATGCGTCACTTGCTGGCGGGGTAAGTGTGCGCTCTCACACTTGGCAGTGAAGCCGCACACTACACTCCCTAAAAAAATTGGTTTGAAGTGCGCACAGCCACCGAGATGTGGTTAGGTTAGCTGAATGCGTCACTTGCTGGCGGGGTAAGTGTGCGCTCTCACACTTGGCAGTGAAGCCGCACACTACACTCCCTAAAAAAATTGGTTTGAAGTGCGCACAGCCACCGAGATGTGGTTAGGTTAGCTGAATGCGTCACTTGCTGGCGGGGTAAGTGTGCGCTCTCACACTTGGCAGTGAAGCCGCACACTACACTCCCTAAAAAAATTGGTTTGAAGTGCGCACAGCCACCGAGATGTGGTTAGGTTAGCTGAATGCGTCACTTGCTGGCGGGGTAAGTGTGCGCTCTCACACTTGGCAGTGAAGCCGCACACTACACTCCCTAAAAAAATTGGTTTGAAGTGCGCACAGCCACCGAGATGTGGTTAGGTTAGCTGAATGCGTCACTTGCTGGCGGGGTAAGTGTGCGCTCTCACACTTGGCAGTGAAGCCGCACACTACACTCCCTAAAAAAATTGGTTTGAAGTGCGCACAGCCACCGAGATGTCGTTAGGTTAGCTGAATGCGTCACTTGCTGGCGGGGTAAGTGTGCGCTCTCACACTTGGCAGTGAAGCCGCACACTACACTCCCTAAAAAAATTGGTTTGAAGTGCGCACAGCCACCGAGATGTCGTTAGGTTAGCTGAATGCGTCACTTGCTGGCGGGGTAAGTGTGCGCTCTCACACTTGGCAGTGAAGCCGCACACTACACTCCCTAAGGTGGAGTACGTGCTAGCAGCAACACACTGGTCTGCCACAGAAAAAATAACGCTCTATGGCTTATTAGGAACAAAAATCGATCTGGTGCAAAAACAAAAAGGAAACAGCACCTCAGCTAAGCCTCTGACTGCAGCTGTTAGCAAAGCTGAGTGAGTAAGCTAAGCTATGAGGTCCGTCCTGTGTGCACTCTAAGGCTTCTCCTTCCTTCCCTCCCTGCCTGCCTGCCTACACAGCACTACTCCGTCCTCCTCCTAGCTCTCAGAAGAGCTTTTTGGGTTAATAAAAGGAATCTTCCCTACACTGACAATCCCTGATCTGCTCCAGCATATATCTCTCTCTCCCTATACTAGGTCAGATCGTCTCAGGAATGTGCCCAAAATGGCGGGGACAAGCCTTATATACTGCCTTGCCTGTCATAGATGACATAGGCATGACGCTGGACAGCAGCCAATCATAGTCCTGACACAACCAACTTTGCTATGCCATTACTGACTATGATTGGCTATCTTCACAAGTTTTCTGACCTAACACGCACGCTGTGCTGACTCGGAACATAACAGATTCTGTATTCCAGAGTCCGAATCCCGAATACAGTATACAGGACTCGGAATCGTAGACTCGTAGGACTCGGAATCGTAGACTCGCTCAGACTCGCTGCTGACAGCGGGTATCTGTGATGAGTCAAGCTTATTGCCATTGAATTCCATTGGACTCGTCACTGTGCGAGTCCAAGCTGGGAGATTCGCCGAGTAACGAGTCCTGCGAGTACCTTCAGAATCGCCGAGTCCCGAGTCCTAGCGAGTAGACTCGCCCATCCCTACAGAGCGTCACCACAGATCCCCAATAACAGAGCGTCATCCACAGGTCCCCCATAACAGAGCATCACCACAGATCCCCCATAACAAAGCGTCACCACAAATCCGCCATAAAAGTGCATCACCACAGATACCCTATAACAGAGCTTCATCACAGATCCTCCATAACGGACCGTCATCTGCAGATCTTCCATAACAGAGCATCATCCACAGATCCTCCATAACAGATCATCATCTGCAGATCCTCCATAACAGACCGTCATCTGCAGATCTTCCATAACAGAGCATCATCCACAGATCCTCCATAACAGATCATCATCTGCCGATCCTCCATAACAGACCGTCATCTGCAGATACCCCCATAAGTTTGTACCCTGCAGATCCCCCATAACAGTGCACCATTACAGATCCCCCATAACATTGCGTCATCTACAGATCCCCCATAACAATGTTTTTCATTCATCATAGGTGTAGAAAAAGACATGGGCACACTATTTGGCTCAAAATATTTTTTTTCTCATTTTCCTCCTCTAAAACCTAGGTGCGTCTTATAAAGCGAAAAATACGGTAATAATAATAATAGCAGGGCCCCATTGCTGTCGTCAATGATCTCCTACACAGGGGCTGGCTGGAGCCTCCATCCCTGGGTGGCAGATTTGCCCTGCCGGCCCTGACTTGAGAAGCGGGGGGGGGGGGGGTGCTGTCAGGTCTGATTTGAGAAGCGGGGGGGGGGGGGGGACGGGGGGTGCGGTCAGGTTTGACTTGAGAAGTGGGGGGGGGGTATTGGGGTGCTGTCAGCCCTTACCTGATCAGAGACTTCCAGCGTCACAGTGCAACTCCCGCGGCCGGGCCGTCTCGCGTCATGTGCCGGCCGCAAAGCGACGCCCGCGGCCGGCCCGTTTCTGTAGGGGGCGGCCCTAGATGTGGACTATACCACCAGCCCACCCTGCCACCTGGGCCAGCCCGCCCCTGCTCCTACATGAGAGGAAACAGAAACAGAAAGGGGTTAAACACTGTGCTACCATAGTGCTACAGTATGATAGTGCATGTTTTTTAAGCCCTTTCTGTTTCTTCCATGTTGTATTCTTACCTGGCGGGGACTGCTGCTATCTGTTATTTTGTATATCAATTGGATATTATATTCGATCAAAGTGGTTGTGACTTTCACAATCCCTCTAGGTGAGCAAGACCATACTCCCTTCTGATTATTTTTATGTATGGACAAACCCTTTTGGGTACCTGTTTCTTCTCCAGCTTCTGCATTCATATAAATGATCTCTTGTGAAGCTCAGGTCTCAACAGAAACATTAAAATGTTGTTGGGAACATGGCAACATGGCAACACAAAGCAAAAAGGAAATGTTTATTTTACAATATTATTTTTATCATTAAAATAGAAATAAATTGATGCAAGTTTAGTGTCGCTGTAATGGTGCTGACCTGGATAATCATGTTTCCAGGTTACTTTTATCACTCAATGATCTCCATGAAAAAAAACAAAAACAAAAGAGAATTCGTGATTTAATTTTTTTACCATTTCATCTCAATTGATTTTTTTTCCATTTTAATGTCTATCATATATGTAAAGTGAATGGTAACATTACAACTCACATATCAATATTCTCTTCTGACCATATTAACAAGTTATGGATCTATGAAGTATAGGCCCAGTGGCTCAGTGGTAGAAGTTTTAGCGCTAGGGTCTGCATTCAATTCCAACCAAGAACAAGATCTACAAGACGTTTGTATGTTCTCCCCATGTGTTTTTGTTTTTTTCTGGGGACTGCGGTCTCCTTCCACTCTCTAAAGACACACTGAAAAATACAGCAAACACCATTGTCATCAGTGCAAAATCTCTGCTAAATACACAACAAATACTGTGTGAACAGTGCTGCGTATTTGCAGAGTATTTTCTAGCTGTCATTGAGTTCTATGGATGAAAATCGTGGGAAAATATGCTAAAAGAACTGACATGCTGCAGATTTTTCTGCAGTAAAATGCGCGCCATTTCTGCTGCAGATAAATCCACAGGATGGTACAGCACTTCTGATTTCCCATACACTGTGCAGGGAAAGTGCTGTACTGTGGAGTTGTCAAAGATATGCAGAAAAAAACATGGGGAAATCCGCAGTATCTGCGCATAGCCTAAAATTTACATACCAGGTCCCCACTCAATAACGTCACTCCTTCCTGTGTGCCCAAAATGTGTTTTCCCACCACATATGGAGTATCAGCATACTCAGGAGAATTGGCCAACATATATTGGAATCCATTTTATCATGATGCCTGTGTGAAAAAGAAAAAATCCTATTTTTATCCACAAAAATGTTGTTTTAGCCTCCATATATGTTCATTTTCACAGCTCAATTTTACAAATATCTGGCGCACCTGGGAATTCAAGGTGCTCATCACACATCCAAATAAATTCCTTGTGGGTCTAGTTTCCAAAATGTTGTCACTTGTGGGTGTTTTCACTGTTTCGGCACAGTGGGGCTCTCCAAACGGACCATTCCATCAAAATCTGCATTCCAGAATGTCACTCCGTCCCCTCAGAGCCCTGCCGTGCATTTGAACAGTAGTTTTCCGCCACATATAACGTATCAGTGTACTTAGGACAAACTGCCCAACAAATTTTGGGATCCATTTTATCCTTTCACCCTGTTAGAATTAAAAAGTTGAGGCTAAAGGAATATTTTTGTGGAAAAAATAAGGACTTATTCATTTTCACAGCTCAACTTTTTAAAAAACCTGGGGGTCTAAGGTGCTCAACCACCATCTAGATAGGTTCCTTGGAGGGTCTAGTTTCCAAAATGGGGTCACTTGTGGGGGAGCTCCATTGTTTAGGCACACCAGGGAATCTCCAAATGTGACATGGTGTTCACTAACGATTTCAGCTAATTTTCTGCTTGGAGCGTCAAATGGCTCTTCTTCCCTTCTGAGCCCTGCCGTGCGCCCAAACAGTGGTTCTCCACAACATATGAGGTATTGGTGTACTCAGGAGAAATTGCCCAACAAATGTTAGGGTCCATTTGCTTCTGTTTCCCTTGTAAAAATTTGAGGGTAAGGCAACATTTTTGTTGGAAAAAATTTATATTACTACAAACTGTAAATAATCCTTGTACATAAATCCCCCTTTTGAAGAATAGTCCCCCAGGACACGAGATCAGGCGCGGCCGCCACTCCCCCTAACAAAGTTAACCCTCTGCCGCCTGATACCCGAGTACCCTACGCCCTGGGGCTGGACATTAATATTCTTCATGAATGTAGTTTTAAGTAGTATGAAGGGTGCAGTTTTTGGAATGGTGTCACTTTTGGGTAGTTTCTGTCAGATCGGCCCCTCAAAGTGCCTTCGATTGTGATGTGATCACGAAAAAAAGTGGCTTTGTAAATTTTGTTAGAAAAATGAGAAATTGCTGATGAACTTTGAACCCTTCTAACTTCCTAACACAGAAAAATTTTGTTTCTAAAATTGTGCTGATGGAAGTAGACATGTAGGAAATGTTATTTATTAACTATTTAGTGTGACATAACTCTCTGGTTTGACAGAATAAAAATTAAAAATGTGAAAATTGCAAAATAGTCAAACTTTTTGCCAAATGTATGATTTTTTCACAAATAAATGCCAAAATTATCATCCTAAATTTACCACTTTCATGAAGACCAATATATCACAAAAAAACAATCTCAGAATTGCTAGGATGCTTTGAAGTTTTCCAGAGTTATTACCTCATAAAGTGACAATGGTCAGAATTGCAAAAAATGGTCTGGTCATTAAGGTGCAAAGTGACTCAATCCTTTAATGAGTTAAATAAATGGTACGTGTGGAACGTCACAGCATTGGTCTTTAACTTGCCATTCCAGTTGTCATATGTTCTAGGCATTTTGTAAGGTAGAAACATCTTTTACGTCTCTGAAAGACTTTTCACTGAACCTATTATTTGGTGCCAGCACAATAACTTAATGGGATTTATTGCATGATTCTTTCTTCTCTTTTGACAATGGAAAGGATCAGATAAAGGGCAAAAGGGAATGAGAACACTCCAGTCTATAGTGGTTAGAAAAGTAAGCTGATGAAAAATAAGGCATGATGAGTGCCAAAAGGACTGACACACAAAGTCCATTACTGTGTAACAAGATGGTTCTTGCCATGATTCCCATTCAAGTCATTGGCAGCTATACCTCAACACATTGAAAGACAGAAGACCTTTACGAATCATCCTTCCTTTCCTGGAGTAATGTAATAAATATAAAATGTGTTACTACAGTAGTAGTTGTAGCATCAAAGGGTCTCTAGAGAGAAGGGCATATCCTTCAAGTATAGGGTATCCATAAATGTCATAGGATGAAGCATATTTTTATTACACTTTTAGTTAGTTCAAAGAACCATTAGAATGAGCCCATAAAATAAGCAGAGTAGATGAACAAACATTTAAGAAAAGTTGGAATGTCTCAGAAGGTCATAGGGTGGGTCATTAGATGTGTAAAGGATAAAAAAAAGAAATGAACAAAGAATGAATGAAAATAACTGAGAAAAGTAGAGAAAACGTACAGTATGATGAAAAATAAAGTACAGAAAAAGCAATGGTTAGTATAAAGTAATACTAATACTTATTAGAAAAATATAGAAATAATAAATGTAATATTGTCTTATAATTTAGTTTCTCATGAGAATTCAATTAAGTGATGACCCTCACTTTCCCAAGTGGTTTCTTCAATAACACAATGAACAATCAGAATGGTTACTCTCACTAACATTAACAGACAAGTCAGCTGACAGCATATATAAGAATCTTTAAAGATTAAACTTACATGGACTATTTATTTTAAAACCATTTATCATTTTTGCTAATCCATGAACAAGCAAAGACCAGTTTTCTATGATTGTAACTGATAAAGATCATTGAGATGCTGGCGATTGTCACCTCTCATGGCAAGACATGAAACAAAAGAGTCAAGAAGTCCAGGGTATAATACTGAGAGTTTACATCAAAGGCAGAGGTGCAAGAAAAAAGAGTAAACAGGTCAAAGTCATGGTCAGGCCCAAATAGTACAAATAGAGACAAAGGGGCTAGGTAAACAAGTAGTCAAAAGGTAAGGTCCAAGGTCAGACAGCAAAAGACGCAAAAGATTAGAACAGCAAACAAAAGACGCATACTCCACATAGCAAAGCTAACACTGATAGTGGTTTTACCTAGTGACGCACCATCCGCAGTCGCAGGGGGCGCAAATGAGACCGGGAGCCCGCCGACCCCTGAGTCTGCTGTGTCAGCTTTACATGGATGTGCATCCTTAAGGATGCACATCCATGTCACTGCGTGGCCGCTCTGCCCGGCCGGTCCCCAGGCGGCTGATCACGGCCGCCGGAGGACTAGCAGGCTTTGCCACTTTAAATCTTCCACGGCTGCTGCTGCTGCACTGTGATGAGGTCATGTGACCTCATTACAGAGAGGACGGAGCTGCCGGCGGGAGCAGTGAGGCAGAAGAGCTGCAGGTCTTGGAGAGGGGGGGGAGTGTCAGTGTGTGTGTATGTGTGGCACCCCAAGGGATAATATGCCACAGAAATAACAACACAGGTTTAATCCCCACACAACACTACACTAGAAAATGGGAGGAGCTTAGCTGGCACCTGCATTAGTGGGAGGAGCTAAAGTTGTTTACCACAAAACAAGAGTGACAGTTAGTTCAGAGGAGAGTCTGCAGTTGAGTCTAGTCTGGAGCAGGAGCTGAGCCAAGTAGCAGTGGAGGTCCTGAGAGGTCTGAGGAAAGGAGACAGATTAACAGAGGAACATACCCGGGATAAAGAGTTACCCCAAAAGCTTGATCCCGGGGAGACGCTTAAGACGGATACCGGATCTGAGGCTGTGCCTGAGACAGACAGGACAGTAAACACCGGCATAGTGAAGGTCCACCATCTTCACCACACCATAGCAAAGCAACATGGAGGGGTCAGTGACACAGAGGACTCAAGTTGCCCAGCATATTGGTACCTATGAGCAGAGACAGGGCCAGCAGTATAGCTACAAGCAGCAGCAGGGCCACACACAGCGTTTAAGTAGGAAGCCAAGGACCCGGTCAGGGTGAGAGCAACCTGGTACAGACTCCATGGACAATACTGTGTAATACCATCTGCCAGTAAAGACTTGAAAAACAACAGAAACCGTGAGTGTGTGTGTAATCCTTATGCTGAAGCCCCACTTGCCCTCATAGACTGCCATTGCCTCTACTCTTATCATCTCTACTGCTACCCCTACTCTCCTGCAGCATCAATAACATCCTCACAGACTTTAACTACCACTGCCCCGGGGAACCCAGTTCTGCCCACAGGAACTATTCCATCCAAGCTGCTAACCCATCATTCCCGGAGGTTCTGCAGCAGCGGCGGTCCCATTACTGGCCGCATATAGTGGGTGGCGTCACGAGTGACAAATCCCCTGTAAATAACCCCCCATTTTATTGTGCGGGCCCGGGACACGGTCTGGACCAGTACCGCCGTGACATCCCCCAGCAGTACCTCGGTCCGGCACCGAGTACCCCGTCCCGAGGGGCTCCACATATGTGCTGACTGTTTTTGACTGTGTGTCTTGTGTGTGTCACTGTGTGTGTTTCACTGTTTGTGTGAATGTGTATGTTTGACCGTGTGTGTGACCGTGTGTTTGTGACAGGTGTGTGTGACCGTGTGTGCATTTGACTGTGTGTGTTTTACCGTGTGTGTGACTGTATCTGTGTCTGTTTGTTTGCGTGATTGTGTGTGACTGTGTGTGTGCGCGTGACTTTGTGTGTTTAACTGTGTATGTTTGACTATGGCTAGGGTCACTCTTTAATACAGAATTGCGTTCACCGCATCCAGATCCGGATGCAGTGAATGCAATTGTCTTCAGACATTCAGCAATCCGGAAACAGATTGCTGAAGCCGCAATCTGGTAACCGGATAGCTCAGGATGTGTAATCCTGAGCAATCCGGTTACCGGATAGTTTGCTCATCCCTGCTGCCGCAGCAGTGCTCTGAAGCCAGGCGACCAATCTGGGGCGATGTGCACACGACCCATGTAACCGGCCACTGGCGACCTGTCAGGCGATGGGAGCCATAGGCTCCCATTGTCCTGCATCGCCGCTGGGGTTTTCAGACACCCCGGTGGTGATGCCGCCTGAAAGCTCGCTGGCGCGGGGCTGGAGATGTCACCCCGTGTAAATGGGGGATGGCGACGCTGGCGAGGCGCCAAAAACATGCACGCACCCGCCAGTTGCCGCCAACATCCCCAGCCCCGTCAACAGGTGTGACGGGGCCTTACTAGTTTGTTGTAGTTTTCTGCCCTAACATTCCTGAAAAACTAAGGAAATACTAGACAAAAGCTGTCTTGTGGGGCTCAAGGCTTGTCCTGGCCTAGCTTGCATCTGAAGTAAAGATTATATTCCTTCTTCACTTCAGAGGTGAAGCTTTTCTTCTAGTTGGCAAATGTAAAACATGAATACGATATATAAAGATTTGTTTAAAAGGCTGAAGTTGACTCTTCAAAATGTTCTGGAAAGTGAAAGTGAAGTATTTCATTAAGCCCTACTAGTCGAACAAAATAAATGACCGTATTTTTTGGATTATAAAACACTTTTGTTACCCCAGCTCTGGAGTGTGTCTGGGGGAGGCTGGCTGCGGGCTGCAGAGACAGTGGGAGGCTGCTCATTATGCTCATATAATATGTACTGTACCTCCTGCTGTCCACCTCTCAGTGCTGAAGTTGCGCTGGAAGATGGACAGGGGAGTGGCACATATTATGTGAGCCTACTTTCACCCCATTATCCTGCACTGACCCACACCATTCTGGATATTCCCCTCTAGATCAGTGTTGAGGCTTCATTGCAGAATACATGAGGACTGGCTGAAAATTATTTTTAATCCCATTCATGACCATTTTTAATTTAGCCAAACAACCAAAGCAAATAGCAAAAAAAAATTAATTCTGGCAAATCCAAATTGTATTGTAAATTTATAGATGAATTGTTTACCTTAAATTGATTCGCTCATCTTTAGTATCTTCCACTAGAAGCATTGCTTTTAGCAAAATGTGTCTACATAGCATGCAAACACATAATATGCCATCACTATCAATTACTGTAGAGCCTGGATGGCAGTGGTTAACCTTGTAGACCTCTGCAGGGAGAACTTGTGCCTTTCAAGAGTTGTGTCTAACTCCTGTAATCTAACCAATCAGATACAGGTGCATCTCAATAAATTAGAATATCATCAAAAAGTTAAATATATATTATATAGAGTCATTACACAGAGAGTAATCATTTTAAGTGTTTATTTTTGTTAATGTTGATGGCTTGTTGATTTGCTTACAGTTAATGAAAACCCAAATTCACTATCTTAGAAAATTAGAATAATTAACACGCAAATGCTAAATAAGTGTTTAAAATAGTCCCTTAGTCTTGTTCAGTAGCCTACACAATCATGGGGAAAACTGCTGACTTCTCAGATTTCAAGAAGGCAGCCATTAACACACTTCAAAAGGAGGGTAAGCCACAAAAGGTCATTGCTTTAAAAGCTTGCTGTTGACAGAGTGCCGTGAAAAAGGTGCACAAGCAACCGGGATAACCGCATACTTGAAAGTATTGTTAAGAAAAGGCCATTCAAAAATATGGGGAGATTCACAAGGAGGGAACTGCTGCTATAGTCAGTGCTTCAAGAGCCACCACACACAGACATATCAGGCCATGGGCTGCGACTGTCGCATTTCTTTTGTCAAGCCACTCATGACCAATAGACAATGCAAGAAGCATCTTACATGGGCAAAGAAGAGAAAGAACTGGATTGTTGCTCAGTGTTCCAAGGTGATGTTTTGAGATGAAATTAAATTTTGCATTTCATTTGGAAATCAAGGTCCTAGAGTCTGGAGGTAGAGTGGAGAGGCACACAATCCAAGCTGCTTGAGGTCTAGTGTGATGTTTCCACAATCAGTGATGTTTTGGGGAGCCAGGTCATCTGCTGATGTAGGGCCACTGTGTTTTATCAAGACCAAAGTCAGCGATGCCATCTACCAGAAAGTTTTAGAGAACTTCATGCTTCCCTCAAGCTCGGCTGGCTTAAACCCCATAGAGAATTTATGGGGTATTGTCAATTTTTCATCACTTTTATTTTGAAAGGATTTCCAATAAAGATTTTGTGAGTTTTTAATTACTCCGGTGTGTTGAGCCGGTTCCAACTTTAATTTCCTACAGTAATTCATGCAAAAGGAGCCCCGACTAAGTATTCTGAGCAGTTACTGTACATATTTTTCAGTAAGCCAACATTTATGATTTTAAAATCATTATTTCAGTTAGTCTTATGTAATATTCTACTTTCTGAGATAATGAATTTTGGGTTTTCATTGGCTGTAAGCCATAATCATTAACATTAACATTAACATAAATAAACTGTTGACATAGATCACTCTGTATGTCATGACTCTATATAATATATGTGTTTCACTTGATGTATTGAATTACTGAAATAAATGATCTTTTTGATGATATTCTAATTTATTGAGGAGAACTTGTATATGACCTTGGTTTGCTTAATAACCCTTAACATGTTACACGGCTCTAAGTTAGGCTGGGTATTGACTAACAAGTACTGTACCTAAAGATGGCATTACAAAACTAGTAATTTCTTGATTTCTAATTTGCATACTTAGATAGACCCAAGCTAAAGAAGCCCAAGTTAATGTACCTCAAATTGCCCTAAACAAGAAACTTTCTCCATTTAACCACAGGAGATATAGTGCTACAGGGTGTATTCATATTAATCTATTTTTGAATGAAGTTGCCTTATACAGTATATACATTTATGTAATATATTTCAAGAAAATCAGTGCTGAAAATAATTTGGATATCCTTTTTAAAAAGGATTCTGTATTTGGATAAGTTAAAGTGGATTTAGTTATGTGGACTCTTCAAGCTTAAAAACCCAGGTCAAAAATTCTTCAAAAAACTACATTTCTTGGCGCAGTTTTGTTGTGTTTGTTTACACTGTTTTTGCGTATCAAGATTTTTTTTCTGCTATAAATTGATTCTGTAGCTAAATATGAAGCATTTACTATTTTCGTATTCAACATTTTTCAAGAAGAAACACCTTGCTTCTAGGGATGGGCGAGTCTACTCGCAAGGACTCGTTACTCTGCGAGTAGTAAGGGACTCGCAGGACTCGGTACTCTGCGAGTTTTCCAGCGATTACTCGCAGAGTAACGAGTCCAATGCAAATCAATGGCAGTCCTAGTTTTGTCAGAGACTCTGACAAAACTAGGATTGCCATTGACTTGCATTGGACTCGTTACTGTGCAAGTAATCGCAGGGAAACTCGCACAGTAACGAGTCCGGCTGTCTGCTCTGTGCCGGGCTCGGATCCTGCGGGCTGCCGCAGCTCCAGGTCCTAGAGCCCGCCTGCTCTCCCTGTGTACAGACATGAATGTCTGTGCACAGAGATGATGTAACAGAGCTGAGATTGTTCTCTGTCTGCTCACTCCCTGTGCATAGACATCTATATCTATGCACAGGGATGTAGGAGAGAGGACATCGCGTTTTGGACTACATTGGACGGAAGAGGATTTTTTTCATTAAAGATGGAGTCCCTAATGGCTTTTTTTTTTTATTTCTAATAAAAATTTTTCTCTGTGTTGTGTTTTTTTTTAAAACAATTTAATAGAAATTCATGGCGGTCATGTCTAATATTGGCGTGACAACCATAAATTTCGGGCTTAGGGCCAGCTGATAATGCAAAGATGGCCCTAACCTCTTTATTACCCAGTGAGCCACTTCCACCAGAGCCACTGGAAGAGCGGGGTTCAGCGCCAGAGGATGGCGCTTCAATGAATGCGCCATCTTCTGGGGTGGCTGAGGGCTGCAATTTGCAGCAGGGGGTGCCCAGAAAGCTTGGGCCTCCCTGCACTACGGATTCCAGCCCCCAGCTGCTTAGCTGTACCTGGCTAGACATAGAAATTGCGCGGAGCCCCACGCATCTTTTTTTTATTATTTCATGAAATTCATGAAATAATAAAAAAAAGGGCTCCCCTATATTCTTGTGTCCGGCCAGGTACAAATAGGCACCTGGGGGTTGGGGGCAGCCCGTCGCTGCCTGCTGGATCCGGCTGGTTCCAGAAATACGGCGAAGCCCACGTCATTTTTTTTCTGAAAAATCAATAAAACAATCCTAAAAAAGGAACTGCATCTTTATTAACCCCTCGCCCATGGTCCAGGGGTTAATAAAGATGCAGTCCCTTTTATTTATATTGTTTTATGGATTTGTCAGAAAAAAATTTGACGTGGGCTTCGCCGTATTTCTGGAACCAGCCGGATCCAGCATGCAGCGACAGGCTGCCCCCAACCCCCAGGTGCCTATTTGTACCTGGCCAGACACAAGAATATATGGGAGCCCTTTTTTTTTATTATTTCATGAATTTCATGAAATAATAAAAAAAAAATGAGTGGGGCTCCGCACAATTTCTATGTCTAGCCAGGTACAGCTAAGCAGCTGGGGGCTGGAATCCGCAGCGCAGGGAGGCCCAAGCTTTCTGGGCACCCCCCGCTGCAAATTGCAGACCGCAACCGCCCAGAAGATGGCGCGTTCATTGAAGCACCATCCTCTGGCGCTGAACCCCGCTCTTCCAGTGGCCCTGGTGGCGGTGGCACGCTGGGTAATAAAGGGGTTAATACCAGCTTTGTTATACAAGCTGGTATTAAGCCCGAGATTCTTAATGTCAGGTCAGGTTTGACCCGGCCACTAAGAATCTCCAATAAAGGGTTAAAAAAACACCACACAGAGAAAAATGATTTATTGAAAATAAAGACACAGACACCATTAGGGACTCCATCTTTACTACCACCACATATCCCTCCAAAGACCAGGTCTTCTCTCTTCTTTCTTCTTTTTTCTGTCTTCCTTCTTCTTGTTGAACTCATTCAGCTCTGCTACATCACACAGTAGGGGGCGGAAATGCGCTCCCCTGCTGTGTGATGAGTCAGTGAGGCTGTGAGCATTAAGCGTGACGTCACCGCCGACCCCGTTGCTATAGTAACCAAACTATCAGTTACTATAACAACGTTTCAGCAGTGCCGACAGCACAGCGCCACTACTCATTCATAAACTGTTGTCTTTAACTCCCTGCTTGCCGATCACTGCAGCGAGTTAACTACTGTGCTGTGACCGCGGCTGCAGTATGAGCGGCGCATATACCAGCCGCTGTCACAGCACAGTTAACTCTCTGCTTACCGGCGCTGCAGTGATCGGTAAGCAGGGAGTTAAAGCCAACAGTTTATGAATGAGTAGTGGCGCTGTGCTGTCGGCACTGCTGAAGCGTTGCTATAGTAACGATAGTTTGGTTACTATAGCAACGGGGCCGGCGGTGACATCACCGCTTAATGCTCACAGCCTCACTGACTCATGCACAGCAGGGGAGCGCATTTCCGCCCCCTACTGTGTGATGTGTGATGTAGCAGAGCTGAATGAGTTCAACAAGAAGAAGAAGGAAGACAGAAGACAGAAGACAGTAAAAAAGAAGAGAGAAGACCTGGGTCTTTGAGGGATATGTGGTGTAATAAAGTTGGAGTCCCTAATGCTGTCTGTGTCTTTATTTTTAATAAATAATTTTTCTCTGTGTGGTGTTTTTTTTAACCCTTTATTGGAGATTCTTAGTGGCGGGTCAAACCAGGCCTGACATTAAGAATCTCGGGCTTAATACCAGCTTGTATAACAAAGCTGGTATTAACCCCTTTATTACCCAGCGTGCCACCGCCACCAGGGCCGCTGGAAGAGCCCGGTAAGGCGCCTGGAAATGGCGCTTATTATTAATGCGCCATTTTCAGGGGCGGCTGCGGGCTGCTATTCTTTAGCATGGGGGGGCCCTATAACAATGGGCCCTCAACCGGCTGAGAATACCAGCCCTCAGTTGCCAAGTTTTACCTTGGCGACATGAATAGGGCGAGCCACCATTTTTTTTGCCAGCAGGAAATTAAGCAGCTGAGGGTGGCAGCTCGCAGTTTGCCTGCTTTCATCGGGCTAGACTTAAAAATGCTGCGAAGCCCCACGCGTTTTTTTTTAAAATAATTATTTATTTTACACCCTACAACGCCAGGTTGTTGCCATACACTAAAGTGTATGGCAACCAAGCAGAATCACTGTCCAGATTGAGAAAATCAAGTCTGATTACAACAGCCAATCACAGAGGCTCCCACAGAGTGTCGAGCTCCTGTGATTGGCTGTTAGTTTGACAGTGCAGTGAATATGTATTGAGCTTAATAGGCGGCCCCGGAAGTAACAGCGGGAGCCTATTAAACATGATTTAGCTATTGTAGCAGATAGAGCCTGAAGCTTCCGAGACACATCTGCGATTTGTAAATCGCACATTACTCGCTATTACTCGCTTCCCCATTCATTAACATTGGACTCGCTAGACTCGCAACGGGTAGCGAGTCCCGGGCTCGGACTCCCTAGAGTCAAGCGATTCCATGTAATTTAGGACTCGCCCATCACTAATTGCTTCATCATGTACAATATGTATTCTTATTGATATGAATAAGAAACATATTCAAATATGAATTACTAGCTGGGTGCCCGATGCACATGCATCGGATTCTAGAAGAGCGAGTCTCTGACTCGCAATGGCCGCTTCGCGGCCAATGCTTCGCGCTGCTGAGTCGACTCACCATGCCCGCTGCGCGGCATGCGAGTCGCCTTAGAACTGCTCGCAATGACCGCTGCGCGGCAATGCTTCGGGCGTATCCACATGACCACGCACGACTCGCAATGGCCGCTTCGCGGCCAATGCTTCGCGCGTATCCACATGACCACCCAGGGGCAAAAAGCCGATTCGCGATTATATAATAGATTTGATTTTTATCTGGACTTTGGAGCTGAAAAAACTCTGTGTAAATCTTTTTACTAACAGTAATTTCATAATTCTTTGACAAAAAAGACAGATGTTTGACGATAAATAATGGTTCGGAATTATAAATATCAACGCTTTTTATAAATGCCCAGGAACTCTGTTTATTTGTCTTGCATTTATTGCCTCCTACTGTCCTGAGTTTCTTTGATTGATTGATTGATTGATTGATTGATTAACAAGTTTAATAGACCCAGATCTAAGGCTGGCTTCACACTGCAGTTTTTCACTGATTAGTGTCCATCAGTGTTTGGGTGCCAAAACCGGAAGAGGAACCAGGAGAGGAACTTGCAGAGAAAAACTATAATTGAAAGATTGACACCTGTTTGGAGTTTTGGAGATACTTCTGGTTTTGGCACCCAAACACTGATGGACACTGATCAGTGAAAAACTGCAGTGTGAAACCAGCCTAAGTAGAAACTCACTATATATCTAGAGCAAGCTAAGGGATGCAATCATGCGGGGTTTTGCAATCATGCCAACTGCATAAGTGCCGACTGTACAAGTGGTATGCAGTTACACCAGGCAGTTCAACGGGGCAGGAAACGGGTAAGTCATGCAAGACAAACAAACAGATATGTAATTTGTTCACTTGTGCTGCAATTATGTATTCACTATGTAAACCCCAGACTACTCATCACTACTGACCACTCACCCACCACTACAGCTCTCCATCCCACTGCATCTGACCCACGCTACTCCCATCCCCCGCTCACCATCCATAATGTATCCCCTCCTTTGCATTCTCACTCCCATCCTTCTCCACTCCTGCTAACCCCGCTCATCCCTCCACCCAGCAACAAAGTACTTCTCTCACCCTCCATCCTACCTAACCACCTAACCCACTCCACTGAACTATTCCTTCACTTTCAATCCTCCATCTCCAATCAGGCATGCCCACCACGTAAACTCTCCAGCTCTCACCTGCTAACCCTCTCCCTGCTTCTCCTACTCGCTGGTGACATTTTCCCTAATCCTGGCCCCCCCGCCACATAGCCACAGTCACCTACACCCCACCCCCACGTCCCATCACCAACTCTCATAACCTCACCATCACCCACCCTCACAACCTGACCAACCTTAGACCCATCCCCCCAGCCCCTGCTCCTCTAATCTCCCAGCCAGGTGCACTCTGCAACGCCCGCTCAGTCTGTAATAAACTCCCAGACATCCATGAACTCTTTATTTTTAATAAACTCTCATTCCTTGGCATCACAGAGACCTGGCTCACCCCCTCCGACATGGCCTCCCTGCTGCACTATCCTACAATGGATTCAATCTTTCCCACACACCCCGCCCCTCTGACAAACATGGCGGAGGAGTCGGCATACTCCTAGCCGACACCTGCTCCTTTGCCCATATTCCATTACCCCCCTCTGCTACTCTCCCATCTTTCGCAGCCCACTATGTCCGCATCTTCTCCCCCTGTAACCTCCAGCTAGCCGTCATCTACCGCCCCCTGGATCCATCCCCACCTTTCTCGACCATTTCGCCACCTGGCTACTTCATTTCCTCTCTACTGACATCCCCACCATCATTATGGGCGATTCCAATATCCCTATTGACACTGCCCACCCAACCGCCTCTCAACTTCTTTCCCTGACCTCCTCCTTCGGGCTCTCTCAATGGTCCTCCTCTGCAACCCACAAAGATGGCCACACGCTGGATCTCATCTTTACCCGTGTTTGCTCCCTTACGAATCTCACAAACTCAACCCTCCCCCTGTCTGTCCACAATCTGCTCACCTTCTCCTCCCTCACCTCCCCTACTACACCAGCTCCTCTCCGCAAACTTGATCATCCCCGCAGAAACCTAAAACACATTGATCTACACTCACTCTCAGAATCCCTCCTCCCTCTCGCCAACATAACATCTATATGTGACACAGACACTGCCACCACCCTCTACAACACCACATTAACCAAGGCCCTCGACCTAGCCGCCCCTTTCATATACCACGCTCCATGCACTAACAGGCAACACTGGCACACCACCCTCACTAAAGACCTGAGACGGGCATCCCGGGTCGCCGAGAGGCGATGGAAAAAATCACGTTATCACGTTCCACTGAGCACTTTGTGCTGTTCAAACAGTCCCTCAATGCCTTCAAGACTGCACTTGCTACCGCCAAACAAACCTTCTTCTTATCCCTAATAACTTCCCTGTCCCGCAATCCCAAACAACTTTTCAATACCTACAATTCCTTACTCCACCTGCCTTCTCCCCCTCCCTCTCCCCTTATCTGTGCAGAAGACTTTGCCTCCTTCTTCAAAGAATCAGAGACAGCTTTGATCCACTGTCCCCACAGCCCCCCCTTTCACCTATACTGCCCTCTCCTTCCATCAACTGCTTCCCCCCCGTAACTGAAGACCAGCTCTCCTCCCTCCTGTCAAAATCACACCTCACCACCAGCGCCCACGACCCGCACCGATCCCACCTCATTCCCAACCTCACCTCCGTTATCATCCCAGCCCTAACTCATCTTTTCAGCCTATCACTTACAACTGGCACCTCCCCCTCAGCCTTCAAACACACCTTGATCACACCCATCCTCAAAAAACCCTCCCTTGACCCCACAACTGTCTCCAACTACCGCCCTATATTTCTCCTCCCTTTCACCTCTAAACTACTTGAACAGCATGTCCACTCTGAGCTGTCCTCTCACCTCTCCTCCTGCTCCCTCTTTGACCGCCTGAAATCTGGCTTCCGACCTCTCCACTCCATTGAAACAGCCCAGACCAAAGTCACCAACAACCTACTGACTGACAAAAGCAAGCGCCACTACTCTGTTTTCCTCCTCCTCGACCTGTCCGCCGCCTTCAGCACTGTTGACCACTCCCTTCTACTTCAGATCCTGGAATCTCTTGGCATCACGGACCTTGCCCTCTCTTGGATCTCCTCATACTTAACGGACCGGACCTTCAGTGTCACCCACTCCCACACATCCTCCTCGCCCTATCCCTATCTGTCGGGGTCCCCCAGGGCTCAGTTCTTGGACTGTTAATGTTCTCAATCTACACTCTCGGCCTAGGGCAACTCTTTGAGTCCCATGGCCTCCAGTACCACCTCTACGCCGACGACACCCAAATCTATCTGTCTGGTCCTGACATCGCCTCCCTTCTATCCAAAATTCCACACTTCCTGTCCACCATCTCATCCTTCTTCTCTGCTCGCTTCCTTAAGATGAACATGGACAAAACCGAGTTCATAGTCTTCCCCCCAATACGCTCGCCTCACTACCTGACCAATCCATTGTTGTCAACGACTGCTCTCTCTCCCCAGTCCCCCACGCCAAGTGCCTTGGGGTTATCCTTGACTCTTCCCTCTCCTTCAAGCCCCACATCCAGGCCATCGCCACCTCCTGCCGACTCCAGCTCAAACACATCTATAGGATCCGCACTTTCCTTGACCACAACACTGCTAAAACCCTTATTCATGCTCTCATCATCTCCCGCCTTGACTACTGCAACCTCCTGGTCACTGGCCTCCCCAATACCTCCCTTGCACCTCTCCAATCTATCCTGAACTCTGCTGCCCGCCTAATCCATCTGTCCCCCGCTACTCCCCTGTCTCCCCCCTCTGCCAAGCCCTTCACTGGCTCCCTACTTCCCGGTTTAAAACATTAACCATGACATACAAAGCTATTCACAACCTGTCCCCTCCATACATCTCTGACATGGTCTCCCGAAACCTACCCTCACGCAACCTGCGATCCTCCCAAGAGCTCCTCCTCTACTCCCCCCTCATCTCCTCTTCACACAACCGCACACAGGATTTCTCCCGTGCTTCACCCATACTCTGGAACTCACTGCCCCAACACATCAGACATTCTCCTACCTTGGGAACCGTCAAAAGAAGCCTGAAGACCCACCTGTTCTGCCAAGCCTACAACCTGCAATAAGATCCAATCCACCACACCGCCTCACAACTGGAACTTCCGCCTCCCACTGTATCCCCACCCGCCCCTCGTAGACTGTGAGCCCTCGCGGACAGGATTTCTCCCCTCTTGTATCTGTACGACCGAATTGTCCACATTTATTGTTACTTGTATTGTTACTATGTTACTTGTCCTAGTCTGTCCCTTTTACCATGTAAAGAGCCATGGAATATAATGGTGCTATATAAATAAATAATAATAATAATAAATAAATATAGAAGCTTTTTCTATAAAAACAAACTTGAAATATATTTTTTCTATGAAAATTGGATAAAATAAATTACTCATTTACATTACATACATCTTTCTATTTAAGACATATCTTTTTTTTGCAGAAAATGTGTTACATTTTATCTGAATAATATCTCACATATAGAAAATACTGTGTATATACTATGTGAGATTTTGTCTTTCTTTCATTGTGAAAATGTTAGAAAGCTAAATGCATGATGATATCCTATATGAAGGTTACATGTATAATAAACTGAACACAAATCTGTCAAAATATTCCCAGAAAATTGCTTCTGTGTTTTGGACATTCATACATTATGCCCTTGAACGTCATGCTCATTTAATGTCTGGGGAGTTATCTCTCGAAGATGGACTGGCTCTACTGGCGATACAGTTGAATATGCAATATATCATAAACAGAGTTAAAAATATTTAAGAGACTAAAAGGACACTGATATTTTTTTCTCTTTATATGGTAAAATAATTACTAAATTGTACAGGTTTTTGGTGTCAAGAGAAAAAGATAATTTAATTTCAAGCTTAGTACAAAACAAAGATTTCACCATCTACACTGATAAATCTCCAAAATTTCATATCAAATATTTTACTATCTTTGAAGAAAAATTGCCTCCTTTCTGACTTCACTGATGGCAATAATTCCATAATATATGGGTTACCAACAAGTATTAAAATAATGTATTATGGATAATGTATGATACCTTTTTATAATGGGATTTAAACCCAGTAAAAGTAAAATTTCAAATATGTGCTTGACCTCTCAACAATCAAGAATGAAAAGCCAGATTTAGTGGAAACAATACTTAAAGGGGTTGTTCAACTTATTCTTTTCTAAAACAAGACCCATCATTGTCTAATAAAAAAAGAAAACTCAAGTTAGGCTACTTTCACATCAGCGTTCCTTGGCATTCACGGCAGATTCGGCAGTTTTGTCGCATCTGCCGCTCAACGGATCACTTGTGGCAAGACTGTGATCGGCCTAATTAATTCCCTATGGGACTTGTGGACATGAGTGGCACTTGCGGTTTTTTCACTTGTGGCACTTGTGGTGAGTCAAAAAAAGCTTGATTTTTTCATTACAGCAAGTGGCGGATGTGACCGATCGCGACAAAAACCGCAAGTGCTACACTTGTGCGCAAGTCACATATGGAATGCATTAGGCCTAAAGCAGTCTTGCCACAAGTGATCCGTTGGGCGGCAGATGCGGCAAAATGGCCGAATATGCCGTGAATGCCAAGGAACGCTGATGTGAAAGTAGCCTAACTTGAGTTTTTTTTTTTATTAGACAATGATGGTCTTGTTTTAGAAAAGAATAAGTTGAACAACCCCTCCCTTTGAATATTGTTTCTACTAAATCTGGCTTTTCATTCTTGATTGTTGAGAGGTCAAGCACATATTTGCCGGATCTGTCGCAAATGCAGAGAAACACTCATGTGAAAGCAGCCTTACACACCACTTTTTAGCAATGTTGGCTAAAACCCAGATCACAAGTTAGTAGTTAAACTTATTTTTTCCTTAGTTTTTGACCACACTGGGGACCTAAGCTTTATAAAATATTGGTGGGTAATCCCTTTGAAATTGTTTCATAATATATGGGTAACCAAAACGTATTAAAACAATAAATTATCTTCCCTAACGGGAACCTGTAACCTCGATTCACCCCCCTATCCTATCACTTCCTGTCCCTGCACTTTCCTAGCTGATCCCTAACCATCCCTGTCTCACCTAAGAGTGCCCTATAAATAGTAAGAAAAAGACTCATATAGTTATGCGTAGACCGCATCCGTAGTCTGCGGTGGGCGGGCTCCAGGGCTCCATCGTCCCCTCCTGGCTTCCTCTCAGCACGCATCACTGGGCGTCATTATTCCCTCTTCTGTCCGTCTTCTATTTGAAATTCCGGGATATTTTGATGATGATGCGCCGGCCGAACGTCATATCTGGCCCGGTGCATTGTGGGAGATGATCACATGGTATGGGATGGTTCCAGCGCATGTGCAGTGTGCATATTGAAGCAGGCCTGTACCATGTGATCAGCCTCCACAATGCACTGATGATGAATGAATGCATAGCCAGCTGAACCTTTCCTTGCAGAGTGTGCTCTTTTCTATGACAGCCACTTCATCCAGTTCAGGGTTGCAAACATCCCACTACATGTCTCCAGATGCACATGGCATAAACTCTGCTGCTGTGGGCACGTGCCCTTGTGGTCTCTGCAAGCCTGGCATTATACTAAGAAGGCAAGCAAGCCAAATGAAACTCCCCTGATGACATACCCTGTATAGAAATGCATCAGGAGGCACGTGGTGGGATGTTTGCAACCCTGAACTGGATGAAGTGGTAGTCATAGAAAAGGACACACTCTGGAAGGGAAGGTTCAGTATGCTATGCATTCATTCATCATCAGAACATCCACAAGATGGGTGAGAACGTTCTGAATTATTGACTTGCTAGAATTTTGTAGGACAATAGTCCTGAGTTATTGGCTACGCATGTTTAAAGGCACAGTAAGAAACAAATAGTTATATGTGATTAGCTGATACTCAAGCAAAATCATTATGGTCTTTTAATGTTGATCAATTGAGTTTAGTATCACTATACAAGGATCCACTAACATTTGTTGCACAGGTTTTAAATTGTCATTTTAGGTTTATATATCTTTTTAAGTAGATCAGTGAAAGTTAAGTTTTATGTTTTTTACTTTATCATCGCCATTCACTGCTGATTCTATAATATGGTCTCAATTTCTATTTTTAAGTTTACTCTAAGCTAGTGGGTCAATTAGAGTTGTTATGATAGCAGCTATAGAATTATACTGGGCAGTTAAATTGGGCAGGAAACAGGTATGTCATGCCAGACAAACAAACATATAACTTGCTCACTTGTGCTGCAAAATGTGTTCACTAAGTATTTGCATAATTTTTGTGCCAGCTGCTTCTATGCTACCGCTCATTCACACACTTGGTTCACTCCTTCCACATTAGTCCCTCTCTATTCCCCTCTCCTAAGTACTGCTCTTATGCTCTTTTTAGAATGTTAAAAAAACAGATTTATTGACACCCGCCATACAAATAAGAGACGGCATCACAAATCTGTTAACCATCTACTCCCTCTCTTTATTTTTTTGCTCCTAGTTGCAGGGGATATTGAACCAAATCCAGGACCTTCTTATCATAGTAAACTTAACTCCTTCCCTACTACTCTCAGAAACTCCAGGAATTTAATTAATATCCTCTGTATGCCATCTGTCTCCTTCAACAGTGCCCTTTGAACCCTCGTTCTGCATGTAATAAACTCTCCTACATCCATTACTTTTTCCTTTCACATAACATTAACCTCCTTGCTCTTACAGAGACCTGGATTCAGCAGTCGGACACTGCTGCTGCTGCTCTTTCATATGGTGGCCTGAAATTTTCTCATACCTTTAGACTTGAGAACAGACTAGGCAGAGATGTTGGTCTGCTGCTCTCAACAAATTGTGCTTTTCAGGTTTTCCCACCTGTCCCTTCACTTATTATCTTCCCTTCTTTTGAGGTACACACTGTAAGAATCTACAGGTCCTTCTTTCTACGAGTGGCAGTGTTTTATCGCCCTCCAGGCCCCCCACGTCAATTTCTTGATCACTTTGCCACCTGGCTTCCACACTTTCTATCCTGTGACGTTCCCATTCTCATTATGGGGGACTTTAACATTCCTATTGACAATCCCATCTCTTTATTTGCCTCTCATCTTTTAACCCTAACCTCCTCTCTTGGTTTTTCACAACTTTATAACTCTGCCACACATGAAGATGGGAATACATTGGACCTGATCTTCTCCCAGCTCTGCTCTGTGAATGGTTTTACTAATTCCCTCTTCCACTGTCTGACCACAATCTTCTTTCATTCTCTCTCAGTCGAGAACTGTCAACCCTTCAAGGACACCCCTAAATCGTTCACCTATAGGACTATACGTGCCATTAACACTCAGAAACTTATAAAGAGTTTTACAGTCTTCACTGGCCCCAATCTCGTCCCTCTCTTGTCCTGACTCTGCTCAAAAACTCTATAATGAAACACTGCAAAGTACCCTGGATGAAGCCGCACCTCCTATACTTAGAACAACTTGACACTGACAGCGGCCACCCTAGCACACACTGCAAACACGGTTTCTCCAGCGGTGCTCCAGGGGCACAGAAAGTCTGTGGAGAAAATCCAACCTGGCCAAAGATTTCATCCATTATAAATTTATGCTAAAAACATACAACACCACCCTTCACCTCTCTAAACAAGCTTACTGCAACACCTTTATCACATCACTAGCCAACAATCCTAAACAACTCTTTGACACTTTCTATTACCTCCTCAGTCCAAGGGTATAGGCCCCAACCACCAGCCTCACAGCTGACAATCTGGCCAACTATTTTAAGGACAAAATTGACCACATACGACAGGAAATTTCCTCACAGCCTCAGAACATCATGCATTTTCTTCCCTCCTGCACTTCATCTAACTCACTTTCGGTCTTTGATCCGGTCATAGAGAAGTCACCCAGCTTCTTGCATCTTCTCACCTTACTACCTGCACCAGCGACCCTATTCCCTCACATCTCCTTCAATCCCTTTCCCCAGCTGTCACATATTACCTAACTAAAATATTTAATCTTTCCTTCTCATCTGGTGTTTTTCCCTCCTCCTTCAAACATGCCAGCATACATCCATTATTTAAAAAATCATCCCCGGACTAGAAATCTGCTACTAACTACCAACCTGTCTCCCCTCCATCTCTAAACTCCTGGAACGCTTGGTCCACTCCCGTATGATCCGCTATCTCTCTGACAATTCTCTTCTTGACCCTCTACAATTCTGCTTCGGCTCTTTACATTCTACTGAAACTGCCCTCACTAAAGTCTCTAATGATCTACTAGTAGCTAAATCTAATGGTCACTCCTCCATGTTGATCCTCCTGGATCTCTCCATTGCATTCGACATCGTGGATCACCAGCTCCTCCTCTATATGCTCTGCTCTATTGGCTCAAGGACACCGCTCTCTCCTGGTTCTCTTCCTACCTCTTGACTGCTCTGTCACTGTATATTTCCACAGCTTCTCTTCCTCTCCTCTTCCCCTCATGGTTGGGATTCCTCATGGTTCAGTCCTAGGTCCCCTTCTCTTCTCTTTATACACTGCCTCTATTAGACAAGCTATCAGTGGATTTGGTTTTCAGTAATATCTGAATACTGACAACACCCAATTATACAAATCTTCTCCTGACATCACCTCCACATTACTACAAAATACCAGTGATTTTCTGTCTGCTGTTTCTAACATCATGTCTTCTCTCTACCTTAAAGTAAATCTGACAAAAATTGAACTTCTCATGTTTCTTCCCTCTCCTAACCTTTCAAAACCTAATATTGTCATTTCTGTATGTGGTTCTACCATTACTCCTCAGCAGCACGCTCTTGTCAACTGCACCTCAAAATATCTCTAGAATTCGACCTTTTCTTACTGTTGATTCTGCAAAAACTCTAAACTGTTGCCCTGATTCATTCTCGTCTGGATTACTGCAATTCTCTACTAATCGGTCTCCCTCTTACTAAACTCTCTCCTCTTCAATCCATCCTGAATGCAGCAACAAGGATCATATTTCTCTCCAACCGCTTCACCGATGCCTCTATCAAGTGCCAGTCATTGCACTGGTTGCCAATCCGCTATAGAGTACATTATAAAATGATCACTCTCATCCATAAAGCCCTCCACATTTATGTGCTGCCTTATATCTCCTCCCTCATCTCTATCACCCTACACATGCCCTCTGTTCCACAAGTGACCTAAGACTGACATCAGCTACAATCCGAACCTTCCACTCCGTGTTCAAGACTTCTGACGAGCTGCACCAATTCTTTGGAATGGATTATCAAAATTAATTCAATTAATTCCTAATACCAATAGTTTTAAGTGAGCCTTAAAAACGCATCTCTTTAGACTGGCCTATCACCTCACCTCACTTGTCTATCTTCCCTTTTTCAAATCTGGCCTCTTGTGTCATCTGTCTGCACCCCATGCATAATATAGCACTTTATCTATACTTGTACAGATCCCGACCGGTGACAGGTTCATGAGCGTTGCGTGAATCCCCTATTTATTATATTGATGGCTGGACTATATATGACGGCACTTTTTACTATTTACCTTTTGTGCCTCCCCTATTTCCTCATAGATTGCAAGCTTGCGAGCAGGGAACTCACTCCTCGTGGATTTTGAATTTTTTTGTTACTCTGTATTGTCTCATATTATTTGTACATGTCCCTCTGAATTGTAAAGTGCTGTGTAAAATGTTGTCGCTATATAAATATCATTATTATTATTACTACAGTGAAAGTGATTCCTGCTCTCTCTATGTATCACAGACAAACGCAGGAACAACAGAATGGAGAACATTAGTGATGAGTGAGTAGTAAAATCCTCGGGTTTGGATAGCTGTAACTGAATACTTTGAATGATTAACAAAACCAATGCAAGTCAATGGGGAACTCATCTGGATCTTAATACTGAAGCAATTCAAAGTATTTGGTTAGAGCTATCTGAACCCGAATATTTTACTACTCGCTCATCACTAGAGAACATTATACAGAAGCACTAAGCTGCATAACTGAGAATCCAGCATTGAAGTGAGATATATCATTTGCTAAGGATGCATACTCATGATCAGTAAACGCAATGTTATGAACTCAGCATCTTGCCGCTGAAATCCAAAACGCCTCATTGTAAAGTATCAGCATAGTGGATGGGATTTCAAGAAATCCCATCTTCACAATGCTGCTCCCTAATGCAGTGTTACTTCAGCTGTGGTACAGGTTTCCGGACTTCTACATCTCTACAGCATGTTCATTTCATGCTGTGGAGACGGAAGCGGCTACCATCGGATGAATGTAGGGAACAGCCACCCTGCACCCACCGCAGATGGTGAGTACAGGGTAGCTGAGGCCTCCCTGCAGACCCCTGCAGGTTCTCTCAGGTCCGAAGGCTCTGCATCCAAGATACCTCCGGATAGTGAGCACATACCCTAAAAGATACAAGTTCTTCCTGTTCTGTCTCTGTGCTGAGTGCTCCTTCCTCCATATCCATCTCCCATATTTATGAGCATCCCTATAAAACTATAATTTCATACTTCACTGAGCTGACATCCCATTTTGCTTTGACCAAAACATATCTGAACTGTTTTTCAGACTGAATGAGTTTGGGGGACAGGGGAGGGAACATCTCATAACTAAAATATGAATATTTCCCTAATATAATATGGTAAAAGTTTCCAGTATTGACCTGTACTATGGATTTATGCAATGTTTGTAATTACAAATAAGTAAAATATAAATCTTTCAGTTTTCACTATGTTCTCTGAGACACTTCCTGATCTGTAGAGATCACTTTTCGGAAGTCATCTTATCATCACAGACAGAATTAAATTGAAAGATGTTATCTACAAGAAGATTACAAGCTCATCACAGTTGATAATAGGTGGTGGCCACATCTCATCTTGTCCCCAACATTCCCCCACCCTCATATGCTCAATTTCCTTTACATAAATACACTAACAAACAAAAGAATAACAATTACACAATGTTTTAAACATTTGACATCCAGGCTTCATATCTCTCCATCCTTTACATCTTTGAATGTGAGACTATCTTTATTTTGTAGACATCATCTTGGCTATCTCATACTTAAACTTGACTTGCAACTATTTAGCATATGATTAGTTATGCAGATTTTTGTCATGTCACTGCATTGTTACCGTTTTGCTCGTAGTGTTTGACAAATATTTTTCTTCCTGTATTCTACAAATTACAACTTGTTTTCACATTTCCAAATAGCTCAGTGTGTTATGTGGTTGATTACCAAATGAAATATCATGGGTTCGAGCTGAGCAGCAGCCATGAATAAGATTTCCCAGAAGAAGAGAACCAGCATCATCCAGCTCATCAATATAGGTCCCTATGCCAAGAAAATGGCAACAACTGTTGGAAGAATCTGAAATGAAGTCCAACCATCACTTCAAAAGCCAAGAGGTGGATGTCCAGGCAAGATATCAACAAGTTAACAAGATGACTCATCATAAGGTCTAGCAGTTCTTGCATGACAAACATTGCAGTGGAGGTGGCTCATATGCTTTGTAATAGTGAGATCACAGACTTTCAAGCAAACATGTAACCTATGTTAAACAAGTCTGGAATGGTGGCCCGAAAAAGGTGACGACGCCTTGACTTCAATATCATCATAATAGTCAACTCGAGTTTGCGAAAAAAACAAATTGTGGATGTTAGAAGACTGGAAAGTGCTGATTTAGATTGAAGAGAAAAAAGTCAATAGACTAGGACCTGATGGTATAAATGGGTCTGGGCAGAAACAAAGGAAAAATGATCAAGAAATTTAGCAAACTATCAAGTTCAGTAAAGGAAGCTTGATGATATAAGGTTGTTTCACACCTGAAGACATTGGAAACTTGACCATAATGATAGTGGTCTTAATATCCTGGTAGATATGTGAGTATGAAAAGGATGACATAATGTTCCAGCTGGACAACAACCTGAATCGTATGTCATAATTGGTTCAATTAAAATGAAGTAGAGGTTCTGTATAGGCCCCCACAGTCACTAGACCTCAACCCAATTGAACACATGAGGGTAGAATGGGAAAAAAAAAGTTGTATACATACCCAAGTGAGTTGACCAGTATGCCCCAACATTGGGAACATGTAGAAGAGACCTGGAACCAAATTACAGTGAAGACGGTCTTCAATCTGATCGGAATCATGCCTGTAAGGATTAAGGCAGTGTTGAAAGCCAAAGCAGGGTTTAAAAATTACTAGCAAAATAATAAAAATTGAAATGTAGATTATGGCCATGTTCCCACATCTGTTCTGCTAGTATTTAGTGGGTCACCGCTAAATACTTAGCATTTTACAGTGAAGCGCAGATGCGTGAGCACCGCCGCTTTTGCAGACGCAGCTCCGGTTACCCGATGGTGATCGTGGTAACCAGGTCACACACAAGGCTGCCTAGTGTCTGCTTTCCAAGAGCTAGTAGCGTTTCCCTGTCCGCTCGGCTTAAGCGGACACTGGGCATCCTTGTGTGTGACCTGGTTACCACGATCACCATCGGGTAACCAGGGGCTGCGTCTGCAGAAAGCGGCGGTGCTCACACATCTGTGCTTCACTGGAAAATGCTAAGTATTTAGCAGTATCTATAAAATGAGAATGCGCATAGGGTCTTATCCTCAATAGGAATCAAATCCCATACAGTATGAAAACTGCTCACCTGATTTAGTTGTGAAGCCCACAACTAGCTTGATCGCTCAAACACAGCAGCCACAGCCGGGACCACACTTCCACAACGTGGGGGTGAAACTCTATCAGGGACCAAGTGTCTTTCGGTCCGCGCCGCTGCTCCAATGAGTATCAAAAAACACTGGAGTGCTTTGAAACAAGATATCTTCAGCTTTATTTTCCAACGCGTTTCGGAGCTAACACCCAGCTCCTTCCTCAGGGAATGACCTGAGGAAAGAGCTGGGTGTTAGCTCCGAAACGCATTGGAAAAAATAAAGCTGAAGATATCTTGTTTCAAAGCACTCCAGTGTTTTTTGATACTCATTGGAGCAGCGGCGCGGACCGAAAGACACTTGGTCCCTGATAAAGTATTTAGCAGTGACTTGCTAAATACTAGCAGAACAGATGTGTGAACATGGCCTATTAGGAGCAAAACAGTAACAATGCAGTGGCATGACAAGAATCTGCATAACTAATCATACACTAAATATTTCCTAGTCAAATTTATATATGAGATAGCCAAGATGATTTTCCTTAAAATGAAGGTACCGTATATACTCGCGTATAAGCCGAGTTTTTCAGCCCAAAAATTGGGCTGAAAAGTACCCCCCTCGGCTTATACGCGAGTCAGTGCTGTATACCGATGTATACATCGGTACATACCGATGTATACATCGGTATACAGCAGCCCCCGCATCCCCAGTAATGCAGGGCCCCCCCAGCGTCTCTCCGATCACCTGTAAAGGAAACTATACTTATCACAGTGCTCTGTCCGCGCCCGCTGTCCGCGCCCGCTCGCAGCTGCCGACCGCGATCCTCCATCTTGCGTCTTCTTCCTGTCTCTGTGCTCGTCGCGGGCAATGACGTCATTCCCTGCGACGAGCACAGGAAACAGGAAGAAAGAAGACGCAAGATGGAGGATCGCGGTCGGCAGCTGAGAGCGGGTGCGAGCGGGCGCGGACAGAGCACTGTGATAAGTATAGTTTCCTTTACAGGTGACCGGAGAGACGCTGGGGGGGCCCTGCATTACTTGGGCTGCCTGTATACTACCGCTGGGGCTGCTATATACCTCTGGGGCCCTGTATACTACCACTGGGGCTGTATATACTACCACTGGGGCTGTATAAACCACTGGGGCTGTATATACTGCTGGGGCCCTGTATACTACCACTGGGGCTGTATATACTACCACTGGGGCTGTATATACTACCACTGGGGCTGTATATACCTCTGGGGCCCTGTATACTACCACTGGGGCTGTATAAACCACTGGGGCTGTATATACTGCTGGGGCCCTGTATACTACCACTGGGGCTGTATATACTACCACTGGGGCTGTATATACTACCACTGGGGCTGTATATACCTCTGGGGCCCTGTATACTACCACTGGGGCTGTATAAACCACTGGGGCTGTATATACTGCTGGGGCCCTGTATACTACCACTGGGGCTGTATATACTACCACTGGGGCTGTATATACTACCACTGGGGCTGTATATACTACTAGGGCTGCGTCTATACTACCACTGGGGCTGTATATACCACTGGGGCTGTATATACTACTGGGGCTGCGTGTATACTACCACTGGGGCTGCTGTATCTACCTCTGGGACTGGTGTATACCACACTGCTGGGGGCTGTATACTTGTGCTAGGGTCCACCCTCGGCTTATACACGAGTCAATAGATTTTCCCAGGTTTTGGGGGCAAAAGTAGGGGGGTCGGCTTATACACGGGTCGGCTTATACACGAGTATATACGGTAGTTTCATGATTAAATCTGTAATGGATGATGAGATTTGGGGCCTGAAAGTCAAAAGTTAAAAATCTTGTTACCCATCTGCTCATCAGTGTGCATGCCTAGATCAAACTGCTACGGACATTATGGAACATCTCTAGCCTATAGTTTCTTGTGCACCTTGTGACAACTGTAAGGCTATATTCACATAAGATGTTTTTGTTGCATTTTAGAAGCAAGAAAAACACTGGAAATCCTAGGGTATTTCTATTTGTAAACAAAATCACTGGCAGAATATTTGCTGAGTTTTTCCTGCATTTTTTGCATGTTTTATGCATGTTTTTGTTGTGTTTTTCTTCAAATGAGGATGTACATTGTCCCCAAACCGATGAAAAAATGCAAGATTGCATTTCTCATTGCTTTCAATTGGTCCTAAATCTGTTCAACTGCAGCAAGAAGGCAAAAAAAGAATTGACATGCTCATTCTTTTGAAAACGCACAAAAACTGTACACTCTGTGTGGACAAATTTTCCCAAAATCACATAGGTTTTGCTGGGAATCCAAATCACAGGTATAGATTAGCATAGTTTAGCACAAAACCATGGTAAAAACGCATTAAAAAAGTTGGAAAAACACGGGAAAAATACCCTGTGTGAACAGTGCCAAAAGCAGATGTCTGAGGCTACATTCACATGGTGCGTTATTGATGCGTTCCTTATGGATCTGCTAATTGCAGTGGAATGCAGTGACGATAGGCGTCCCAACTAAGTCAAAGCACTTCACTATTTGGCATTCACACACTGTGTTTTTTACAGATCTGCTTTTGAGCTCAAAAATGGATCTGTTTAAAGATTGAACATGTCAATTTCTTGGCGTTGCTTAGCAGTGCCATATACTTCACCTCTCCGTGGTCCCCCTGTGATCTCTCCTCATACCGAGGCCACAGGACCAGCAGGAAGACCTGGGACTCCACCATAGGACTGTGTGAAGAATCACCCGGTCACATGACCAGGCCGCAGGGTCCTAGAGGCAGTGACGCTGTGGCCTCCAAGGATGGCAGGACACCACTGGAGATCACGGGTGGAGCGCGGAGAGGTGGGAATAAGGCTAGGGTCACACATGAAAATCTGTTTTTTAAGCCCTTAGAAAACTGAATCCTGTTTTCTAAGAGTGCCAATAGTGTCCCCTGAGGTCCAGGACGTTTTTTGGCATTTTTGGGACTTAGTAATTTTTTCCCAAAAAATGCATGCGTTAACGCATGGTGCCTATATGTGCTATGCGTTAATGCATGCGTTCCCCATAGGGCCACACACAGGGCCCACAGTACACCTAGGACCTTGCAATCTGGCCAATCAGGTGGCCGCTAGCGATCACGTGGTTGTGACCTGTCGCCATCTGATTGGCCAGATCACTACCGGCTATCTGATTGGCTGGTAGTCACAGGTCCTTGTCGGGTGATCGGATGTCTTCTTTGCGGTCCCGATGCAGGCGTCGGACAGGTGAGTATGTAATTTTATTATTTTTAACAACTTTTAATCACTTTTAGGCTACTTTCGCAGAAAGTATTCGTAATCGCTATACTAGCAATGAGTAGTGAGTACCGGTACCTACTCGTTGCGAGTATAGCAAGTATGAATATTACGGTACTCGCTCATACCTAATCATTACTTAATAAAACAAACACTTAATACGTTTCTCTGAAAGCCGTTGATCGGAGGTATACCACTATATCGTCCTTTCCATAAGCAGATCCTTTTTTTCTGCTGAGGAGTTATATCTCCATATCTAGACCAGCACAGTATTGTATCTATCAGCATTTATAGATGAAATCCACAGCTGAATATTGTCTGATTACTGGATTTTCCCTACTTACTATGACTTAAAAATAAAATATATACCAGGACATTGGTAAAATATGTCGCTGTAGTAAGGGAACGCATTATGAAAAGGGTATGTGACTTTCTCTTTGGTTCTATTTCTCCCTTACATTAAAAGTAAAGCTTATCTATAGAGATTCTAGTAGGAAAAGAGAAGTTCAAACATCACAGCTGACAAGCAAAAAAATAATATTCCAGTCAAAATGCTGTAGGTCGTCCAATACATTGAAATCCGAGATACCGCAATCTCCTCCGCTGGACATTTCACAGATAGATTCCTGGACAAAAAAGGCCGATGTGGTTAGAACGCTTACGCTGCATTTCCTGCATGTTGTGTATTTTATCAAGTGAAATCTCAAGTTATTATATGTCACGTCTCAAGGTTATGGTACATTCCCCCAACCTGAACTGTATTAACTGCAACACCTATTACAGTTTTAATGTATATTAACTGCGTGCTGCAAATGATATTTTCCTCAATATCTTACCTGGCGAGATTACTTTAATTTATTATTTTATAGCAAAGTATAAAGTGTGGCATTTCTATTGTTTTTAGGACTTTAATGTTGTATTAGTGTTCGGTTTGAGAGATTATTGGCTATATTTATAATATTAGCTTAACATTAAGAACTAATGAAATACTTAATAGTTCAATTCTGGTAATTCCTTCATTAGCTACATTATAGGTTAAAGGAGAGTCATGTAAAGGTAGAATCAGATTTTTTTCATGGTATATTGCATGTTTCTCACCTGAGAAGCTAAGCCTGGTATATATGAATTAGGCTGGAGACACACTGTGCGAGACGCATGCGAGATACCAGAATGAGTCTAACATGACTCACCTGGAACACCTGCGGACTCTCTGGATAGGAGCATGTCAGCTACATAGAAACACACGCAGTTCCTCGCTCCTGTCCAGAGAGACTGCGGCTGTTTTGGGTGAGTCATGCTAGACTCATGCTGGTATCTCGCTTGCGTCTCACTCAGTGTGTCTCCGGCCTTAGTTAAATATTTGTTTATTATCCCCTTAACCTCCAGGTGATTTTCTGTTTTTTTGTTTTTATTCCCCTTCCCTTCTTCCAAGAGCCATAACTTTTATTTATCCATTAATATTTCACGAGTCTGTGACAGGTTTGGGATCTCTGTTTCAGTACTGTATTGAAACATCATATTTATATGTGTTTCTCTTCCCAGGTGTGACTACTTTGTGATCACTCCCATCTCCTTTATATGATCATATGATCCAGCATTCCTTGCTGGTGATTTAACTCCATTCCTGGTCTAGCTACCTGAGATGAAGGAGCTACTCTGGAGAGCTGACCATTGCCAAGCCGCCTGCTGTCTAGGAGTGTGGCAGCAGGCGTGAAGTTGTTTTGTCGTTTCCCATTCTGTCTTTCCTTCCCTCTTGTTGATATTTCTCTGTCTGTCTTTCCTTCCCCTCTTGTTGATATTAGTGCAGCAGTTGGGATTAGTGCTCCTACCGGCCATCTCCCCATTGAGGGTTAACATTAAGGCCACTGAGGGACTAGGTATCCTGCTCGGCAACAAGGTGAAATAACCTATATAGGGATGGTAGGGAGATCAGGGCACAGACACAGTTTAGTGCAGGAGATCTCCTTTCCCCCGTTCCCTACAAGATGGGTACTCCGTTGTATTTGTCCACCCTGGAGTTTCCATTCTCAGTAGTTTTGTGTAGTGCAGTGGACACTGTTGGTCTGTGCGACATTATCTCACACTGCTTCCGGATGCTACCAAGTCCATGGCGTGATACAATAGAGCCATATGAGGCCTTTGTTTTTGCAGGATAATTGCAAAAAAATATTATGCAATTTCGCAATTTTTTTTATTTATCATGATCACTTTATATTAAAAATGACCTGGCAGTATGATTTCACAGGTCAGTTCGAGTTTGTAGAGGCTAAACATGAATAGGTTGTTATTATTTAAGGTGTAAAAAATTTGATATCTGTCAGAAAAAAATGCACATTTGTCACCAATTTCATACATTTGTCATTTTCTAATTCTTTAGGATATGGGGATGTGTGATGCCTTATTTTTTGAACATACCATTTTGTGTATATTCAATGTTTTGATCGCCTATGATTGCATTTTACTGCAATGTTGCATGGACCTACACAATAATCAGTCCTGGAGGACAAAGAAGCAGACTTTAGAAAATGGTGCAGCCGTCTTACAGATCTATTGATAAATGAATTCCTATAAATGTACCTACAAAGAAGTGCCATAGTTATAATGGGAAAATATGAGTAAAGAGTAAAAATCGTATTTAATATTTTACAACAACATTAACATAATGCAAAGGCATATTCTGAAATACTGTAATAAATCTCATCAAGCAATCACATTGTAGCATGACAATGGAGCAATGAATATTTTAATGTATAGTCATTTTTTCTTTCCATTATTATCAGCTTTGTATGTTCATTTCTATCTGATAATAGGAGATCTGTAATAATCTTAGTAATGAAAAGATAGTAAAATCTATATTTAACTATATAATATTCTATCACATGGAGTGTACAGAGAGTCTGCAGCCTTTTAAGTGTTCTACTTTAATAATGTTCTCTCTATAAAACAAAGTCTACTTTAAAGATGTAATTCCAATATTTTATGCTCGCAAAAGGCAATGTCTATAGTATTATGCATTTTACTAAAATCTGATGTTAATTCAAGGTTCTACTTAGAATTGATTCAATTACACTCAGTACAATATAGTATTGGTTAGAATGACTCATACCTACCATCAGGGGCGTATAGAGAAATCAAGGGCTTTCATAGCAGAAGTTCTAACACCTTCCCCCAAAAAATTACCGTAGTTAATATTTACTTGTCTGGGTCATAAGAACATATCTCACAACTCTACAGCCCTTATAGAATAATAATAACACTGGGGAACACAATTTTTTAGGAGTTAGGTCAGACAACTGTTCTTAATTAATTTTTGGATGCTGAATCCAGAAATGATTTCAGTTTTTCTCTATCACGTGAAGTTTTTGAACTATAGGATTTTTGTCTTCTCAAAAATATGTAAACTACTGTACCTAAATAGTGTTTTTTTTCAAGATATTGATAATTATGACATATTGGGAGCTGCACACACCTCTCACCACACTGTCTCAGTTGTGACTACTCTTACAAGTTGCCACGTAGCTCTATAGGAGTCGAATTGTAATCAGATAATAAGTCTTATTACAGATATCAGTGCAATTGTGCTTCTCTGGCAGGTAAGTTGTGGAGGAAATACTTGACGTGCTAGAAAAAAACTGACTACATTTTTGGAATCAGCATGACAATTTTAGTATGAATCAGCTCAAAAACCTAATTCAACAGAAATTTTTTTCAAATTGTTCCCCAGTGTAATCTTTATTTATATAGCGCCAACATATTCCGCAGTGCTTCACAATTCAGAGGTTCATATACAAATGGTCATAAGAAACAGTTATCAGAAAATACAATACAATACAAAATTCAATACAATACAGAATATAATACAATACAAATACAATAATTAAAGCAAAATAATGACAGCCCTGCTTGTAAGAGCTTACGATTTAACAATGAGGTGGGGGTGACACAAAGTACAGGGGCTTATTTATAATAATGGTAAAGTCAACTTGAGGAAATGGGGAACAGATAGGAGCAGCATAAGTGGTCACCAACCATTATTTGTGATGCATGTGAGACTGGTGGAGCAGATAGGCTATGTCTATAATATAATGGGTCCCACATTGCCTTCCATATAGTATAATGCAACCCCATAGTCCTTCTTAAAGTATATATAATGGGCCCCACATTGTCAACCATATAGTGTATTGCACCCCCCAAGGTCCTCTGTAAAGTATAACGGGTAGCACATTGCTTTTTATTGTACATTATAATGCACGCCAAAGTAGTCCACATAGTATAATAGCCCCCACATAGCCTTCCATATAGTATAATACACCTGCCATAGTCCTCCATGTAGTATACTGGGCCCCACATATCCCTCCATATAGTATAATGTACCTTAGAGTCCTCCATATAGTAAAATGCATCCAATACTCCTACATATAGTGTAATGCACTGCATAGTGAACCATATATAATGCACCCCACATAGTCTCCAGTATATTACATTGTACCCCCCCATAGTCCCCCATTAATTATAATGTATCCATTCTAGTCCTTCATATAGTATAATACACCCCATAGTATTTCATATAGTATAATACGCCCCACATAGTTCCTCATTTAGTAAAATGTACTCCATAGTCCTCCATATGGTTAAATCCACATAGTGAGTCATAATAATGCAACTCCATAGTCCTCCATATATTATAATTCACCCCCTAGTCCTCAAGATGTTATACTTCACCCCCCATAGTCCTTCATGTACTAAAGCATCTCATAGTCCTCCATATTTTAAATTACACACACCATAGTCTTGCACATCTATAGTCTTCCATCTAGTATAATGCACCCCATAGTCCAACATATAGTATAATTGGCCCATCATGGTCCTCCATATAGTAAAATACATTCGGAATAGTCCTCCATATAAAGTATTATATTGCGCCATTCACTGGAAAGGGAAAGGGAAAAGGCTGCTCCACCGCCCATATCCTCCTGGATTCCTGCACCTGGTGTGGCAGCTTTGGCAACTGCCCAGGAAACAGGGTGGAGGTTTCTTTTTTATAAATGTATAAACTTTTGTATTTTGTATTGCTAATGATTAAGGAAGTTGTGTCTTCCGAAATGCGTCTAGCGCCCAGCTAGCACGCTGAATGATTTTATAAATTTCATTTAACAATAAAGGACAAAATTTTATGAAGACAAGCACCGGTGGTTTCCACTTTACATTATATTGCGCCACCTACAGTCCTCCATATATTATATTGCATATCCCATAGTCATCCATAAAGTATAATGGGCCACATATTGCCTTCTGTAAAGTAAAATGTTCTCCACAATCCTTCATATAGTATAATGAGCCCCACATTGCCTTCCATATATTATAATGCACCTCCATGGTCCTTCATATAACACAATGCACCTCTTCATTATTATATTTAACCACCATAAAGAGTAATGGGCCGACTTAGTCCCACGTATAGTATAATGCACCATCCATAGTTTTCCATATAGTATAGCAGGCCCCACATTGCCTTCCATATGGTATAATGCACCCCATATACCTCCATACATTAAAATGGGCCTCGCAGTGTCTTCCATATAGCATTTATAATAGCCCCATATAGCCTTTCCTATAGTAAAATGCATTCCCCATAGTCCTCCATATAGTATAATGCACCTCATAGTCTTCCATATATAATGCACCCCCTATAGTTCTTCAAATATTATAATGCACCCACATAGACCTTCGTATAGTATAGTGCCCTCTTTTTAGTCCTCCATATAGTACAATGCACAGCATAGTTCTCTATATTTTATAATATAAAGGCCATAGTCCTCCATATAGTATAATGTAGCCTCCATAGTCCTCCAATCATTATATATTTTACCCCCATAGTCCTCCATATATTATAATGTGCACCCCATAGCCCTCCAAATATTATAATGCAGACCCTAGTCCTTCATATATTATAATGCACCCTATAGTCATCCATATATTGTAATGTACCCTCATGGTCCTCCAAATAGTATATAATGCACACTGTATAGTCATCCGCACAAAATATTATGGCCATTGGCCATCCCCCGCTACTCCTGTCTTTGCAGTGGTATGTGTTATGAAGCTCTGCATAACTTGGCACATCAGGCGTGCATTAAGGACTTAATCACGCTCACTGCACTGAGACGTCAGATTTCGGTATTGAGGTAGATTGATAGAAAAGTAAGCGGAGCACTCCCTCTTTCATCATTGCTTTCAACTGTATCAGAATTTGGTATGTCACTGCCTTCTATGAATGATAGAAGGCATTGAAGTATATACAATGCTGGTTACCCTGAGGATTTTGTTCACAACATCTACCACTATTAAAGAAACAATCATTTTTGACCTTTGCAGTTTATCAACAGTTGAAAGCGAAAGAGTAGACCCATATTATTCTCAAAAGTACTCATAGATTTATTATTTTGGTAAAGAGGAAAATGAAGGTTATATATGACTAGCTGTAGAACCCAGCATTGCCCGGGCATAGTAATTGTTCTTAGTTAGAAGCTGAGTGTATGTCTGTGTATGTATACATATCAATTCTGCCCCCCACACCTCCCCCCCAACCCACCTCATCCACGCATGCTCCCCCCAAATCTACCCCTCACCCCCACCCCCACTCCAAAACTTCTCCTACCCCGAAACCTGCCCCCTGCAAGCTCCTCAAACCCACCCACCCCAAAAAAAATGCCCCTGCTGCACCCGCACCCCCAAACCTGCCCGCCCATCCCCCAAACGTGAGGCAAATGGGGTGTGTGCAAAATTTTATGATTGTGGATGCAATGGTGCAAATTCCTTTAATGGACATGCATACATACATTCATTTGCTAAATTTTGTGATTGTAAATACAACGGTGCGAATTCCTTTAGTGGACATACATACATTAATTTCTGTAATTCTTACCTCCCTTTCTTCCATGGCCCTTGAGAAAGCAGCTCTAGCCTCCCTTTCTTCCATTTCTGAACGCATTTCTGTAATTCTTATGAGTCACCCACTGGGACCATGGGGTACTCAGAACCGAGTCTTCTCAACTTCATCTGGGCTAGCTGGGAGGTCACGGTGACGTGACCCGGCTCCGTGATCCGGGGGTCAATAAAAGGGATTTAAAGTTTTTAAAAGAATTGGTCGTGACGCCACCCATAGTGTGTGTCTATATGGGGCCACCGCTGCAATAGGGATTGCTGGGGTGATAGTACATGGAGCAAGACGATGAGCCCTCTACGGGTTGGGCTGGTCCTCAGGGCATTTGTGTGTTCAGATTAAGTGTAAAGTCCCCAGAACCTTCAGTCAGCATCCACAGTCTATGCACCGTCGCAGTTACCTTCCCGCAGGCAAACAAACAGAGTCCACACTGTAATGAGCTTTACCTGGCTTTTACTCTTAAATTTCAGCAGTTCAGTTCACAGTTACTTCGCAACAGTTCACAGCAGACCCGGGCTTTTTCAGCAGCTGGGATGGCTTGTCTGCGGCACTGCTTCTCTGTGTACCTCTCTGGACCTCTCACTCTCCATTCCACATGCGAGTTACGGTCTGGCTGTCACAGGCTCTCAGTGTTCTACCCCTCAGGGTCACTAGCCCTAATTTGACGGCTTTTCCTTCAGTATACCGGAGGTCGGGTCTCGGGACACATAGTCCTCGCACCCCACCAGAGTTCCTGTGGTTGGGGCCTAAAGCTTCCCGGCGAGATCTACAGAGCTGGCACTCTGGTTCTGGCCCAGCCACCAGTGTCCCAGTCAGTTGGGTTCACCTGGCTCTTTTAGTCTTTACTCGGTCTCAGCCTGGGTCCCACACTAGCCATCATTGGCATCGGCCGCCGGGTCCCGCTATTCACAGTCTGATCTCAGTCGCTGGTTAGCTGAAGGGTGTCTCTGCTTAGACATCTGGTTCTGTTTCTCTCGCCAACTTAGATGAACTCTTCTCTCACTGTCTCTCTTTTAACTTCTGAACCTCCTCTAACTTCTGAACCTCCTCTAACTTCTGAAACTGGGTTTTACTCCATTCCCACCACCCTTTCCCGGGTTCTGTTCTACGGTCCACCATCCACCTAGATCCCCCCGCCATCCCTTGCCTGACATGGAGTACTTTGGCTTAGGATCGGAGGTGTGTGTGGGGTGTTGTTGTGAAGTGACCGATTTACCATTTCCAGCTGCTATTCTCTGTTGAGGTCGCCTTTCCGCAGGGACTCCACACTCTCCCAGAGCAAAGATTAGCATGTCCACATGCTAGGCACCAATACGGTGTTACACATTAGCCCACATTTTCTTTATGCATTTAAACCATAACAACATTAACAATGTACAAGGATTCTTTTTCTTCCCCTAACGGGAGGCGCATGACTTTAACGTTACGATAACAAAAACATTCCTTATTATGACTGTGGGGTAGGGCAGTGTTTCCCAACTCCAGTCCTCAAGGCACACCAACAGGTCATGTTTTCAGGATTTCCTTAGGATTGCACAGGTGTTAGTTTAATCACTTGCACAGGGGATAATTCCATCATCTGTCTAATGATAAGGAAATCCTGAAAACATGACTGTTGGTGTGCCTTGAGGACTGGAGTTGGGAAACACTGGGGTAGGGGATAAAAAAGTAGAAAAGTGCAAAAACATTTCACTATTGTCCATTGTCTCTTTACTTGTTTTCAGGAGCCCACCTCAAGAAAAACCCGTTGCCAGCCCTGGTTGCGGCAACAGGGACTAACAATGAACGATTCTTCAGTCGCACCAGTGGGTTTTTAAGCGATTCGGTCACAAGTGCTTAGTGTTCTTTCACAGTTCACATACACAATTCGAATAGAGTACACCGCAGTGCACCAACTTTGTACATAACAGTTCTCATCCCTCGCATAGTCCAGGATCAAATGTTTATAAAAAGGGCGTTCACTCAGGGAAAGATTGGGGAAAACAAAGGAAAATACAAGGTCCATTCCCACTGTCTGTAGCCCATCTGGGGCCCTAGTGCTGCCTTGGCAGTGCATGCCATCCTGCTCTGGTCACAAACGGGGCCACCGGTGAATTCTCGGCAGCGCCGGTCTGGGGTTTCTGGGGCCCACCACCCTTCAGCTGTTTGCAAATACCTGTCAGCCGTTATACACATTATAGTGGAGCGTGGACTGTAAAACACAGGTGACTCCCACACATCACTGTGCGCTCACCATTACTGCAATGTACAATTACTGTAGTTTGCATTAAAGTGTTTTTTTGGTAAAAAACAAGTTATCATCGATCTGCACTTAGAAAGGTGATCACTTATTTATTGGTGGAATCCGCACCGTCAGAAAAATGTGGCACTTTGAGTATTTGGTGACTTTTTTTTTACCTCAGTATTTGTAAGACAAAACCAAAAGTGGAGCAATCATATACTTTTTTATGCATTTCTCACCCACTCCTGGTTTTGTCTTATAAATACTGAGGTTAAAATCTCACCAAATACTCAACTTGCTTTCTCTGGCGAACCTCTGTAACTGAATCTATGCTGCTGTGTCACAGGACAGGGAGGGGTTAAACAAGTATTTATTATCTATTGGATATAAATAAGTTTCCCCTTATTGATATCAGATAAAACAAATGACCAACCACAATCCATTCTACCAAGACCAAAAATACCAGACAGAAGGCAGAAATACCACCACACCATGATCAGATCATATATTACCATGATATAGTGCCCAAATAACACACCATGATCAAAGCACATAATCCACAACCTGTCCCCTCAATGCATTTTAGGCTTGGTCTCCCAATACCTCCCCTCATGCAATCTGCACTCATCTCAAGAGCTCCTCCTCTTCTCCCCCCACATCTCCACCTCCCACAACCGCATGCAAGACTTCTCTCGTGCATCCACCATACTCTGGAACTCTCTCCCACACCACATCAGACACTCCCCTATCCTTGGAATCTTCAAGAAAAACCTGAAGACCCACCTCTTCCTTCAAGCCTACAACCCACACTGAGACCTAATCCGCTGCACCACCTCACCCCCACCTCTCCCCCTCCTCCTGTCTCCCACCTATCCCCTATAGACTGTAAGCCCTCAAGTACAGGATCTCTGCCCTACTGTACCTGTACGATTTAATTGTCATTATACTTCCACACAATGACACCACATATTACCACCACATAGTGACCGAATAATACCACATACAAGGGACAAATATCGTCATGTCATGACCAAAGCACATAATACCACCATGTAATGACAAATAATAATAAAATAATAAAAATGTAAAAAAGCTTTGTATATTGGGTCAGTGTACAGGTTATACAGTGATCACCAGTGACATTATACACAGGAGCTCTGTATATAGTGTCAGTGTACAGGTTATACAGTCATCACCAGTGACATTATACACAGGAGCTCTGTGTATAGTGTCAGTGTGATGTATAGGTAATACACATACCAGTGATGTCTCTAGGTGAAGTTCTTTATCTGTGGCAGACTGATATCAGGTATTCTATGCGGGACTTATCTCTGCAGAAAATAACATAGTTAGCTAAAACTGATCACTTCCAAAGCACAATCCACACTTTTCCTAAGATTTCTACACTACATGAAATGACAAAAAAGCAACATAGCGCCGCACTACCCAGTAACAGTGCTCCAGTCTCATCCTGTGCCTTCTAATGTCTGTCAGCAGACATATTTGTCTGATGGCAAAGATGTAGCAGAGCTGAAGCAGAAGACCCGTGATTACGTCAGAGCAAGGATCTTTTTTTATTAAAGATGGAGTCCCTAAATGTGTTTTTTGCTTTATTTTTAATAAAAAAATGTTTTTTTTTTTTTTTCTGTTTACTAGAAATTCATGGTGGCCATGTCTAATTTGCTGTGACACCATGAATTTCGGGCTTAGTACCAGCTGATAATACAAAGCTGGCCTGGTACTAACCCTATTATTACCCAGGGTGCCATTCACCACCAGGGCCGCTGGTAGAACTGGGTAAAGTGCCTGGAAATAGTGCTATGATGAATGGGCCTTGGCCTTACCATGCCGAGAATCCCAGCCCCCAGCAGCATGTTTTTGCTGGCTGGTGATCAACATATGGCGGTAGCCCACGCATTTTTTTTTTAAAATATTCGTTTAAAACAAATGTTATGCTTCTCTGTCCTTTGATCACCAGCCAATGTAAAGCAGTCAGCTGGGGGTGGCAGGCTGTAGCTGTCCACTTTATCTGCGGTGAGAATCAAAAATTCTGTTAAAAATTATTCCTTTTCACACTTCTATATGTGACAGACCCAACAGCCAATCACAGATGCGGTCAAAGAGGATGGGCATCTGTAATTGGCTGTTTGTGTAATCTACAATCAGCCCATACTTTCTAGTATGGTACTATGTATGGGCTGCTTTCAGGTTACACAAGCAGCCAATCACAGAAGCCCATTCTCTGTGTCAGCGTCTGTGATTAGCTGTTGGGCCTGTCACACATATTGAAGTGTGAAAAAAAAAAAAATGACAGCGCTCCGCAGAATTTTTGATTTCAGCGCAGATAAAGCAGACAGCTACGGGTTGCCACCCCCAGCAGCCTGGCTTTACCTTGGGTGGTGTCAAAAGTCAGGAAAGCCCAATTTTTTTCTTTTAAATTATTTTAAAAAGAATTAAAAAAAAAAATGCATGGGCTCCCACCATATTTTGATCGGCAGCCAGGTAAAATCAGGCAGCTAGGGGCTAGGAATCTCAGCATGGTAAGGCCCAAGCATTCTGGGCCCCCACGCTGAAAACGGCAGCCCGCAGCCACCCATGGAATTGGCGCATTCATTGTAGCACCATTTCTAGGCACTTTATCTGGCTCTTCCAGCAGCCCTGGTGGGGATGGCATGCTGGGTAATAATTGGGTTAGTATCAACTTTGTATTATCAGCTGGTAAGAAATTCAATTTTTTTTTCAATTTATATTTTTGTGCACCAAAAAATTAAGGACAACAACACCCACAGTATAACAGACAACAGAAGTGTTAACAACACACAAAGAAATCCAACATGATGAGAAATAATGTAAAACAATAAACATGTCAAAGTTTGAAATGTATAAAAAAAAACTAACTAACTAAAGAATGTGCACACACAAAAAGCCAGCCCAAATCCTGATGGTGCAGCCACCCTGGTGACTCCACCCTCCTCATCATGTTAAAGCCTCACAGCACCAGCCACCCTACACCTGCTGGTGCTGTGAGGCCACTGCCCCAGGGCCATTAAAATAGATCAGTATGCGTCTCTACTGTTCCTGGCATCCTGCTGAGTACGACTCTGGCTCAGCGGCTGGAGTGGCCCCACACCATGGTCGGTAGCATGCCAATCCCCTGGACGGACCTCCCCTGTTGTGGGGTCCACGGAATCCACATAACTTGCTAGCGTGTATGATGACCGATCCCTATGACACAGGAAGTTATGCAGCACACAGCAGGTCAGCACTACCACATCAATAGATTCCAGTTTCAGACGTGTATGAAAAACCCGGAATGTATTGGCCATGATCCCGAACGCATTTTCAACCACACGGCAGGCCCGGGATAGCCGGTAATTGAAAAGGCGCTGCTCAGAAGTAAGTTTCCTCTGGGGATATGGCCGTAGTAGGTGTGCCTGAAGTGGGAAGGCTTCATCCCCACAAACGCAAAGTTGAGATGATGGGTTGTCTCTTCAATTGAGGGCAAGTTCAGCCCTCCTGTCCTTAGGTCTTGGACCAAGGAGCAGTGTGCAACACACCCCCATATGAGATCGCCCATTCATTCCAACGTCCATGTAGAGGAACTCACAGTTCGCATCCACCAGGGCCATGAGGACAACACTAAAATATCCTTTGTAGTTGTAATACAAAGACCCCGAGTTTGGGGGTTTAGTGATCCTCACGTGCTTACCATCCAATGTCCCACCGCAGTTTGGAAATTGCCAGCGGTCTTCAAACCCTCTGGCTACATCCATCCATTCAGCGGGTGTTGTTGGAAACTGCATGTAGGATGGCAGCAGACTACTCCAGATGGCCTCACACGTCTCAGGATCAGGCGGCTCAGCAGGGACAGTGATACACGTGAAGTGTATTGCAGGTTAATCCTTGACCGACCTGTAGCCAGGAACCGCAACGTTACTGCCAAACGCTCCTGAGGTGGCACAGCTCGACTCATCACAGTGTCCTGACGGGCTATCAATGGCCTTATGCGTTCCAACAGGAATGTTAAAGAGTCCTCAGACATACGGAGGTAGTTCCTGAAATCATGCGGACTGTGATCCTCCAGCTCACGCACCAGCTGCATGTGGCTCCGGGTGTCCCAGCGGCAAAGCCTATCCCGAGCCCACACACGCCGTGGTCTGCGAGCCCACAATTTCTCATATCTATCCTCCAGCCACAATTGCTCTTCCACCAAGGCAAGAGCCACGATAGCATCTCCATCAGGGTCAAACATCATCTCACGTACCAACCCCTGCAAAAGTGGTTATTTGTGGGCACTTTACATATCAATGTGAACACTCATGTGAGTATACTGCACTTGTCTACTTGTTTGGCTTTTTCTTCTCTCAACTTTGCTTCTGTGGCTTTTGGTGTTAGCTTTGGTGAGCTTGCCTCTATGTTGTCTAGGGTGTTTGGTTGTGGTATTAGCTTTAATTACATTGCAACATGTGGCTGATGTTTTTTTTGTATTGTTTTTTTTCAGGCCCCTCTGGCGCCTGGCTCCAATGATGAGGAGCCAGCAGCTGGCGAGGCTCTCCCCTCAACATCTGCGGGAAAGCCAGTGCCCGAGACCAGTGGTGGGGAGCTGGGCCCAGGTCCCAGCTCTGAGATCAGTGGGTGAAACGGGTCCTCCTTGATCGGCAGAGGACCCCCGTCTCTGAGCTTGGGTACATCGCCAGCAAGATGCTGGCCCGCATAGCACCAGAGCAGCAGAACATCTCGGAATGGGCCATGTTTCGTGTCCTGGAGGCGGGCGTGCATGGGTTTCTGCGATGGGGGGCGTAATGGACGCTCCCCCGGAAGACAACTCCAGGACCCACTGCGGCTGCAAGACGCATGGTGAGGAGGCGGCAAAATCGTGATACTCCACCTCCCCCAAGAAAACAGCCCAGCAGAGTAGGAAGATCACAAGGCCATTGGGTGTATGAGGAGGGGGAGGCCCCATTGTCTGATCCAGCAAAGGAGGAGGAAGAACAAGAGAACCACTAGCCAATGCACAGCCTTGGCAACAGCAGTCTTTTTGACTCATATTGGCCAGGTGTGGCCCTTTTAATTTGCCCACAATTTAAAAAAACAAAGAAAAAAAATTAGTAATTTGACCACCACTATGTCCATATCTGTGTCACGTACACCAGTATGTGTGTGTGTGTGTCGGGTAATGTGGGTGTCATATAGGACACATTGATGTCATATTGGGGGACATGGCAGTTGTAATGGTCCAGTATGGTGACATGTTTACAATGTCACACCATATAGCTCTAGCTAAACCATGGCCCAGTGTGATTGGTGAAAATTAACCTCACAAAACTTGAACCTGTGTGTGTTGCAACAAGGGATGACACAGGATGTAGGTTGTCAGATTTTTATTACATAACAACATGTTGAGAAAACATTGCCATCACAATCCTTGGTGAGCTTAGGAGTAGCCAAGACAGACTACGCACTTTCCCAATGTGGAACACTATAAGAAAAGAGGCCAAAGTGGCCTTAGAAAAAAAGGTGCCAACATGGCAACAGGAGCAAAACAATGGTCCAACATGGACAACAATGGTTAGGGGAGTGTAGTCCCATTATTGGGTGGGGGGTGATGGATTATGGCCCATGCCGGACTGGGCTGTCTGGAGGGCGAAGATCATGACACCCAAGCAGGCAAGGTGTTGCTGCCCTTCTTGGTGTGCCCTCTCCATGTGCTGCTGTGCCTCCTGGTGAGCCAGCAGCTGCTCCTGAATGGTTGGTACACCTGTATGGGAAAGAAGGACATTAGTGAGTTATGTCTGTAGGTGTGGGTGGGTGTTTGATCGACTTGTTAGTGATTATACATACGCAGCACAGCACCATCCCGGGTCACATCTGTAGGAGATGGGGATGGGCTGACAACCCAGCTGTCAGCACGGGCTCCTTCTCCTTCATCCAAAAAAGCAAGCAAAAAAACAGGACTCACATACGTGTGTGTGGAGAACACAACAATAACTACATTAGCAAGCTGGTAGGCCTTAGCAGACACTTACCACCATACACTGCAGCAGCAGGCTGAAGGGGAGGGTGTGTTGCCACCAACACACCAGGCCTTGTCCGGGAGCTAGAGATGCTGGGGAGGTGTGGTGCTCCCAGGGCTCCAGGGCTGGGTGCAGCCATGTCTTCAGTCCCTGCTGGGGAGGGAGTGGCTGGGTCCTCCGGGGCTGGAGCTCGTGGAGTACCTCACGGGAGGGAGTGGCAGGGCCCTCCGGGTCGGGGCTGCTGGAGTCCTTGATGGGGAGGGACTGGCTGGACCCTCTGGGTCAGGTGGTGTGGGTGTCCCGGGTGCCGGTGGGGACTGTTGAGGCTCCCCAGACACAAAGTCTTCGTCATCTGTAATATCAAACATGATAACAGACAAATTTTAGAAAAGGCACACAACAGAAGGAAAACACCTTGTGTGTGTATGAATTTCATGAGGGCGTGAAGGATACGGTCAAAAGTTATGGTGGGAGCATACCGTCTGGTGAGGGCCCACTCTGGTTTGGCACATAAGCCCAACACCAGTGCCCACATATTTTGAATTTTACATAACCCTTGCCTTAGCATGGTAGGTATTTGATTCTTGAACACAAGAGCAGCCAGTAAGCAGCATGTGTTTGCAGCATGGGGTCAACACATAGCGTTGTGATTGGTTCAGTGTTCTATATTGTAATGATTGTGTAGAACAATTGTATGTGTCACAGGTCACACATATGTGCTGCAAGGTGTCATGTGTGTGTTGAGCATGGCATTAATATGTTGTTGTCACCTTTGCAGTCAGGATACAACTATTTTTGACACTACACACATCAAGAACCACTCTAGCCGTCACCATTTGTCTGACAAATTAGTGTTTCATACATCTTCATGTTGCAGTGTAACCAACATGCAGATGCACATTGTTGACAGGTCAACATGGTGGCTTAGGCCATATTATGTGTCATACCACAATACCATATGATGTTTGTGTAGTGTTTGCAGTATTTAGCTTGCCGTATGTGTGTTTGACATTGCCACATACGCAGCCTGGCAGCCTGGCAATCCTGGCACGCAGATCCACAATGCGCCCTGAGTACTTATGCTTCAGGGCCGCAATTTTTTCTGGATCTGTTTGGTGATCAGGGCCCGCTGGATCCTACGTAGTATGCTGCGTTTGCGCAGCCTTGGGTGCCGGTGACGCTGGGCACACCAATAATCATGGCAGTCAGCTATGCCTATGAGGAGCATTAGCTCTGCCAGACCCCATGTGGCAGCGCGCTGTGCGGCAGCCATGACTCCTCTCCTATGTGCAGGGGAGGGGCAGGCACCTGGCAGGCAGGGAGTAACCAAAACAAACATCATGACGTAATCTCGCACACTAGCGCGCCAAACAACATTGAGGGCGCTAACAAGGTCGCCGTTCGCGGAGCGGGAGTAGCATAGTATAGCCATCAGCGTCAATTCCAAACAATTTCACAAACAATTGCAGTGCGTTTCCCATGGCACCCATGTGCGATGTGTAGGCCAACATCTGAACTGTCATGTGTGGCAGTATAATGCACACAGTGAAACTTCCAATACACGCGCCAACAATAGCTTGCGCTATTGAATGTGCGCATAATTCGACTGATGTAGTGGATGGTTGTGTAGGTGAAGATACATGTGGTGCTGAAGTGACAGCTCTTCAAATATGGCGCCCTGTGAAGGGACAGCCAATGAAAACACAGTATCTACCACTAATCATCGCTGACGGGGTGCGGTCTCCAGCACACTGTGGCACGCCTCCAGGAAATCAATAGGCGATGCAGATTCCATCCCTATCGCTCATTCACACGCCAAAAGCAGGGAATTTCACCTTCACGATTGTCTCTGATTTTGGAGCATTGCTGTGAAATCGAACCAGGCGCAACCTTTTTTATTGCCACCAAATTCCCCATTTAAAGCCGCAATTTGAGGCAATTTCAAAGCGATGCTGATGGGGCTACAGATTGCCGGTCAAATTTCTTGCCGCGGTTGCGGTACTTTCACATCCCGTTATTTTTCCTGTCTGTGGGATCCTACTTTTTGCAGGACCCCACGGACAGGAACGGACAGCATCAGAGGTGAGCCTCCTGGTGCTATTTCTGTGTCCGGTGCCATGATTTTCACAGGTCCGGACACAAAAAGAGCTGTGTGGGACACTTTCACTTCCGCAATGTATATCCATATAATTGCGGAAGTGAAATTAAGTAAATGCAAGGGGTTAAAAATAAAAAAACTCTATTCTTCCAGCGATCCCCCGACGCCTCCAGCAAGCTCCAGGTGACTACAGGACCTGTTATTACGTCACAAATATGCTAAACACGTCATAGCAGCTATACCGCCTATGTAATGTGACGCGGCGGCTCTCTGCTGATTAGCACACCCATCGGGGCGGGAATAATTAGAGTGCAGGCGGCAGGGAGAAGCACAAGGCAACGCCTTTTGTGACTTCTCAAAATCTGAGAAGCCGCAGTGGGTCCAGATAAAAAGATCACTTTTTATGAACTTTACAAATACACTTTTTTAGCACAAAGGGGATGGATTAGAATGGTGCAGGGACAGGTCTTAAGAGACTGGGGGCTAATTTTTAGGGGCCAGGTTCCCTTTCATACTTACCGTATATACTCGTGTATAAGCCGACCCGTGTATAAGCCGAACTCCCTACTTTTGCCCCCAAAACCTGGGAAAACCTATTGACTCGTGTATAAGCTGAGGGTGGACCCCAGCACAGGTATACAGCCCCCAATAGTGTGGTATACAGCAGCCTCCTCAGTGGTATATACAGGCCCCAGCAGTGTTACAGCAGCCTCCCCAGTTGTTTATACAGCAGCAGCCCCAGTGGTATTACAGAAGCAGCCCCAGTGGTAGTATACAGCAGCAGCCCAGTGGTATATACAGCAGCAGCCCCAGTGGTATATACAGCAGCAGCCCCAGTGGTAGTATACAGCAGCAGCCCCAGTGGTAGCATACAGCAGCAGCCCCAGTGGTAGTATACAGAAGCCCCAGTGGTAGTATACAGCAACAGCCCCAGTGGTATATAGAGCAGCAGCCCCAGTGGTAGTATACAGCAGCAGCCCCAGTGGAATATACAGCAGCAGCTCCAGTGGTGTATACAGCAGCAGCCCCAGTGGTAGTATACAGCAGCAGCCCCAGTGGTAGTATACAGCAGCAGCCCCAGTGGTAGTATACAGCAGAAGCCCCAGTGGTAGTATACAGAGCAGCCCAGTGGTATATACAGCAGCGCCCCAGTGGTAGTATACAGCAGCAGCCCAGTGATATATACAGCAGCAGCCCCAGTGGTAGTATACAGCAGCAGCCCCAGTGGTAGTATACAGCAGCAGCCCCAGTGGTATATACAGGCCCCCCCATCGGTATACAGGGCCCCCCTTGCTGCCGCAAACCTGTAAAGTAATACATCATTATACTTATCCCTGTCGTCGCCGCCGCCGCCATCGCGCTCTCCGGCTTCCTCCGGCTTCTTCCGGCTTCCTCCTCTGGCGCATAGACAATGACGTCATTGCCTGCGCCCACCGGAGGAGGAAACCGGAAGAAGCCGGAGGAAGCTGGAGGAGCGCGATGGCGGCGGCGGCGACGACAGGGATAAATATAATGATGTATTACTTTACAGGTTTGCGGCAGCAAGGGGGGGGCCCTGTATACCGATGGGGGGGGCCTGTATACCGATGTGGGGCGCCTGTGTGTAATGACTCGTGTATCAGCCGAGGGAGGGACTTTTCAGCCAATTTTTGGGCTGAAAAACTCGGCTTATACACGATGTATATACGGTATTCGGCTTGTGCTTGTAAATAGAAGAAATGTATATATTATTAGAATTTTCAGCTTTGCTTGAGATATGAACATTTTTCATTTGTTTAAATCTCATTGCCTTGGAGACAGACAGCCACTGCTAGACAATAGAAAATACATAGTGCTTACAAGCACTTCTCTTTTAACCCTGTTCGGTTAAAAATGACCGAATTTGAAATTTTTTATTTCATTTTTCATTTGTTTATGAGCAATCATGTTCAAATCGAGTATAATAAAGCAACAGGTAATCAAATATAACATTTAACTCTTCTGTTCTGTTCGGGTCCATATGACCCAAAATGAAATTTAAGGCCCTGCAGATTATTGATTATGCGGATATGAAACTTGTGATTAATTGACTTCTCCTCATTTGAGATGTTCTCACTATGATGTTTTTTTTTGTTTGTTTTTTTGGTTTACTTTTTGCTACACGGTGCTTGTTACACTGGTACTGTTAGGGTCAATATGACCCGATAACATTTTATACTGTTCAACAGGTCACTAATTATTTCTGCCTGCAAAATGTATTTGTTTTCCTGTGTACTTCATCTCATTATTCAAAAGGGTGGAGGTTTCACTGTTCTTATCAGTGAGCAAGTATTCATCCAGTCATTTCTCTTTCAATTCTGTGAGAGAGGACACAAGTAGTTTCATTTGTCACATGTGACAACCTTTTCACATCCTACCAACTGGGCCAAATGTTGCAAAAAAAAAAAACAACTTACCATGCTGGGTACTATAAGGGAAAACAAGCCAGAACTGCCGCAAGGTATCCTTAGTAAAAGAGATGTGTATAGTTCTACTTTTTACTTTACTGGAGATACAACGTTCCCCCCTAAAAAAACATGTAATTCTCATAAGCACAATGCACCATGACAATGGAATAAGTAATCGATAAAACAGAAAGCCGGACATGATATTAGATTATAATGCCACAAAAGGAGCAGTTGATACACTAGATCAAGCAATATTAATATACACAAGCAAATGCAATATTAATCGTTAGCCAATTATAATATTTTACAACATTCTGGATGTTTCGGCATACAAATATTTGTTTTATGGAGATAAATCAACCCCAATTGGAACAGAAATAAGTTGCATAAAAGAAGAATTTTTATTGAAGATTTAGGAAAATCCCTAGGTAGGCCATATATCGAAGCCAGAAAAGTGAACCCCAGAGGTGAAGGAGCAGAAGCCACTGCGAAGAGTGTCCAGCAGAATGCTCAAGAAAGAGACTCCACAGCCTCCACCAGCACAGCTACCAGCCAAAAAAGCAAAATATGTAGCTTTTGTCCATTTTAATGGCAATGAATAGTTAATAAATTATTGCAGACACCCAGAAATCTTCCCAGCATGAAGGCTGGCGGCCTGTTTGTAGAAAAAGGCCTTGTTCCTTTCCTCTAGTTAATTATTGTGTCTCCTTCTTCTGTCTCAGATTCTATATAATGTTTTGATGTTCCCGTACCGAATGTACTAGTCAAGGCTAAACTGAATTGCTAACTAACACACAAAATGATTGAATGTTCTCTCCAGAATAAAACTGCAGATTCAGCATAATGTGATGCTAACACCCCCTAGAAACACCCCTAAGGAATGCCCCTTTAATGATAAGTAAAAAACTGGCTACCCCTCCCTTAATAAAGGTCTTTGTCATTAAGCTCTACTTTGACTTGTTGTCAGCGTGGTTCTTACCGGTGGCGTGCACACACTTAGACAAGGCATCAGTTTGGCGGCAGACACTTAAGAGGACAGCCCACCCGAAAGGTGTGAGGTCTCCCATTACACCATCTTCTTGTGACAATAAAACAAAGCTGACATGTGCAGGGTGTGCAAAATATCTATGTAAAGGGCTTGTGTTTTATTATTGTGTTCAATGTAAAAATGCATGAACCTGTTACCCTTTTTTTAGAGGTAAAAAAGAAAAACTAAAGTTTTCATTATTTTCCATTTGTTGCTTTATAATATATGTTAACACAAAGTTATATTGAGTTAGATTTCATGTTATAGTAATAGAAATGTAAAGCATGTTTGTTATTTGGGGGCAGAATGCTATGAAGCGAACATAAATGCAAACAGCCCATGTAACCTTTTTCTGAAAAAAATAAATAAAAATTAAGTTTTAATTCCATTTTTCATTTGTTTATGATCAACCATGTTCACATACAGTTTAATAATAAAAAAAGGTATTCAAATAAAACACAATAGCTAAAATCAACATTTTTATAGGTTGGGTCATATTGACCCGAAACGGAACAAGTGTATAATAAATGTGATCAGAACAGCAGGGTCAAGCTTGTAAGCACTGATCTGAAGTGGTAAGCTTCAGCGCTTACAAACTAGACAGCAGTAGTGGTTGTCTTATAGGCAACTAGCTGTAAAAAAAGGAAAAGTACTAATATATCAAGAACTATTGCATATTTAATAAGCAGTAAATTTCAAAAGTGCTTGTTTTTATATCCATGTATCTATATCTATGAAAATGGGAATAACTATTTAAATATTCTGCCATTAGAATCAAATATTGTTAAGAAATACTGTATACCATATTGTGAAATCAAATTAATTTTAATTCAAAGTTTGACAAATTTTTCTAAATGTTGAGAATGATTTAGTTAGGGGTGTGTCAGTATAATAAAGGGTTGGCTCCCTACCATTTACAAAGTAATACTGTCTATTAAAATAAACGTACATGAACATTAAGAGGAGCACGTATGGTGTCTTAAGATGGATTGTTAAATTAAACTTACAGGGATAGATTATCCATCCTAAATATATTATGGAAGAGTAAAGGAGATTAATGAGAATAAATGGTTTCAGTATATCAGTTATTAAAGGGGGAAGACAAAGTAGACCAATTATGTGCATTTGACTTGGTGATCACTATTAGGGCCAGGGGACAGGCTTTGAAATGTAGAAAGGATGGATGTACGTTTTTTGTAGAAACCCTATTTTTCACAATGACTGGTATCTCTACAGGGCTGTCTTTTAAAATGATTGCCAAAGGAAAAGCCCATTGACATATTAAAATTGCAGTTAAACATATTTTCCTAATCAGGACAAGGTTGGCCAGTTGTAATTTTATCTAAATATAGACCTATATATATATTTAAGTTGGGAAAAAACTGCTATTTATATAGTAACTAGTAAAAAGGCCCGATGCAATTGCATCGGGAGCGCGGTGAAATGAATTGTGTGTATACAGGCGGGTGAGTGGCTAGCAGAGTATATATGGGGCTCTGTGGGTAGCAGACTATACAGGCGGGTCTGTGGGTAGCAGAGTATACAGACTGCTCTGAGGGTAGCAGATTATACAGGCGGCTCTCTGGGTAGAAAAGTATACAGGCGGCTCTGTGGGTAGCAGAGTATACAGGCGGGTTTGTGGTTAGCAGATTATACAGGCGGCTCTGTGTGTAGCAGAGTATAGAGAAGGCTCTGTGGGTAGCAGAGTATAGAGGCGGCTGTGTGGGTAGCAGAATATAGAAACGGCTCTGTGGGTAGCAGAGAATACAGGCGGGTCTGTGGGTAGGAGAGTATACAGGCGGCTCTGTGGGTAGCAGAGTATAGAGGCGGCTCTGTGGGTAGCAGAGTATAGAGGCGGCTCTGTGGGTAGCAGAGTATAGAGGCAGCTCTGTGGGTAGCAGAGTATACAGGCGGCTGTGTGGGTAGGAGAGTATACAGGCGGCTCTGTGGGTGTCAGAGTATAGAGGGGGCTCTGTGGATAGCAGAGTATGATGTGGCGGGAGGCTGGAGGAGTGAGGGGAGCAGAGGCTGGAGGGGTGAGGAGAGCAGAGGCTGGAGTGGTGAGGAGAGGTCCAGATGGAGGGGTGAGGAGAGGTCTGGCTGGAGGGGTGAGTAGAGATGCGGCTGGAGGGGTGACATCACCGCTCGGCGGCAGGACGTGGCTGCGTGCTGGGGCTGATCGCAGCCCCAGTCACACGGCATTGTCCTCTGCGGTGTGTGGTAAAGACAGGACGGTCATCCGATTGGTCTAGGACGCCAAGTCCTGGGCAATGGGATGGGCGTCCTGTGTGTACAACACAGCGCCCAATCCGCTTGCAGGGGCAGGCAATGGAAGTGAGCGGGGCGTGTCAGGCTTTGCAGGCTGACACGGTCCGCTCACTCCCATTGGCTGTTGGCGGGCACAGGACCACATCCCTGGCTCCCGGCACCCGGCCACAGCCCGTAGACCGCTACTCCACCAGCATGGTGACATTGAGAGCCCAGCGGTGAGAGAGTGGCGAGGGGCGGAAGGCTCCGGCGGCATCCGGGCAGCATGGACCTCGCGGAGGGCGCGAGGGCGGTGGCGATGGTGCGGGGCCGACGGTTGGCAGGATGGCAGCGGTGTCAGGTAGTGCGGCTGAGGATGGAGGAGGGTGAGAGGCTGGAGGAGGCTGTGAGGCTGGAGGAGGCTGTGAGGATGGGGAGGCTGTGAGGCTGGAGGAGGATGTGAGGCTGGAGGAGGCTGTGAGGCTGGAGGAGGCAGTGAGGATGGGGAGGCTGTGAGGCTGGAGGAGGCTGTGAGGCTGGAGGAGGCTGTGAGGATGGGGAGGCTGTGAGGCTGGAGGAGGCTGTGAGGCTGGAGGAGGCTGTGAAGCTGTAGGAGGCTGTGAGGATGGGGAGGCTGTGAGGCTGGAGGAGGATGTGAGGCTGGAGGAGGCTGTGAGGATGGGGAGGCTGTGAGGCTGGAGGAGGCAGTGAGGCTGGAGGAGGCAGTGAGGCTGGAGGAGGCTGTGAGGCTGGAGGAGGCTGTGAGGATGGGGAGGCTGTGAGGCTGGAGGAGGCTGTGAGGCTGGAGGAGGCTGTGAGGCTGGAGGAGGATGTGAGGATGGAGGAGGCTGTGAGGCTGGAGGAGGCTGTGAGGCTGGAGGAGGCTGTAAGGATGGGGAGGCTGTGAGGCTGGAGGAGGCTGTGAGGCTGAAGGAGGCTGTGAGGATGGGGAGGCTGTGAGGCTGGAGGAGGCTGTGAGGCTGGAGGAGGCTGTGAGGCTGGAGGAGGCTGTGAGGATGGGGAGGCTGTGAGGCTGGAGGAGGCTGTGAGGCTGTAGGAGGCTGTGAGGATGGGGAGGCTGAGGCTAGAGGAGGCTGTGAGGCTGGAGGAGGCAGTGAGGCTGGAGGAGGCTGTGAGGCTGGAGGAGGCTGTGAGGATGGGGAGGCTGTGAGGCTGGAGGAGGATGTGAGGCTGGAGGAGACTGTGAGGCTGGAGGAGGCAGTGAGGATGGGGAGGCTGTGAGGCTGGAGGAGGCTGTGAGGCTGGAGGAGGCTGTGAGGATGGGGAGGCTGTGAGGCTGGAGGAGGCTGTGAGGCTGGAGGAGGCTGTGAGGATGGGGAGGCTGTGAGGCTGGAGGAGGATGTGAGGCTGGAGGAGACTGTGAGTCTGGAGGAGGCAGTGAGGATAGGGAGGCTGTGAGGCTGGAGGAGGGTGTGAGGCTGGAGGAGGCTGTGAGGATGGGGAGGCTGTGAGGCTGGAGGAGGCTGTGAGGCTGGAGGAGGCTGTGAGGCTGGAGGAGGCTGTGAGGATGGGGAGGCTGTGAGGGTGGAGGAGGGTGTGAGGGTGTAGGAGGCTGTGAGGATGGGGAGACTGTGAGGAGGCTGTAGGAGGCTGTGAGGATGGGGAGGCTGTGAGGCTGGAGGAGACTGTGAGGCTGGAGGAGACTGTGAGGCTGGAGGAGACTGATGCTGGAGGAGGCAGTGAGGATGGGGAGGCTGTGAGGCTGGAGGAGACATTTACTGTACTGAGCATGCTCAGTACAGTAAAAGGTCTCCAAACAAGAAGGCAGGGGTTAAAAAAAAAAAAAAAGGTTAATGCTCACCTCTCTCCGAGCCCCCGCCGTCTCCTGCCGTCTTCCTCCAAGCTTCCGGTGGCTGCCACAGGCTCCCAGTGTCTGCAGAGCTGTTCTAGTGCAGTTCAGGACCTGCGGTGATGTCACAGTCACGTGACACCAGGTTACCATGGAGTAACCTGGTGTCACGTGACTGTGACATCACCACAGGTCCTTGACTGCAGTAGAAGAGCTCTGCAGACACTCGGAGCCTGCGGCAGCCACCGGAAGCTTGGAGGAAGACGGCAGGAGATGGCGGGGGCTCGGGGAGAGGTGAGCATTAACTTTTATTTTTTTTTTTACAGTAGTGCGGGTCTGCGGCTCGTGATGACGCTGCGCGTCATCACTCGCAGTCCCGCAAAGCATGTTGGGATTCGGCGACAATGCCCGAATTTCCAACTGCGGATTATATAAGTAGATAGTTAAAAATGAGTGGATCGGGTAAAATTTGAATTCACCTCTTCATGTGTTTTTTCCCTGCAAATTCAGTTTATAGAGAAGATATCCTCTTCGTGAATTTGATATCCCTCATTATGTTGTGGAGTCTGTCTAGACCCCAGAACCTAGTGTCCATAAATGTCACCTCATTTCTCACCTCTGCAATCCAATCAATGCTCAGTACAGGAGATGAGGGAACCTTCTGAAGTTCTGGTTCAGTTCACTGAGCAGGCATATGTTCACCGAATAGATTATAAGCAAGGAGAGCGCACATAGGGCGATGAAAGTGATTTTTTAGGTGACAATACATGGTTGGTGCACTCACCTTTACAGGTTGTGAACAGTCACAGCCCCTTGTAGAATGTGAAAGGAACTAGTGATCGCTGCAGACTCCCGTAGATGCCAATGTCACAGAGGTAGAAGAAAAAGACCGGGTTTTTCAATGTGTCGACGCTGACCACACAAAGACAGAAATATTCTTGAAAGCTTTATTGTGCCGACACGTTTTGTGTCAAATCTGCCACTTCCTCAGGGCCAATGTATCCTCAGGGCGTATACATTGAAAAACCCGGTCTTTCTCTTCCTCCTCTGTGACACAGAATAGATTGGCAAATATATCGCCAAACTTCTGAACCCCAATTAAATCAATGGTAGACAAAATGAAATGCTTAGAAAACACCTTCATAGGGGCCAAAAAGCTGCCAAACACAGCTCAAACTTTTTTACAGTCCAGGAACAAAAAACAACAGAAGAAGTTCTGGACACCACAGCAGGGAACAGCAACTGACACAGCTTGCTACTCAGGGGAAACACAGCGGTGCACCCTCACACAAAAGATTGCAGTGTAGGACCATACAAGGTAGAAGGAACAGGGGTACTCACTGGTCAGTTTCTTCAGACATGTTTATTGAACACACGGTGCAAAAATTGTTCAGAGGTGCATCACGGGTGCGGAGGGGAGCTGGAGACACCGGACGACAGCGCCGTTTCGCACACACAGGTGCTTCTAAATATGTCTGAAGAAGCTGACTGGTGAGTGCCCCTCTGTTCCTTCTACCTTGTATAGTCAAACTTTTTTTACACTGATGTCATTATCTTCCTACACTAATACTAATCAAACATCAGCGCTGTTAGGGTCGGTTTACACATAACAATGTCTCAGCAACCCCACCAACAATGGGGGTTGCTGGGAAATCGTTATCTGATCACTGGTGAGCTGTCAAACAGGCAGACTCACCAGCGATCAGCGACCATCATGAACGCTGGTATCCAGGCTAAACAGCGGGTAAATAAGCAGAGCGCTCTACTTAGTTACCCGCTGTTTACTCTGGATACCAGCTCCCAGCATGTGCTGTGCGGCGCTGGGAGCTGGTAATTAGGTTAAACACCGGGTAACTAAGCAGAGTGCTGCGCTTAGTTACCCGCTGTTTACCCTGGTTACCAGCTCCCAGCAACGCACAGCACATGCTGGGATCTGGTAACCAGGGTAAACAGTGGGTAGTTACCCGCTGCTTACCCTTGTTACCAGCTCCCAGCGTGTGCTGTGTGATGCTGGGAGGTCGATGATCATTGGTCCTGCTGTCACACATGGTGATGCTGGCCACCCAGCGGGAGACCAACGATCGAAAAATGGCCCTGGCCATTGTACCAATGATCATTGATCGTTGCAATATGTCACACATAGCGACATCGCTACGTGGTCGCTGCAACGTCATAAGTTGCAGTGACATTGTTAACGATGTTGCTACATGTAAATTGGCCTTTAAACTCACCACAGACATCTTCATGACTACCCTCAGGTTGTCTCAGGTAACAAAGCGGGTATCACGTAGCATGGAATCCTGCTGTGTGACCTGAGACAGCCTCAGTGTAGTCAGTGCTTGTAACACTAGCTGTCTCATGAGAGCTGAAATATTGTGCGAGATGTAGATATATCGCCGGTATTGCAAGTCAGCACATGTGAGGAGTAGTGACGTCAGGGAGAGCAGTGCAGTTCAAAGTTGCGGGATAGGCCCTGTGTGACCCCTCAAGTATGGATTGCAGTAATGTTTGTAATAGCACTGCTTGTCACACTCTAATGCATGCCTGCGTGCCTGCTCTCACATCATATGGATGATGCTTTCTGTGAACCTGTCCCTTTTATATTTAGTACCCAGGGTACATTGTTTGATGCTTCTTTTGAAGCAGGTTTTGAGAATTTTCATCAAAACTTGCATGTCCATCCTGAAGGTTACAAAGTCTATTCAGAAGTGCTGTGTCAATGTGTTTTTTCTTTGCAGATTTGGTGCAGATTTTGGGGTACAAAAAATAAATCTGAACGACTTGTGCAAGGAAAATAAAAATCAATGTGGGTGCAGCACTTTTGAACTGTCATAGAGTTTGATGGCCTCAAGATAGGCATGCAGATTTTGATGTAGATTCTCAAAATATACGTTAATAAAAAGCATCAAACAACGGACCATGGGCACAGGGCCTAAGGGCATTCAGGAAAAGCAGAGGTTGTAAAAGGGGCTTGAGGATTCCTCTTGCCCCCTGGCCACCTACACATAGACTCACAGGGAAGGGGTAGTCAACTATAGTCTTCAAGATCTGAAAACAGTGCAAATCTTCAGGATTGTAAAGGTGCTAATTTTATCACCTGCAGAGGTGATAGAGGATTGCAGCACCTTGTGTAAAGGGGGTGTCACACGCGTCAATGTCGTCAGTGAGATGATTGCTGACGACATTGACGGATGATCGCTGGTGAGCTGTCACACAGGCAGACTCACCAGCGATCAATGGACCAGAGACATCGTGGAAACGATTTAAATATCGTTTCCACGATGTCTTGCTCCCGCTGCCAGCCTGCTGGAAGCGGGAGCAGGCTGGTCTCCAAGGTAAACTGCGGGTATCTAGGCAGCGCGCGCTGCCTAGATACCTGATGTGTACCTTAGTTACCAGCCTCCTCCACTCACCGGCTGGTATCTAAGGTACACAGCGGGTAACTAGGGACCCTAGTTACCCGCTGTGTACCTTAGATACCAGCCGGTGAGCGGAGGAGGCTGGTAACTAAGGTACACATCGGGTATCTAGGCAGCGCGCGCTGCCTAGATACCCGCAGTTTACCTTGGATACCAGCTCCCAGCGCTTGTGAGAGGCGCTTGGAGCTGGAATATCGCTACTCCCGGTGTCACACGCAGCGATGCTGCGTGTACACTGGGCGACCATCGCCAGGTTTTAGGACAGATTCTAAAACCTGGCGATCATCAACCAGCGATTTATCGCTGGTTGATTCAGTATGTCACACGCATCAATATCGCTGCAACGTCACGTGCAGCCGAGATCGTGCAGGCGATATTGACGCGTGTGACATACCCTTTATTCTAGGGAAATCCTGAAAACATTCATGTTTGCGGCCCTTGACAACTGCACTTGGCCAGCCCTGTTCTACTACCTACCAACATGTCTTTAGTAAAGTCCCATGAGATAGTATCTCGCTATTTTCTGCCATGCCCTGGATGATTTTCTCAGTTTCTCCTCATACTGTGCTGCTGGATGGTCTGGGGAGGTTACAGGGGCTACTCCTCTAGGCGCACCACCTGCCTCCCAGCACACTCCATCATTGCCACTGCTGGAGAGGATAATGAAGGAACTAGAGGATAAAAATCGGACAGCATCGGATCCGATTTAGCCCCCATGTTCTCCAATGGGGATTGGATTGAATAGGATGTGCACTTAATGGCATCCGATTTGCATCCGATCCGATTCTGTCCGATTTTTTTCAGGAGCCAAAATCGGAGACTGCTCCGATTTTGGTATCCGATTCAAAAATCGGATCGCATCAGATCCGATGTGATCCGATGCGATCCGATTAAAATAATATGGGAGTCTATGGGGGATTGGATCGGATGGAAAATCGGATCCGATATCGGATCCGATTTTCTGTATTGAATATGCTCAATACCCTTGACCACTCCAAAACCTCCCACAACCCTTCCACAGCCATTTAAATCGGATCCGATAACAAATCGGATCGGATGGCATACGATGGCATCCGATTTTGAGCATCCGATGCTGTCCGATTTTCATCGGACAGCATCGGATTTAGCAAAATCGTAATGTGAAAGTAGCCTAAAGCGGTGAAGAGGCAATTAAGGGGAGAGTTCATTAGGCTCTTTCAGTTGGACCCCAAAGGCTGCATGATTGCCCAGTAGGGGCACGCGCAAACGGTGCTAAATTTTAAAAGAACTTTAACAAAAACACATGCCTTAGTCAAGGACAACAAATAAATGGAAATAAAAGAAGTCCCAAAAGTTATTGTTAGGCCAAAATGCTAAGTAAGTAATGGGTCACTGTCTCACAGACCTACCAACATGCCTTTAGTAAAGTCCCATGAGATAGTATCTCGCTATTTTCTGCCATGCCCTGGATGATTGTCTCAGTTTCTCCTCGTACTGTGCTGCTGGATGGTCTGGGGAGATTACAGGGGCTACTCCTCTAGGCGTAACACCTGCCTCCCAGCACACTCCATCATTACTACTGCTGGAGAGGATAATGAAGGAACTAGAGGATGTCCACCCCCTCTTGGACAGACAGGGCCAGGACCATCTTTGGGAACATCGGCATGTGGGTTTGGTTGCATTTAGCTGGCCAACCGAAAGACACTTTGGCCACACCTGATGCCAACTTCGCTCTTGGTCTGCCTTCTCCTGCCACTTCTCAAATTGGGCATCGGTGTCAACCCAACAAATGCCAGCCAAAAACCACTCCTTCATGCCCTGCATCTTCATGAATGTGACCTCATTCCCAATATAGATGGTATATAGTCTTTGGGGAAAATCGTCATGCTGTAGCAATGGTGTAACTAGGTTTGCCGGCGCCCGGGGCAAAGGTCTGTTTTGGCGCCTTCCCCCCCAAAGTAGGTGAGGACCAGGGGGGGGTGGCCCGGGGCAAAAGGTCTGCACCCCCCTAGATACGTCCCTGCATCCCTCTATATATATATACACCCACACACCTATACCCAGATATACCCTATAGCCCCATATACAGCCCTCCATATATATACACACCCACACCTATACCCAGATATACCCCATACCCCCATATACAGCCCTCCATGTATACACCCCCACACACCTATACCCAGATATATCCCATACCCCCATATACAGCCCTCCATGTATACACCCCCACACACCTATACCCAGATATACCCCATTCCCCCATATACAGCCCTCCATGTATACACCCCCATACACCTATACCCAGATATACCCCATACCCCCAGCGGACACAGTAAGCAGCAGAGAGACGGTTACTTGGTGTTTGTCCTCCTCCACAGTGCGGAGCCCCGGGACACACAGAGCCCCGTGCTGCGGCCCTGGTGACAGGGAGGAGCGGACACAGGACCCTGCTGAGACGGGGAAGATTGATAGAGGAGAGCCGGCAAATAACGGCGAAAAGAGAAGAAATGTAAAATAATAAAAAAAAACTCGTGCGCACTTGTGCTGAGTTCCTCATGCCCATGGGAGCCGCGGCCCGTCACACTGGAACACTGTACTCTGCAGAGCGCAACTCACAGGAGAGCGGGGAGGTCATGGACTCAAGTCAGTGCTCTGCAGCGCACTGCTGTCTCCTCTATCAGACCCCATAGACCGGTCACAACGATCACCGGAGCCGTCAAGCCCGGGGACAACTGCCACTCCGTGGGCATCGTCAGTGATGTCCGGGGGGGAGGGGTGCGGGAGGGGGGGTGCCGCTGGCGCCCCCTGCTGAGCTGCGCCCGGGGCAAAAGGTCCAGCTGCACCCTCCTAGATACGCCCCTGTGCTGTAGTGTGGTGCGGTTGACATAGCACCGATGCTTAGTGCCATGTTCCAATAGGAACCCATACCTCATATCCTGTGTGCCACCACCTTCCCTTTCATGCATTGGTCGAGGAAGTAATTAGCATTATGCCCCTGCAGGCTGTTCAGGTGATAGCATCTGCATATTGAATATCTTGAACAAGTGACATAGTAGAATGGGGTGGTTAATGCCTTTTTAGATAGGTGCTTGGAAGAGGTTGGGGACCCCACATGGTATTTACTCAGTTGAATGCCTCTGGAGGTGGTGAGGGTGATCCACACAACTGGGAAATTTTGCCTTCTAGGTGTTCCTCTTCCTTGGGCTCCCTTTAAAGATCCTGGTCGTGGTGGTTTTGGGGAATAGGATCCGGTAGCAGTGATTGCAGCACCAGCCGCAGCTGGAATCTAGCCAGACCTTTTGCCATATCCTCTGCAGTCTGACATGTACTGTTCCCAGTCCCAGATGCCATAGGGTAAGAGTGACCTTACTGCTTGCTCCTCTGGTCTGCGGCTTGCATCGGAACCCAAGATTGGATACACACCTCATTAGAGATGATGCCCAAATTGGGAAGTGCGATGGAGCTCCTGCTGACATAGGTCTTACTCTCCATTTCCTCTTCATGATGCCACTCTGGGTCTGGTTCTGCCAACCAATTTTCTGCCTCTGGGGTGGTTAGGTAGATTATATCCTCTGAGTACAGGTCAACCATGCCTTGTAGAGGATCCATGAAGAAACACCGGCAAACTCCAGGAAACCTAAAAAAAATTCCCACAAATTCTACAGCTTAGCATAAGCCTGTAATCCTGATGGCTCGGGACACTCCTAACTTTCGGTGTTGTCCCCAGCCAATGGGTCTTCCGGTGAGCACTGTGGCCCCAAATAAACAGCTAACGTTATAGAGCCATGTTGCATTTCAAACTTTTTCCCGAATTTAGCCAGATTTGCCGACTTTTGGGGAGAGTGTTAGGATTTCAAATCACTGAACCCAATCAGCCATGTTCTTGCTGAATTTAAAACAGGCAAATATGTTTGAGCAAAGTTTGCTCATCTCTACTCTTGGCATCTTGATCTTTTTAACTGTTGTCCCGTGGTGCCGTCTTTTGACTATGACTTCTAACAGGCTGCAAGTAAGGAATGATATCATACGATCTCAATGTAAGTCTGTAAACCTAATGGCTCGGGACACTCCTAACCTTCGGTGTTGTCCCCAGCCTGTGGGTTTTCCAGTGAGCACTCTGGCCCCAAATAAACAGCAAACGTTATAGAGCCATGTTACATTTCAAACTTTTCAGCCATCTTTTGACTATGACTTCTAACAGGCTGCAGGTAAGGAATGATAAAATAAGATCTCAATGTAAGTCTATGAAAGCAATAACAAGGTGGCGTGCTCCATACAACACTGAAACAGGTCACAAATCAAAGAACACTGACCAGAGCAATACAGATAACAGATGAAGATGCCAAGGGGTAGAATAAGAGTAGGGACAAATGATTTAGATTTAAAGCACCACACCAGTGATTAAATAAAAAAAACAACTCTGCACTGGTGCTTTAATGAGAATACTGTACACAAATATCAAATTCTCTTGCATTGGTTGCACCAGAACAGTCTGGTTGGATCCTGGCTCGGAGTATAAGTATTGAAATCCATAATAGAAAAGATCAAGACCACACCACTGTACTTGCATAGTTGTATGTAATTTAAATGACTTTTGTGGGTATAGCACTTTCAGCACAACATACAGACTTCGTTGTACGCCAGTGTAGACTCACGGTAGCTTTTCAAAAACAAAGAAAAGTAAAAAGCGACATTCATCAATGTACAGATTTTCTAACCTTTATTCCAAAAGTAAAAAGGCCATGATGGAAGGAAAACGAATGCAGGCTTTGTTCAGCACTACGGCCGTTTTGTCCACCTGGACTTCAAAGGGTTCAGGTGGACAAAATGGCTGCAGTTCTGAACGCAACCTTCTTGCATGGCCTTTTAACTTTTTGGAATAAAGGTTAAAAAATCTGTACATTGGTGAATGTCGCTTTTTACTTTTCTACAATTTTGTAAAGTATTAGTATTTAATCAGGGGCGTAACTACAACAGGTGCATGAGTTGCAATCGCACCCGGGCCCAAGGGCCTAGGGGGACCCAAAATTCACTTTTGCCTATAGAAAAAGATTATTGCTATTAAAGATTTGCAATAATTAAGGGCCTCATTGGAGCTTTCGCATCAGGGCCCATGTGCTAGAAGTTACGGCACTGTATTTGATACTAGTGCTCATGGGACCGCCATTCCTGCCACTGACACCAGAGAATCCTCAAATCTCACTGTGCATGATATGCCATATCAGACTGGACAACCCCTTTACCTCTTTCATCCCGAACCTCGATTTTACCTTCATGACCAGGCAATTTTTTTTTCAACAGTGTCATTTTATGATGTACTGTAATCACTGGAATACTTTAACGGTTCCCAGGAATTTTGAGAATGTTTTGTTTTTTCATATCATACTTCATGGCAGTAATAAATGTAGGATGATATTTTTCATGTTTACTTTGTAAAAATATCTGAAATCTGGTGAAAATTTAGTAAATGTCACAATGTAAACACGCAGTGACAGTTCCATGCCAACAGCTGTTAGCAACAGCTGATGGGCAGGCGAAGAGGTGTGGGGACCCTTGTTAGTGGTCCCCACACTCAGAACGATGTGGGCGGTCAGGCAGTCTAACCTACCGATCACATCATGATTGCTCAGGAAGTGCTGAATATGAGCACTTCCCTACATGATCACTGCAGAAGCCGGTCTGTCAGCTGACAGTCTAGCTTCTGCAGTGTCAGTCAGGGCCGGCGTGTGTGTGGCTGTGGGCTGATCAACTGTGCCTGGGCTTTTAGCTGTGCCCGGGATGGGATAATCAGCTGTGTCCAGACTGATCAGCTGTGCCCAGGCTGATGAGCTGCACCTGGGCTAATTAGCTGTGACCAGGCTGTCAGCTGTGCCCAGGCTGATCAGTTTTTCCTAGACTGATTATCTATGCCTGGGGCTGATCAGCTGTACCCGGGCTGTCAGTTGGCAGCCAAGCTCCTGGAGCATCAACCCTGCGTGTGTGGGTGTGCGGCCCCGGGCTGTTAACCCTCTAGATGCCACGATCTATGGAAGGTTGTGGGAAGGAGAAATCTCCCTACCTGGCTCCATTGGGTCCTCGTGATAAAATTGGGGATCCGATAGTTTTCATGGCACCCAGAGGTCAAGCAATGACCTCCTGGGTGCCAGGAATGTTGGCTTATTAGGGCCAGATTGCACTGACTAGCTCTGTCAGTGCAACATGTCTAGTCTCACGTACACACGTGGTCAAAATTGTTAATACCTCTCGTTTCATAAAAGAAAAACCCATAATGGTCACAGAAATAACTTTAATCTGACAAAAGTAATAAGAAATAAAAAATCTATGAAAATGAACAAATTAAAGTCAGATGTTGTTTTTCAATCCTGCTCCCACAGAGGCAGCTGGGGAAGTACTGTCTGGGGTGATTGCCCGGCTTCAGACGAAACACCCTAACTCTCTAACTGTCATTTCTGGGGATTTTAATCGAGCCAAGATCTCATTACTAAAGTTCTATCAATATGTCAAATGTTCTACACGGGACAATTATATATTGGATCTCCTCTATGCCAGTGTTAAGGATGCTTACTCATCATCTGCATTGCTTCCCCTGGGGAAATCTGACCACAACCTCATACTATTGTCTCCAGCCTATCAACCAGTTGTCTGCAAACAACCAGTGACAATTAAACAGATAAGGAAGTGGTCTCCGGCAGCAGAGAAGAGGTTACAAGACTGCTTTGATTGCACAGACTGGGAGGTGTTATGTGCCAGGGAACATAATGATGATGTTAATGAGGTTACCGGGAGAGTTATTGATTACATCAACTTTTGTACTGACAATATTGTACCTATTCATGAGATTCGGTGTTATGCAAACAACAAGCCTTGGATTACAAAAGAATTGAAACATCTACTAAACTGGAAAAAAAAAGCTTTTAAAAGGAAAGACAAGGAGGAGATGAAAATTGTACAGAGAGACTTAAAGGGGAAAATTAAGATTGCTCGTGAAGCATTCAGAATTAAATTGGAAAATAAATTGTCACACAACAACTCCAGAGAAGTGTGGGCTGGAATGAAGCTATTGACTGGGTTTAAGGCAAGGTCAGATCAGGGGGTGGGGGGCTGATCATGGCTAATGAGATGAATGAGTTTTTCAACAGATTCAATAATAAATGTGCAATGTCAACAGGGGAGAAGGCCGGGAGCGACAAGCAATATCAACTGGGAGGAGGAAGTTGGAGACTTTCTTGATCTCAGAAAATGATGTGAGGGAACAGTTTAGTAAGCTGGTCATTGGTAAAGCAGCAGGGCCTGATGGTATCTGTCCACGTGTCCTCAGAGTGTGTGCAAATCAGTTGTGCACTGTCTTCCAGCATCTGTTTACCTGGAGCTTACAATCACAGAGAGTACCAGTTCTATGGAAGACTTCTTGCCTGGTGCCGGTTCCCAAGACTACCTTCCCGAGCTCCCATAACGACTATAGACCGGTGGCCTTAACATCGCATGCGATGAAGTCCTTGGAGAGAATTGTACTTGCCTACTTGTGTCCAAGGGTGTCTGCTTTTATGGACCCCCTTCAGTTTGCGTATCGGCAGAGTCTAGGGGTGGATGATGCTGTAGCATATCTGCTACAAACAGTACATTCCTTTTTGGACAATGATGGAACCACTGTACGTGCCATGTTCTTCGATTTCTCCAGTGCATTCAATACATTACAGCCACTATTATTACGTAAAAAGCTGGTTGAAATGGCGGTTGATGAGGGACTAGTGAATTGGATCATTGATTACCTGTCGGACAGGCCACAGTTCGTAAGGTTGGGGGCGGCCGTATCGGATAGTGTTGGAAGCAGTGTTGGAGCCCCTCAGGGAACGGTGCTGTTGCCATTCCTTTTTACGTTATTCACAGCTGATTTTCAGTATAAATCAGACCTTTGTCACCTTCAGAAGTACTCTGATGACTCAGTGATAGTCGGAGGTATTGTGAGTGGCCGGGGGGAGGAGGAATACAGAAGGGTGGTCTCGGACTTTGTTGACTGGTGCCAGGCTAACCATTTAGAACTCAACGTAAAGAAAACCAGGGAGTTGGGGTTGAGTTATGGAAGGTGCATGAAGGATTGCTTACCTATCACTATTGATGGTCAGGATGTGGAGATGGTGGAGAATTTCAAATATTTGGGGTTCACCTGGACAGCAAGCTTGATTGGAGGTGCCATATGGAGAAGGTTTGCAAGAAAGGGATGAGTAGACTTTACTTCCTAAGGAAATTAAGGTCGTTTAATGTGTGTAGCAAAATGCTTGAAATGTTCTACCAATCTATTGTGGCGAGTGCAATCTTTGCTGCAATAATATGCTGGGGTAGTAGTGTGCGCACAGCTGACGCTAATAAGCTGAATAAACTTATCAAGAAGGCTAGTGTGGCGATGGGTCTACAACTTAGGACTTTCGAGGAGGTATTAGAGGATAGAATTAATAAGAAATGCAAGGCTATAATGAGCAACAATACACACCCGCTCTCTGAACTGTTTGCGAAGCAGAAGAGCACATTCAGCAAGCGTCTAATCCAACTAATGTGTAGAAAGGAAAGATACAGAAAATCGTTTGTTCCGACAGCTGTGGGGATGTTTAACAAATGTATAAGTGTAAAGCGTCCCAAGACTATGTGAAGTTCTATGTGTATGGGGGAAATAGGTGAGGTACATGTACCAGTCTACCCACATCTGCTGTCCATATAGACTTATTTTGTAAAGTGTGAAATGTTCTTGATCTTTGTTCTGCTGCTGTAATACTGTAATTTCCTCCGGGATCAATAAAGTTTATCTTATCTTATCTTATCTTATATTTTAAAAAATTAAACTCATGAAATTGGCCTGGACTAAAATGGTGGTACTCTTAACTTAATATTTTGTTGCACAACCTTTTCAGGCAATCACTGCAATCAAACGATTCCTGTAAGGCTGATTTCACATCACAATTTTTTCCTGTCTGTGGGGATCCTGTTTTTTGTAGGATCCCATGGACAGGAAAGGACAGGATCGGATGTGTGCCTTGGATGCCATTTCTGTGTCCGGTCCATGGCCCACTCCTCAAGAGCAAACTGCTCCAGTTGTCTTGTGTTTGAGGGTTGCTTCTTTCAGACGGCATGTTTCAGCTTTTTCCAAAGATGCTCAGTAGGATTTAGGTCAGGGCTCATAGAAGGCCACTTCAGAATAGTCCAATGTTTTCATCTTATCCATTCTTGTGTGTTTTTAGCTGTGTGTTTTGGGTCATTATCTTGTTGCAAAACCCATGACCATTGAGACCAAGCTTTCTGACACTGGGCAGCACATTTCTCTCTAGAATCCTTTGATAGTCTAGAGATTTCATTGTACCCTGCACAGATTCATGACACCCTGTGCCAAATGCAGCAAAGCAGCCCCAGAACATAATAGAGCCTCCTCCATGTTTCACAGTAGGGACAGTGTTCTTTTTTTATATGCTTTATTTTTCCATCTGTGAACTGTGCCTTGCCAAAAAGTTCAACTTTTGTCTCATCTGTCCGTAGGACATTCTCCCAAACCTCTGTGGCTTGTCAACATGTAGTTTGGCAACTTCCAGTCTGGCATTTTCATGGGCGCTGCTGATCTCCCGATGGCGGGAACCGCTGATCTCCCGGCAGTGCCCACGCGGTAGATTCAAACACAGCTGATATGACAGCTATTTAAATCTACTGCACCGACATTAATAGGTGATGTTGGCGCGGGAGATTTAAATAGCTGTCAGACCAGCTGTGTTTAATTTTCCCACGTGTACACTGCCAGGAGATCAGAGGATCCCACCGCCGGGAGATGAGTGGCACATGCCACCAGGAGATCAGTGGCACCCGCCGCTCATCTCCCGGCGACGGGTGCCGCTGATCTCTTGGTGGTTGGTGCCGCTGATCTCCCAGCGGCAGGAGATACTGATCTCCCGATGACAGGCGCCACTGATCTCCCGGCGGCGGGAGCTGCTGATCTCCCGACGACAGGCACCGTTGATCTCCCGGCGGTGTCCGCGGAGGAGATTTAAACACAGCTGATCTGACAGCTATTTAAATCTCCCACGCCTACACCAATAGGTGATGTTGGCGCAGGAGATTTAAAAAGCTGTCAGACCAGCTGTGTTTAAATTTCCCGCATGGACACTGCCGGGAGATCAGTGGATAATGTAACAGCTATTTAGCGGCGCCCACTGCCGGGAGATCAGTGGCACCTGCCGCTCATCGGCTGGCACCGCTGATCTCCCAGCAGCTTGTGCCGCTGATCTCATGGCAGTGTTGGCGCGGGAGATTTAAACAGCTGGTGCTTATGACAGATCCATGAAAAAACTGATCCTTGGGCATCAGTTGGCATACATTGGCACTGATCCATGCTTGTCAATGTTTTCCTTGAAATTCAAGGATGCACACAGATGTGCAAAAAACGCAATGTGAAGGGGGCCTTAGAAAGATTTCATGTTTGTAAGCAATTCTCATGTTTCCAACAAAGTTTACAAAACTATTTTCTTAGGGACAAAATTACATTTAAAGTGACTTTGAGAGACCTATGTGACATAAAAAAAACAAAATTGACAGCATTATAAAAACTGCACCTCTCAAACTACTCAACGACATCAAAGAATTTTATTAACCTTTCAAAAGTAAAACTAAAACTAAGTGAAAGGAGGAAATTAAAGTTTTACCTTTTTTCTAAAAAATATTACTTTAGCCCCAAATTTTACATTTTCATAAAGGTAGCAAGATAAAATGGACAAAAAAATATGTACTGCAATTTCTCCTGAGTACACCAATATCCCATATGTAATGGAAAACTACTGTTTGGGCACAAAGCAGCGCTCAGAAGTGAAGATGCGCCATTTGACTTTTCAAACTCAAAATATGCTGGAATAGTTAGCAGATGCCATATCACATTTGAAGAGCCCCTAATGTGCCTAAACAGTGGAAACCACCACAAGTGACCCCATTTTGGAAATTAGCCCCTTCAAGAAACTTAGATGTGTGGTGAGCACTTTGAACCCCCACCTTGAATTTTAGAACATGGAGCCGTAAAATAGAAAATCCCACTTTTTCCGCAAAAATGTATTTGAGCTCAAATTTTTTTCTTTTCAGAAGGGTAACAAAAAAATTCATTGTACAATTTATTGTACATCTTCTCATGAGTACGCCAATACCACATGTGTGGTGGAAAACTACTATTTGTACTCGCGGCAGGGCTTGGAAGAGAAGGAGCATGATTTGATTTGTCAAATGCAAAATTGGCTAGAATCATTTTTGGCACCCCTGCGGGGGATTGCCACAGGATCCACCGATGCAAGGAGGAAATTACACCTTGGTTAGCACAGCACACCACACTTTTCACCCCAGACCTGAAGGCAGAGCTCTACTGGCTGCCTTAAGTAAGTTCCCCTGTAAGAACATCCAGGTCTGAGGGGAGGAGTTAGTCAGTCTAGAGTCTGCAGTGTGAGAGGGAAGAGAGAGGAGACGGAGGAGCTGGTCGCTGGGAGAGATCCAGGTCCAGGACCAGGGACCACTGACCGCTGTGTTGCACCCTAGGGAAAGGGTCGGAGGCAAGTGGAGAAAGAAGAGAACTAAGAAAAGGGAACAGCCCTTTAGTACACCCGGGCACTGGAGTCCAACGCTGCCAGCATTTACTGCCACAGCAAAATCCCGGAAGACTCAGGTAGAGTGCAGCCTTGAGGAGAACAAAGTAAGAGACACTAAACTGACCAAGTATAGGACCAGGGGCCATAGGAGGAACAGGGAGCCCGCAGAAGGACCTCATTGCCAGTTTAGGAAAAAGCCCAGAGAGGGAGAAGAAGCGGTGGGTTCAGGCTTAGGCAGGACTTACCCCACACCACAGAGCACAAAGACAGAGGAGGCCTCATAACTTTTTAAGGTGGAAGTCCCAACTTGCATCGGGACCTGGTTATTACTCTGGACTGTACCTGTTACATTCTCACCAGTAAAAGGTACCGAAACAACAATCCTTGTGTGTCTGTGTGCCTGTATAACCGCCGCAACTCACCACTTTGTCAGCTAAGACTTAACTAGTACTCCCCTCATCCATCCCCGCTGCCCTGAGGTAAAGCTCCACCTGTGGGGAGCTGTACCACACTCTGCTGCACCCACCATCACCTCAGCGGCCGGCTACAGCGCTGGTATACCCGTTACCCGGTACCATAGGTGGCGTCACGTTAACAACCCTCTTATCCCCCACCGTTACCTGCCATTGAGGGTCCAGGGCACAGGACCGGGTTCGACCAGCCGTGATCCCCCATCAAAGCCGCCATCAGCCCCGATACCCGAGTACCCCATACCCTGTCGAGCGCCTCACATTTACAGAAGCCTTGTCGCATTTGGAGAGCCCCTGAACAGTAGAGATTCCCCACAAGTGACCCCATTTTGTAAATAAGACCCCCTTAGGCTAGGGTCACTTTAGCTCCAGCCTTTGGGTCCCGTCACACTTGGGACGTTCCAGCGATCCCGACAACAATGCCATCTGGTAAGGATCGCTGGAACATCGCTACGTGGTTGCTGGTGTGATGTCAAACAGTCAGATCTACTCAACGACACAGCAACGATACGTCGACCCATATAACGACCTCGGGGATCATTGGGACCCTGTCACACAGCAGCTAGTCTAGACGACTCAGACCTTCGTAGATGAGTTCTGAGTCGCCAATGAGGTCGTTGCTAAGGCGTCAAGCACACCGATGCATGCTGCCCCGCGGGAACCCGACGATCAAAAAATGGTCCAGGCCATTCCGACACGATCAGCTTTGTCACATCGGGGGCTCGATCGCTGCTATGTGCCAAACATAGCGAGATCGCTGGCGAGGTCGCTGTTGCATCACAAAACCTGTGACGCAACAGCGATTTCGCTATGTGTAATGGGGGCTTTTGGCTGATGGACCCATTAAAAGTTTAGAATTTCCCAGCCTGAGCGCATAGCGTTAACGGAATGGAATGCTGCACTTAGGCTGTGTATTGAACCCTATGGTTACCATTGTCAAGCGCAGACAGCCGCTTCACTCACAAGGGCCGGATATGCGCTTTTGATCAGCGCACAAGGAATGCAGTATGAGGCTTTGGGGGCATATCTGCCCCTTGTCAGTGAAACGGCCGGATGCGCTATGACAACGGTAACCATAGGGATCAATACACAGCCTGAGCCAGCGTTACTTTCCGTTAATGCCATGCGCTCAGGCTGGGAAGTTCTAAATTTTTAACGCGTCCGTCAGCCCAAGGGCTGATGCTAATGTGACCCTAGCCTTAGGCTAGGTCAGACTTGCGTCATGCATTTGCTATTTTCAAGTGCAAATCTGCAAAAATGCATGCATTAATGCACCCATAGACTTCAATGCAAATACTGCATTGCAAAAGTCAATGCGTTTGACGCTATGCGTTTTTGCAAGTGCACCAAAAAACGTGGTTGCAGCGTTTTTTGGTGCTTTTGCAAAAAGGCATGCATTTTTCTTAACTTGGGAGTCTATGGGCAAAGCATCCGTTAACGATGGTACATGTATATACCATGCATTAACAGATGCGTTAACGCATGGTACATACATGTACCATGTGTTAACGCATCAGTTAATTGAGCCAACAAGTATATACACATGCCATGAAAATGGCAAGGGAAAAAAAAGGATCCCTTACTGCATCCTCCAAACAGACGCAAGCTCCCAAGTGTGAACCTAGCCTTAAAGAAATTACTGCATCTAGATGTGGGGTGAGTACTTTGAACCACAGGTGCTTCACAGAATTTTAGAACGTTGACCGTGAAAATAAAAAAAATTCCAAAAATATGTCCTTTGAACTCAAAATTTTTCATTTTGCAAGTGTATCAGAAAAAAATTGTGACTATTCGATTTGTTGTGCAATTTCTTCTGAGTACATCAATACCTCATATGTAGTGGAAAACTAGCATTCAGGGTTTGAAAGGGAAGGAACCCTAATTGACTTTTCAAAGCAAAATTTTCTGGAATCATTAGCGGATTTCATGTCGTGTTTGGAGAACCCCTAATGTACCTAAACAGTAGAAATGTCCGACAAATAACACCATTTTGAAACTAAACCTGTCATGGAACTTTTCTTCATGAGTAGTGAACTCCAGGTGCTTCACAGAATTTATAAGCAGAATAAATTGTACTATACAGTTTGTTGTGCAATTTCTCTTGAGTATGCCGATATCCATATGTTGTCAGAAAACTACTGTTTGGCGAGAGTCACACATACCATCCGTCTTTGGCTTAGATCCGTTTTTTGGGATCTTTTTAGCCATTTTTTTTCAAAGTCAAAAAACGCATATGCGTTAATGCATGTGTGAGGTGCGTTTTTCAAAAACGCATGCGTTTTTGTGCAGCATCCCAAAAAATGCTCCCAGCAGCGTTTTTGGGTGCATTAAAATAACACATGCGTTTTTTTAACATTGGGCCCTATGCATGGTACATACACTGTGGGCAGAATTATTAGGCAAATGAGTATTTTGATCACATGATACTTTTTATACATGTTGTCCTACTCCAAGCTGTATAGGTTTGAGAACCAACTACCAATTAAGTAACTCAAGTGATATGCATCTCTGTAATGAGGAGGGATGTGGTGTAATGACATCAACACCCTATATAAGGTGTACTTAATTATTAGGCAAATGAGTATCTTGATCACATGTTACTTTTTATACATGTTGTCCTACTCCAAGCTGTATAGGCTTGAGAGCCAACTACCAATTAAGTAAATCAGGTGATGTGCATCTCTGTAATGAGGAGGGATGGGGTGTAATGACATCAACACCCTATATAAGGTGTACTTAATTATTAGGCAAATGCCTTTCCTTAGGCAAAATGGGTCAGAAGAGAGATTTGAGGGGCTCTGAAAAGTCCAAAATTGTGAGATGTCTTGCAGAGGGTTGCAGCAGTCTTGAAATTGCCAAACTTTTGAAGCGTGATCACCGAACAATCAAGTGTTTCATGGCAAATAGCCAACAGAGACGCAAGAAGCCTGTTGGGCAAAAAAGGCACAAAATAACTGCCCATGAATTGAGGAAAATCAAGCGTGAAGCTGCCAAGATGCCTTTTGCCACCAGTTTTGCCATATTTCAGAGCTGCAATGTTACTGGAGTATCAAAAAGCACAAGGTGTGCTATACTCAGGGACATGGCCAAGGTAATGAAGGCTGAAAAACGACCACCTTTGAACAAGAAACATAAGATAAAACGTCAAAACTGGGCCAAGAAATATCTTAAGACTGATTATTCAAAGGTTTTATGGACTGATGAAATGAGAGTGACTCTTGATGGGTCAGATGGTTGGGCCAGAGGCCGGATCAGTAAAGGGCAGAGAGCTTCACTCCGACTCAGACGCCAGCAAGGTGGAGGTGGGGTAATGGTATGGGCTGGTAACATCAAAGACGAAATAATGGGACCTTTTCGGGATGAGGATGGAGTGAAGCTCAACTCCCGGACCTACTGCCCGTTTCTGGAAGACAACTTCAAGCAGTGGTACAGGAAGAAGTCGGTATCGTTCAAGAAAAACATGATTTTCATGCAGGACAATGCTCCATCACATGCATCCAACTACTCCACAACGTGGCTGGCTAGTAAAGGTCTAAAAGAAGAAAAAATAATGACATGCCCCCCTTGTTCATCTGATCTGAACCCCATAGAGAACCTGTGGTCCCTCCTAAAATGTGAGATCTACAGGGAAGGAAAACAGTACACCTCTCGGAACAGTGTATTGGAGGCTGTGGTGGCTGCTGCACACAATGTTGATCATAAACAGATCAAGCAACTGACAGATTCTATGGATAGAAGGCTGCTGAGTGTCATCATAAAGAAAGGTGGCTATATTGGTCACTAATTTTTTGGGGGTTTTGTTTTTACATGTCAGAAATATTTTTTTCAAACTTTTGTGCAGTTATATTGGTTTACCTGGTGAAAATAAACAAGTGAGGTGGGAATATATTTGGTTTTTATTAAGTTGCTTAATAATTCTGCACAGTAATAGTTACCTGCAAAAACAGATAGCCTTCATTAAATAGCCAAATCTAAAAAAAACGCACTCCAACTTCCGAAAATATTAAGCTTTGATATTTGAGTCTTTTGGGTTGATTGAGAACATAGTTTTTGATCAATAATAAAAATAATCCTCTACAATACAACTTGACTAATAATTCTGCACACGGTGTATAGGCACCATGCGTTAATGCATGCTTTTTTGCATGCGTTTTTTGGCAACAGTCCAAAAAATGACCAGGACCTCAGGGGACTCTATTGGCATCCTAAATGTAATGGATCTGTTTTTCTAAGGGCTTAAAAAAGTGGATTGGTATATGTGACCCTGACCTTTGGGTGCATGGCAGGGTTTGGAAGAGAAGAATCACATTTGAGTTTTCAAATGCATAATTGACTGGAATTGTTATTGGACATCACATTGTGTTAGGAGAGCCTCTGATGTGCCTAAACAGAATTTTACAACATTGAACCATGAAAATGAAATACATTTTTTTTTCCCACAAAAATGTTCCTTTAAACACCAAATATTTCATTTTCACAAGCGTAGCAAGAGAAAATGGAACCCAAAACATGTTTTGCAATTTCTTGAGTACACCGATATCTCATAAGTGCTAGAAAAATACTGTTTGAACACACTGCCAACCTCCAAAAGGAAGGAGTGATATTTTGGATTGCAGATTTTAATAGAATGATCTGCAAGCATCATGACACAGCCAAAATAGTGGAAATCCCCCTGTAAAGTGACCCGATAAATGAACTGATGTAGAGTTTCATGGTATGTGAAGAGAGTTGTGTAGAATGCATCAAGATAGTACATGTAAGGCTGGGGTCACACATAGAAGTCCGTTTTTGGAAGTGATTTTCATCACCAATCCGTTTTTTTTGGGTGCTTTTTGAGCCTCCTGCACCCTGAACGTTTTGGACTTAGTCATTTTTTCATTAAAAACGCATATGCGTTAACGCATGCGTTAACGCAGGTGCCTATATGTGCAATGCGTTAACGCATGCATTTCCCATAGGGCCCCATGTTAAAAAACGCATGCGTTTTTTAACTGATGCCAAAAAACGTTGCTAGCAGCGTTTTTGGCTCAAAAACGGACAGAGCAATGTTTTGAGGTCCATAAAAAAACGGACAGGGTGTTTATTACATCCAATCCGTTTTTTCTGTCAGTTTTTGGACTTAGAAAAAAAAAAAAAAAAATGAAGCCAAAAACGGACCAAGAGCTTATGTGTGACCCAGCCTAAGTTGTGTACAATACATCAATTTAGCATATGTGAGTTGTGTAGAGTACATCAGGTTGGCATTTGTTACTTATGTAGAGTACGTCAGGTTGACATATGTAAGTTTAGCAGAGTATGTCAGGTTGGCAAACGTGAGTTGTGCAGAAGTAAATTTTGCAGGACATGAATCTGTGGTAGTGTTTGAGACATTGTTTTATAGACAGACCAAGTTTGTCGGGACAGGTATCACATTGCCAAATGGTGTATTTTCGTATTCCCCTTCTGTGGCACACTTGGCACTCGGATGTTTTCAATCTATTCACTATCACCCAGCCTAGCACCACAATACCATGTGTAAAAGTGATTATAACCTCCATCAGTTAAGTGACAGCCCCACCGGACAGTACTACCTATCTTGTTTCCCATCTGTTCCTGTATCAGCCTGTTTGCCCAACCTATGCTAAGTGTTCTCCTCTTCACCCTTCTCGACTGAGATTACCCGTTCATGGTCATAATTACCATGATGTTGACCATACATGAGTCCATCCATTTCCTTGGCTCAAGCTGTCTCAGAGTTGGTGTTCTGCTTCAGGGTTAACACCCACTAACTGCAGCCTTTTAGTATCTACCAACCTGCACATACGAACTAGTCACAAGTCAAAACCTGTCTAAGGCTAGGGTCACACATGCCATGAGTTTTTTAAGGTGCTTTTTGGCACCTGCGTTTTTACCTGCGTTTTTGATGATAGGTGTGGGGGCCCCTTAAAACACATGCGAAAATGCATGTAAAAACGCATGGAAAAACGCATGCAAAAACGCATGACCATTTAGTGCCATTTAAAAACGCATGTGTCTCCCATAGGGCCCATGTTATAAAAACGCATGCGTTTTTGAAAAAGCACCAAAAAATACTGCATGCTGCATTTTTGGGTGAGTTTTTGAAAAAATACTGCATCTTGTAGTATTTTTTGGTGCAAAGCCAAAAACGCTCCCAAAAACACATGGTCCATTTAGACATGTGTTTTTGCTATTAGGACATGCATTTTTTGCATGGGGGCCTATGGGTGCATTTTTGCATACGTTTTTAGAAATCGCAGGTCTCCAAAAACGCTAGTAAAATATGGATGTGTGACCCTAGCCTATGGGCATGTTCACACATCTCCTTTGCTAGTATTTAGCGTGTCTCCGCTAAATACTTAGCTTTTTTCAATGAAGCGGAGATGCGTGAGCACCACCACTTCCTGGTGACGCAGCCCCTGCTTACCTGATGTTAATCGTGGTAACCTCTTCACACACAAGGCTGCCTAGTGTCCGCTTTCCAAGAGCAGACAGGGAAATGCTGCTAGCAGTGTTTCTCTGTCCGCTCGGCTTAAGCGGACACTAGGCAGCCTTGTGTGTGAAGTGGTTACCACAATTCAACATCGGGTAACCAGGGGCTGCGTCACCAGGAGGCGGCGGTGCTCACGCATCTTGGCTTCACTGAAGAAAGCTAAGTATTTAGCGGAGACCCGCTAAATACTAGCAGAGGAGATGTGTGAACATGGCCTAACTTCAAACATGGAGTCGGTGCTGTCTCTAAGACTGGCTTTCCCATCTTGTGGGTTATTTCAACAACTTATTTTTTCCTTGCACTGCAGTGATCATGTCATTGGGCAGATCAGATATTATTAACAGTCTATACTTAAACACATTATTCATTATTATACTTTGGTCTTTAGTGCAGGAAACCAAGCACCTCCTTACAAATAAATAAATCAATTACACGAAGAAACAGAAGGATAAGCCTGCAACCGGGAAAGATCTGTGGGTAGTTCTCCAAAATATTTGAAACAACTTCCCTGCCTAGTTCCTTCGAAAACTGTGTTCATATACCTCGAAGAATGAATGCTGCTTTATAAACCATAGGATGGTCATACCAAAGTTTTGAGTTTCTCTTTTCTTCATTTACTTTGTGTGTTAATTCATAAAAAAAACTATTTTTGAAAGCATTCTTACTGTTCACATTTTTTCCCACAACTGCATCAGCCCTTTGCACAATATTCTTTGTGAAACGAGATTAATACTTCCTTTAATTTTAGCCTCTTTCCTTTTCCTTCTTTCATTTTGCGTTCTTGTTCATTCATTTCCTTTTCTTTCTGTTTTATTCAGTATGATTTCTTATTGTAAACAACGAAGACAACGAGGAGTCATGGAAACTAGAAATGAGAGGGCTTCTGTTGACCTAGTAGGACCCATCATGAACATTCATTCTACTACGGTATGGTATATAGAATCTATCCCACTTTAGATTTTCTCTCTTTTTCCTTCTCCCCATCTTCAGTCATGCATGTGGTGTCATGTCAATCACTAAATCATTATCTGTCTCTACACATAACCTGGCCATAGAAGAAATTAACTGTGAGGACCCACAAAGTAATCTGTTAATTTCAGAATGAATACTGCATTTCTTCTATCTTTTATCCAAATTGCTGTTTTGTGAAATATGCCTTACTGCCCTGCCTTTTAGAGTTTTGCTTTTAAAGAGAATGGCACCAAGGTTTGAGAAGGTAAAATATGTTTGTATGGCATTAGCCAGTAGCTAGAAAAATAATAAAATCTGAGAGTCCTCAGTGGTTGGGATAATCCAGGACCAGACCACCAATCAAAGGACAATAAAACTATCACACTTCTTATCTCGAACTCTGATATTTACTGCCCCAGCTGCTCTTCCCCACCTCCCAACACGGACCATTGCATGTTCTGCTTCACATCACTGCAAATATTCAATCATCCATTTGTGTATAAATGGTGTTTTTCAGAATTTGTGTCATTATGACTCTGATGCTATTACCATCTTTTCAGTTAGCCTGTTAAAAGGTACTCTTAGGGTCCTTTCACATCAGCGTTTTACGCTTATCGTGGCAGTTGCGGTGAAAAAACCGCAACTGCCGCGATTACCGATAACGGCCGCGATCGCGGCACACTTGCGGCAAGCCCCATACAATGTCTATGGGGCTTGCGGTAAGCGTGCGGTCAGGTGCGGCAAGAACGGGTTCGGCACTTGCCACAGGTGCGGCCGGAAAAAAACGTGGTATGCCGCGTTTTTTTCGCGGCCGCACCTGCGCAAGTGCCGATACCGCACTTGCCGCGCACCTGCCGCAAGCCCATAGACATTGTTTGGGGCTTGCGCAAGTGAACCGCAAGTGGGCCGTTATGCGGTAATCGCGGCAGTTGCGGTTTTTCACCGCAACTGCCGCAATCAGTGTAAAACGCTGATGTGAAAGGGGCCTTAGATTTTAAAATGTTACCACGTTTTTGCTAACCTATTAAGGCAGCATGATGCATCGGATGGAATCCTTTATTAAAGCAATGTACCACTTATTGGACTACCTACTGCAGTTTTTTATAAAGTCAATGTTTTATCATTTTAACTGCAGATCTACCATTTCCCTGAATGCTTAGCATTGGATAACTCCACCATACCAGTGATTAAAAGCTTTCTGTTACACTGTGCATAGGGGAACTTCTAATCAGTGGTGGAGGCAAGGTAACACGATAACTCTTTTCTGTAATTTGCGATCTTTTTGAAAAAGTGTGTCAAAAATGCAATTAAAAATTGCATAAAATAACAAACATTGATAAACTTCCAAGTAGTAAGGTAGACAACAGAAACTGGATCACCAAAAATCAAGGTGTAAATAAGGCTAGGGTCACATTGGGCATATTCTAAGTTTCCAGCGGGGTCCTCTGAAAACTTAGAATAATTTCCGAGATGCAGCCTGAACACAGGCTGCATAGCAGAGACACACGGCCCCTAGCAATCCGCTGTGTTCCCTGGATACCAATTACACAGCGGCTGCGGGGAGTGCGATTTGCACCACACACAGGGAAACACATCATGCTGCGTTTCCCTGTGCGTGGTGTGTGTGTGGTGAAATCGCACTCCCCGCAGCCCGCTGTGTAATTGGTATCCAGGGAACAAGGTGGGTTGCTAAGGGCTGCGTTCTCCCGCTATGCAGCCTGCGTCTCGGGAAATTATTCTAATTTTCAGCGGACACCGCTGGAAACTTAGAATACACCCAGGGTGACCCTAGCCTTAGATAGCATTTTTTGTAACTTCATTGGTTCAAATAAATTCAGAGGATGCTCTATCTGTTCTAAGTATACCATAAGTAATACAATTGGAAAAAGAAATGCGCACAGTGTGTACTACCTGTGAGACAATTTTCAGAGTTAAAATTAGAATTGCTCACCTTTTACGGTTGTTAAAGTCACAACCGCTATAAAGACGTGTAACAGGTCACTCAGTCTGCTGCGATCTCCCACTATATAAGCATAAAACCATAAAAGACCAAAGAAATTGGGAGTGTGACCATACTCCTGTTGGCATAAAAGAAAATTCTTCTTGACCAATAAATTAATTATTATGTGATTTTATTTTCTATTTCTATTTTTTTTTTTAAATAAAATCACATGATTATTAATTTGTTGGTCAAAAAGAATTTTCTTTCTATGCCAAAGGAGCACGGTCACACTCCCAATTTCTTTGGTCTTTTATGGTTCTAAGTATACCATATTCAGATTTATCCATATATGCTGGGGTGGATTTAAGGGATGTTTTCTTGCTTAGTAAGAAGGTTATACATATCAAATAGTGGGTGCTAAAATTGCTGTGGGATACTCAGAGAGACTGGGCCAGGTCTAATTTGTTCCATGCCCTTTGCGTTCAAGGGGAACATCAATATTAACTAGCAGGTGATTAAGAAATGGTCAAGGGTCATGATTAGGGTTGAGCGAGTATACTTGTAATTATTCGGTACTCACGAATACGGCATTCAGCTACTCGTCGAGTTTTTTGTGATTACTCATTAGGAGTAGTGAGTAGTACATTCACTTTCACAGTGTATCTATATACACTGCAAAAGTGAAATAAAAGTTAATAAAAGGTGTTAAAAATAAAAAAAATAACATACTCACCAATCCGACGGCTGTCCCGGGAGCCGAAAAGAGCACATCCGATGGGCTGCCAGGACCTTAAGTCTGATGGCTAATCAGATGGCCGGTAGCGATCAGGTGGTGTGTGATGTCACCACCACCTGATCACTACTGGCCATCTGATTGGCCATCAGACTTAAGGTCATGGCAGGTCATCGATGTGTTAGAACACCTGTCAGCTCTGACTGTAAAGAACCCTTTCCTATGTAGCTGTTGATTTGAGTAAAAGCATTTAGGTCTGTTTCTATTTCTTGGTAGGCTTAAATTCTAGCATATATTTTATGCAAATTATCCAGTGGTTTCAATGTTGTGAGTCTTTCTAATTCTAAATTAGATTTCTTATTTTTTTTTTATTTATGTGAAAGAACATAAAAATCATGGAAGTTCAAAAACATCAGGTACATCCAAACACAAACATACAATATATGGAAAGAAAGCTCATCACCCTAAGATGGAGAAATAAGTGATAGTAGAGGTTATATTCGGTAAAAGAAATCAGTGCATCAAGAAAGATTGAATGGAATTGACATAGAAAGCTAGACTTCCTGTAACTACTTGATTGGTCTAATGGAATTTACTTTAGTTGGGAAATAAAGCAAATCTATTGCCTGGAAAGGTTTTTTGGTAAAAAAAAGACTAATCTGGACATAATGTCCAATTTTATTATAATTTATGTGAATGTAAATTTTAATGGAACATGCATCCGAAAATAATCTTTTGTATAAAGCATATTTTTATGTTAAACATATTTAGAATCTCCATGTTATTAAAGGGACTCTGTCAGGTCATTTTTTACTATGATACTAATAGTACCATTGCATAGTGCTCATCCATCCCTTTTAAAAGATGTTAAAATCATTATTGTACCCTCTGTTGTTTACTTGCTATAAGCATCTTCACGCCCTGCAGGCAGTGGCTTCACTAGTCCGATCAATTACTTTCACTTCTGAATAGTTCAGCATATGTAAATTTTATTTAAATGACCATGCCCAACCAAGCTGATATTTCCTCCCTCCTCCTGTTCTCTTTGTCTCATTACTACCTTTCATTTTCACTTTGGTTGTGTGCTCGTAGAGACGGACAGTGCAGTGATGTCATTACATGAATATTAATGCCCTGTGGAGTGGGCAGCAGAGAAGTAGGCGATCAATCACTGTGATTGACAGATAGAATTAATCTTTTTTGCAGTTTACAGAGGATAGGAGGTGAGCATAAATAAAAGAAATACATGAATAGAAAGAGCTTCACCAGAGGAATTAGAAATTTAAATCAGTTACATATGGATTTTTGACCTGACTCATTCCCTTTAACTATATCACTAATAAAAATACTGAAATATTGTATTTTCCACCGGCCAAGATGAGTCATGATAGGCTGATCACTTATAGTAACCACTTTTCAGTACTCATCTCACTATCATCACATGCAGGATTACTTTGGAAAATAATCCCCATACACTGTAAGCACAGTTATTAGACAATTTGTATTTGATTAATTTTATTATTGAACAGTTAAAAAGCTGTCAGTCAATCAAAAGGTAATAAGCCTAAACATTACAAAAAATAAAAGGGAGGTTTTGTTTTTCTTAGGAAAATATCTATGTATATATATATATGCATGTGTATGTGCATAAGTACATTGGTTTGTAAGGGTAAAATTGTTTAAAAAGGGGCATTTTGATATACGTTTGCAGGCTAAACTCAATAAAAATATAGAAAAATGTCATTGCATAGACTTTTTTCAAAATACCATACCCAGGATGATTTTGCTGTCATTAAATGTGTTTGAAATTAATGGACGGTGTGCTGTGATTGGCTGCTGTGGTCAGAGAACATTTTCTTAACCCAGCTTTCAAAGAGTGTGGTTGCATCCATAGCATCCAATAAAGCATATTTCTAAAGGGAACCTGTCAGCTACTTTATGCCCCCAACCCTATCACTACCTGTCCCTGCAGCTTCCTAGAACATTCCTAAGCATCCCTTCTGACCTAACACTGTATTGTAATAGTTGAGAAAAATCATTTAGTAACTTACATTCTCGTATGTTAATTATGTGGTATTTTCTGAATGTAGTCACTCTGGGCATTCTATCAGCGTTCATGTCCCCCTTCATTCCATGGTTATCATGCCCCAGTAGGCATGCCAGCTACATCATCTCTAGTCCTGTGTATTGTGGGTGAGTAATTGGGTGTACTCGCCAGCTTCAGAATGTGCAGTGCACACGCTCTGAAGACGGCCAGTACACCCAATAATCTCCATCAATACACAGGACCAAAAATGACGAAAGAGCAGCCACAGATTTCAAATGCCTGGACCATGCTTGGAAACTAGGTTATCATGCAGCATTATAAGTAATGAAAGCTTTGCTGTTATAATGGATGGGCGAAACTGCAGCAGTTCTGGCCAAAGGGGAATTCAGCCAGACTTAAAAAAAAGTTCAGGTTCAGGGCCGGACTTAAGACGAACTTGAGCCAAGACCCCATATAAGTCTATGAGGACCTGAGCTTTAGTGCTATAAAATGGTGGTAGTAAGGGCTAGGGAGGCTGTAAAACGAAGCAAATTGGAGATTAAAGCAGGAGAATCATTCTTACCAGTCTTCATGCGGTAACACTATTTCTGGGTCCGCTCATTAGGCCTCATTCATATTCACTGCATCCCTCTGCCCACCCTCTGTGACAGAGTCATTGATTGAAACTACAACTACTTTTTGCTGCATTGGGGATTGGATTTGTCTCCTATATTTCAGCCCAAACTAGTATGAGTTAACTAATTATTTGACTATTTCTAATCATTTATACTGTATTTGCTAAACAAGTCTTTAGGTGTCTTATTTGATTTGTTGCACGAATCTATGCATTACCTCTTAATGGTTTTTATCACACCCTGGCTCTGATTAGATCACCTTCCGGCTATTTATGACCGGATCTGACGACAGACGCCAGTCAGGACCAGTTGAAGCAGCTGTCTGCTGCGAAACGGTCACCGTCGTTACCTGACGTCCCTGCACCTCCCTCCCCTACAGCACGATCTCCTCATGTAACTTTGTCGGAATCGTCAAATAAACAGAAGATTCAACTATGGTGAGTGCCGCTGGTCTGTTTTCTCTTTTTGTGATATAATTACACTTACCCATAGCGAGCACCACCTGATATTGTGCTATCAATCATTTGGACTGATTCTTACCACGGATAGTGCCCGGTTCTCTTTACCTCTGTGCTTAGAGAGTCATTGATTGGTTGTTGCAGTTAGACTGTTCCTTCACCCTTTTACTGGCATTTATGATTGTTTGCAAGCTGCTGTCATATTAGTGAAAAAATAAATATATAATTGAACAAATATGGCTTGAGGTCCCCTGTATATTGATACACAGCACACATAAAACACACGGTTGTGAACTGCAGCCCCAGCTGATTGTGCTATGTTGGCTGGGTATCAAAATACAGGAGACCCCATTCAGATTTTTTTTTAATAATTTAAATAAATAAATAAAAAAAATGGTTTGGGGTCCCCCCATTTTTGATTCTTAGGTTACTTAATGTTTGATCTCAAATATTTGGTAGTTATTGTGCGTTTTTTGGTTCTGTGATCATGCCCAAATAATTAGCAATTTCAAGAATTGCTCTGTAAGATTTTTGACTTTTCAAATTCAGTTAACCCTCCCTTTGGCATTTTTCACCTGAGGAAAACAAATGGCCTAATAATTCTACACTGGTAAAGAGTATAGATATGCTTAGGCCACACCGCCATATGCTTCATCCAATTAGTAATCAAACTTACACAGCTTGGAATTGGAAAACAGCACAAAAATTATGCAATAGTCAAAATATTGACTTGCATAATAATTTTGCACACAGGGAGTATAAGACAACTCCGGATCCACCGTTCACATTATGAGATGTCACAGCTCCCCTCCTCCATCTCTCTGCACAGGCCACAGAGCATGTCCACAATGCTCTTCCATATATGGTAAGTGAATGAGTCATCTCCAGACAGTTTCCTATAGCTACATAGCTGGTATAAACATTATGTATGTCTGAATTCTCTAAGTAAGGCCGGGGTTCCAATTGTAAGAGCATTACGAGAGACTTTGGCATGTCTTGCATTGCATCACCTGACATGGCTGCCAGCTCTCCGGACAGGAGTGTGTCAGCTGGATATATTCTATGCATCTCCATGCTCCTGTTAGGATAGCGTGTGGCTGTGTTGGATAATGTGATGCGAGACATGCACGAGTCTCTAGCACCGCTCTCGCAAGGGGAACCTCGGCCTAAGGGTGAAGACCACTATGAGAGTTGCATGTATTAGAATGACTCACTCGAACCGACCCTGCCTCTCTGAATGGGAGTGCATCAGCTGTCTGTGTTTCTATGCAGAGAGGGGGAAGCCATGCTGGGTGAGTCATGTGAGATATATGCGAGATACTCACATGCAACTTGCATAATTGTGTCTCTGTCCTAAAGCAGAGATGCAGGTCAGGCAAAATAGCTGCTTTATTGATCATGTACAAAACAAATGTCGGAAATTTAGAGCAGAGCACTTATGACACACACCACTTCAACGAAAGGTGCGGTGGTGGATGCAAATGCAAATCACATTATGATTTTTGAGCTAAATATTTATTGCAGAATGAGTAATGTCTGTTTTATAGTCACATTGGAAGGCAAACCTGAACAATGCTTCTCTGAATAATAAGAAATTCTTTGTTTCTTGCTTGTATAGCTAAATATAGCTGCAGTCGTTGCCTTCTATATAAAGAATGCTGTTTGCAACAATTGGATATTTCAAGCAGCTGCTTAGTCACCAATTGCCATTAATTGTGCATCTACTGGGCATTTTGTGTTTCCAGTTTTTAATTACATAGACGAGCCTAAAAGAGAAGCACAGTGGCTTGGCATCTGATAGAATTAATAATCAGTTTGTTTAGTCAATGCTGGAGGATCACAAGTCTAAATAACACATTTTTGCTGTGAACTGCTAAGTGTCTGCACATATACAGCCACCGCCAGCTGATTTTTTTTGCTTCTGCGGCTGCTTAGCACTGTTCCCATTATATTAAAAATGAATTGTAGCTTTTATAGGAATAATCGCCAGACATGATGTATGTAAATGTGCTATTTACCATGCATGACTGGAAAGGGTGCTAATTAAATACTTGGCATTCATACTTCTGTTCATTCATTGTTTAATGACGGACAAATCCAGCGATGTGTTCAAGCAGACATTTTAAGTTGAATGATTTCCCCTTTGTCATAAAATGGTGGCAACATGAGGAGAGGCAGCGTCGCTCGCACAACATAGAGGCATTGCGGAATATCTTTTAACCGTATGTAGGCCAACGTCAAGTTGGGTAATGAGACGTTATCGTCCCTTGTCTCCGTTACCGGTGATGCATACTAGATTTGCTTTTATGACTACATTTGCATAAAATGGCTTAATGATAATGCAGTAAATACAGTTCGCGGTCAACAGTGACTATAATAAAATCTCATCGAAATAATATTTCAGCTTCTGTAATTGTGTCATAATTTCGTGCTCGTTAAAATATAGACGAATCCATTTTAGTTAAAAAAAATTCAAATTTTAATTATTATTTTGAACATTTTATTTTACACTCTACAAATAAGTTAAGATTTTCCCTATAAAAATGATTGGACTCTATAAATAAATATGTTGAAAAATTAATTACGGTAGAGTTAGAAAAGTATCAACAATGACAGAGACCCGAGCAGACAAAAGCCAATCTCCGAGCTCACGTTCTATAGATTACCCGCAGAAATGGCTTATTTAAAAATAAATGCGTGCTTTGCCTTACAGTTATTTTCTATAAAGCCTGCTAAATAATGTAATAATATACGATATATTATTTAGATTCAGAGGTCTTAAAATGTGTGTTGCATTTCAGCTACAATTATAGTAATTTATTTATCAGCGAGAAATTTACATAATCACACTTCAAAATCCAGCGGGCTGAGACGTATCAGAAATGCATCCATGAATGTGTTAACAACATTAGCGATTAGCATTGTACCTTGATTAATATTATAATTTCTTATGTCATTCCGATGTTCAGTCATTTTGAAGGCATTGAGGGATAAACACGTCTCATCACTTATAGATTTTCCATGCTAGAATAAAAATGAAAAGATGTGTAAAAAAAAAACGGGAAACGGGGAAAAACAGCAGTTACAAATTGAAGGGTTTTTATGAGAAAATGACTAATGCTGCGCTAATGATTGTATATATTTTTTAATAAAAAGATTCATTCAATTATTACTTTTTTTATTTTGTTACATGGCTTTAGACACTTAAGATTAGTTATCAAAATACAGGTGCATCTCAATGAATTAGAATATCATCAAAAAGTTCATTTATTTCAGTAATTCAATACAAAAACACATATATTATATAGAGTCATTGCAAACAGAGTGATCTATTTCAAGTGTTTATTTCTGTTAATGTTGATGATTATGGCTTACAGCCAATGAGAACCCAAAGGTCAGTTTTTCAGAAAATTAAAATAGGGGAGAGGAAGGGTTAAAACCGCGCTGCTAAATTCCACTAGTCATCAAAGGGTGAATATAATATTGACTTATTAGTCAACACGTTTCAGGCAATATGATAATGATTTGGCCAGGGAGCCCTGAAACGCGTTGACAGATAAATCAATATTACATTCATTATTTCATGTCTCTTGGAATATGGCAGTTTGGTTTTTAACCCCTCATCCTCCCTACTCTATATTCACCACGCTAGGGACTGCAGCAGCCGTGATATGCTTTTATAGTGGTTGTGACTCTCACAACCACACAAGGTGAAACCTCTGATACCTATTTAGGTCATATTTTATCTCTAAAGGTACCTTTACACGCCGCTACAACAGGATGGATACAACCCGCTACAGGCTACGATTGTAGCTTGCGACGTCAATATTGCCCGTAGTAGCGGCGTGTGAAGACGGTAGGAGGCAGCCGGCAACAGATACATCTGTTTCCGAGCACTGCTCTGAAACAGGTGGCTACAAAGCCGATTGCAGCGAGCTGTATCGGCGTGTAAAGAAGCTACAGAAGGGATGTCTATACACCAGGCGATGTACCTGGTATGTAGCTGGGGCGTGACACAGGCTCCGGGATACCGCGCCCCTTCAGCGATCATTGGAGGAAGCTCCTGCATGACGATTGGTAGTCGCTGCATAGGGAGGCATATTTAAGGAGATGACCAGTCACACTACACAATTGCTCAAGCGTCATGTATTAAACAGCCTCCTGCGATGCCTGCCCAATCATGGGTTTCTTGCTTTGTCCTATCATCGTACGGACGTCTCGTAATCCACAATTGTGGCACGCCTATGTGCTGTCCCTGCTGCACCAGGTCCGCCCATATTAGCTGGTTGTAGCGGTGTGTAAATGAGGTAAGATGAGCTACAGATGGCTACTTGAGACACCCGGCGATGTATCTAGCTATAGATGTAGCGTAGCGTAGCGCACCTTGTGGCGGCATGTAAAGGTGGTGCGTTTCCCGTTTGTAACCGTTTGGGCGTGCTCGTGCACGTGAAGTAGCGGGTTGTATCCATCCTGTTGTAGCGGCGTGTAAAGGTACCTTAAGATCCTTCATCTTCCCTACTTTAATTTTCTGAGATAATGACCTTTGGGTCTTCATTGGCTGTAAGCCATAATCACCAATATTAACAGAAATAAATCACTCTGTAATGACTCTATATAATATATGTGTTTCACTTTTTGCATTGAATTACTGAAATAAATACATTTTTGACGATATTTTAATTCATTGAGATGCACATGTATGTAGTTTTTTTTAACCACTTCTCTTAATTTTCTTCTATTTTCTAATAGGTAAAGTAAATATAAAAAACCTAGTAAAAAAGAAATGCTGCAATACACACAGATTTTTACTTACCACTTTCTAAATATCAAACTCTTGATAAAAAAATGAAAACAAATTGTAAAAAGTTTCTCGCTTGACAAGGAACCCTTCAATTATTTGCTGTAGTAATTTCCAAGCTGAAGAACTGCACTCACTTTTCACATGATGGGGTGTATGGGCTCTAAAACAGCATGCTTGCACACATGGTGGTCCTGTAATGAGGCAGACAAAGCAGTTTGTCTAAAACAGCAGGGATTTGGTTGCATAATATTTGATGAAATAGATATAAGAAATTCCTTGTTTGTTCTTTATTTTTTTTTTACTATTTTTTCTTATTAAAAAAAAATAAGCTTTTTCCCTATATCAATGTCTGTTTACTTCAACAGAAAGAATCAAAGACATTTTTTTTGCTAATTTTTAATTCTAACTATAGGTCATTTATCTGTCTTCATTTATTTTATTACATGTGCAAAAGACATACATAGACAAGTACAATATACAAGAACAATATAAGGCACACAAGGTACAGAAGGTGACAGGACCCTGCCTGCGATCGCTCACAGGCTATGAGGGATGAATGAGGATAAAGTAGGAGAGGGTAGAACTGGTCTTGCGGTGGTTTGGTGGACTGAGGAACACTGCAGGTTGTAGGCTTGTCAGAAGAGGTGGGTCTTCAGGTTACTTTTGAAGGTTTCCACGGTGGGCGAGAGTCTTATGTGTTGGGGCAGAGAGTTCCAGAGTACAGTGGATGCACGGGAAAAATCTTGTATGCGGTTGTGGAAAGAAGAGATAAGAGGGGAGTAGAGGAGGAGATCTGGAGAGGATTGCAGGTTGCATGAGCTTAGGTATAGGGAGACCATGTCTCAGATGTAGAGATTAGACAGATTGTGGACAGCTTTGTATGTTATAGTTAGGGTTTTGAACCAGGGCTTCTGAGATATGGGGAGCCAGAGAAGGGATTGGCAGAGAGGGGAGAGTGGGGAATAGCAAGGAGACAGGTGGATTAGTTGTTCAGCAGAGTTTAGGATAGATTGTAGTGGTGCAAGTGTGCTAGAGGGGAGGCCAGAGAGCAGGAGGTTACAATAATCGAGGAGGGAGATAAGGAGGGCATGTAAAAGTGTTTTTGCACTATCTTGGTCAAGGAATGTAAGGATCTGGGAAATATTTTAGAGTTGTAGTCAGTAGGAGGTGGCAAGGGCTTCGATATGCGGCTTGAAAGGGAGGGCAGAGATGAGGATTACCCTGAAGCCTTCTCTAGGCCTCATGCTTTATCATGACATTCGCTGACCCACAATGTCATGATGAAACTTGAGACCTAACCAGTGGTTCAGGTTCTGAAGAATTGAGTTGAAAGAGAAGACTGGAGCCTAAAGAAAGAATCCTGCATAGGACCGAGAGTCAGAATCTTTTGGACAGGTTAATGGTAGTGGTATGTGAACCCAAATGGCACAGTTCAGGGTTCATACCCGATAACTAGTGCAGGAACCCCCGACTTCTCAGGGACATTCGTGTTACTGCTCAGGTTTGTTTGTCTGGATAAAGCTTGTTGAATAGTTGCAGTGAAGCCAATCAGCAAGCTTTACCAGTGCAAAATGGGGATTAAAGCAGTTTCTTAGCAGACTGCTTAAAACCTCCATTGCATTGGTTTGAGGTGAATCCTTGGGATATAAAAGGGACTCGCTTCATTCACCAGGAGATATATGCTACAGGATGTCAACCTAGGGACTTTGGTCCCAGCTTGAAGATCATAACACTCATAATCATATCCTGCATATTCTGATATCCAAGCGGAAGTCAGTGTTACTGTTCATGTTCAGCTGAATAAAGCTTGTTAATAGGCTGCCACACCAAAGCCTTTCAGTTTGTGGTGATCATTGCCGTGGTACCTAGTGACCGCATGGAATGGTGGACTAAAAATCCTACCGTATTATAGTGAGTGGTTTTGTCAGGGGTTTCATATGAATCATATTTTTGGGGCATTTACATGTAAACCTCGATGTAAGTGCTCAGCGCAGAATGCAAGAATATAACCCCAACCTTAGGCTAGGGTCACACTTGAGACTGATGGAGCTGCTAAAATCTCTGAAACTCTGCTGCAGCGCATAGCGTTAACGCTATGCACTGCCAGTGGAACGCAGCCCCATAGCAACCCACTGTTTACCTTAGCAGCGGTCACACACAAAGCTGCAGGACGTACGCTGTAGCAGAGCGCACAGGAAAATGCTGCAGACAGTGTTTCCTGTGCGCTGTGATAATATATATATATGCCCCTGATATACCATTCTATGTAATGTAAAAAAAAGGGATGTCCTCCCTTCAAATAGCAATCATGTTGCCAAGCAGATATACTAGTGTATCTCAAGGAATTAGAATATTGTCAAAAATTACATTTATTTCAGTAATTCAATAGATAAAGTAAAACGCCTATATTATATAGAGTCATTACACACAGAGTGATCACTTTCAACCAGGTAATGAAATGACTTTTTGTGGAAAATATTAGACAATTTGGGTGATAATAAGAACAAAAATCTGGGTAACATATATTCATATACATAAATATGAAAATGTTAATCAATATATTTCTTAAAAATGATAAAACTAGATTCAATCCTAATTATAATATTGAGACTCAATAATCCCAAAAACCCTATGTTTTAACTGCTAAAAACAGGGGGATGGGAGTATATATACCCATATATATGTTTAATCTACAAATTGAATATATCACTTTGTTATGTATGACCAATGTTCTTCTATTGTCTTGCCTGCTATTTTCTTTTGCTATTTTTGTCCGGATGTTAACACTGACATAAGCTTGTTGCTGATTTTAAATCTCCTATTTGCCCTCCTTGTATTGATAACATGTGTTTTTAAATTGCACTTTATATGGGCAGTGACGATGAGCAAATCCACCCTATATTACAAGGGATCTGACTTCACATGCTGAGCACAGACCCATAGAAGCGGATTCACCGCGAAACGGTGACGTCGTCCACCCCTCCACCCCCTCCCTGCGTACGTCGCCCACCTGGAATAGATTAAAAAAAGAGCATAAAGAAACCGGTGAGTGCTGCTTTTTTCTTCAATTTATGACTTTCAAGTGTTTATTTATATTAATGTTGATGATTATGGCTTACAGCAAATGAAAACCCAAAGGTCATTATCAGAGAAAATGAAAGTAGGGCAGATAATGGGTTAAAAACCACGCTGTTGTCTTCCACGGGACATCAAAGGGTGAATTTAAAGGGAACCTGACCCCTCCAAATCACCCCCAACCCTATGAATACCAGTCCCTGCACCATGAGAGATCATTAGTAGTGGTCCTTTTCTGTAAATAATGTAACATTTTCAAAAACAACATTATTCACTTACATAGCTGCGACTTCTTGTCCATGAATATGTCTCACAGGGTGTTCCCTGTGAGACTCTAAGCCAGGGGTCTCAAACTCCAGGCCTCGAGGGCCGCACACAGTGCAGGTTTTCAGGCTTTCCATAGCATTTGACAGTTAGTATTCAAATGACCAACTGTCAAATTCTAAGGAAATCCTGAAAACCTGGACTGTGTGCGGCCCTCGAGGCCTGGAGTTTGAGACCCCTGCTCTAAGCCCTCCAGAGCAGTTCATTATCATGCCCGATGGGTGTGATAAATAATCCTAGTCCTCCTCGCCCTAGTGTATGGGCGTAATAGCCAGTGTGATGCTATTTGCGTCACATCCGGTCATGGTGACATCTGTACACCCTTTAGGTGTACAAAAGCTGCGCATGCGCAATTTGCATGGTGAGGTCGGCGTACACCTAAAGGGAGTACCGTCGTGACCATGACTGGATGTGACGCAAATAGCGTTGCACCGGCTATTACGCCCATATAGCAGGATGAGGAGGACTAGTATTATTTATCACGCCCATCGGGGCGTGATAATGAACTGCTCAGGAGGGCTTAGAGTCTCATAGGGAACGCCCTGTGAGACTTATTCATGGACAAGAAGTCGCATATATGTAAGTGAATAATGTTGTTTTTGACAATGTTACACCACACATTTTTTACAGAAAAGGACTGCTACTAATGATCTCTCATGGTGCAGGGACAGGTATTCATAGGGTTGGGGTGATTTGGAGGGGTCAGGTTCCCTTTAATATTGAATTATTAGTCAATGTGTTTCTGGGATCCCTGAAACGCCCTGAAACATGGCAATATTACATAGATTTTTTGATAATATTGTAATTCATTGAGATGCACTAGTAAATACATGCTGTGATTCTCTACTGTATAATGATATTGTGGCGCTCCACTGGACAGGACGCCACAATGAGATACTGCAACCGAGTCACGAGTGTGGTCCTTCACTAGCCCCAAGGTGGGGGAAGGTAAGGGTGAGTCCTCAGCAAAGCACAACACCACACAGTACACTTAGGACCTAGGGGAAGCTGGGCCCTTTAGAACAACAAAAAGAGAGTTTAGTTTCAGTTTTAGAACAGAAGGAGTCAGAGAGAGTGCAGTGAACAGGACTTGAGAGGTGCCACGCTCGTCCTGAAAGCCTAGGAACCCTAGGGGCGCCGGCAGAGCTGGTTTGGCTGGTGCGCCCGAATCTGGGACTGATACCAGGGGTTGTGGTCAGACACAGGGACTGGCCCTAAACGCGGCACGGAAGTCTATCACAACACCACTGAAACCATAGGCTACGAGCTTCATAGGAGCTGTAGCTCACACACCTGGCGTATACCCAGAGATAGCAGCCGAACAAGGGTCTGGGGACCAGGTACCAGTCACCGATAAACATCTGCGGCTGTAGGATCAGGTCTCTGTGTACATAGGCACTTACAATAGTGCTGAGAAAGAGAGACAAGACCAGGAAAAGGCTCAAGGACAGGCACACCACTGAGGATCTCATACCTGCCATCCCCATTCTACTAAAGACAGTACAGGCCAGAGCTTTTCCAAGAGTGTGTAACATTGATGACCTGTTGTACATGAAGCTATCTGTGAGTAAAACCGGGAACAGAATCGCAGAACGATGTGAGACTGAATTATTCCTGTGGCGACAGCCTGTGGAGGCCACTGAATAAGGTAAAGAGACCTAAGGTAATCGCTGCCTACCAGAGACTATCACTCCTTATATCCACTGCCCTGGAGAATCAACTCCGCCCGTGGGGAGCCATTCCATCCTAGCTGCCCATCCATCATCCCCAGAGGTTCTGCAGCAGTGGTGGCTACCCCTAGCCACAAACCACAGGTGGCATCATGAATAACTCCCTTATAAATCACCCCTTTCCCTACACAAGCCAAGAACTGTACAACTGAACCCAGTGTCACGGAAGCCGAGTCTCAACCCCTATGACTCCGTAGAACTGCTAAACAGCTCGGTTCCAAGTACTCAACGGCACTGGGGCGACACAATATGATGGTACATAATGTGTAATGGCAAGTATCAGGTTAGGAGCTGAGGCAAAGCACTGCATTGATTGATTCAACGCTGCGATGATCTCCCCCCCCCATATCAACTTGGTAGCTTTCTGTCCACTGAAACTTTAGCACTATGCATGATTGAATTTATCTCTCTACGAAGGGAGGGGTGAGAGCTGATGAGTAGATATGATTTTATTGATTTATAAGTGATCTATAGATCCTAGAACTGTAGCGCCCAGCTCTGCTTCATCATGTAGGAGGGCATTGATAGTACAAATTTTCTCCCCAGAGTTCCCCTTTAACAAAAATCAGGACTTTAAGATTAGGGATATCTTTTTCTGTACTTCCTCCATTGTGGTATACATGACACAATGTACAAGGTGACTCAATGGAACCTATATTGGGGAAAATAGGCTTAGATAAACTTATGATTTACACTGTGTTTACAAGTAACATGATCAAATGATGATGTTTTAATTTTTATTTTACTGCTTAGTATTTATTTAATGAAGTATCAGCTTTGCTTAATCTTGTATATCAATAATATTACGTGTGATATGAATATGTCTATTTAGCTGTATTTTTATTATCAGCATTCTACTGTAGTCACTTTCCAAACTTGCACCTTATCACTAGCACTGTCACTTTAATAGTTGGAATAAACCAACAAGGATAAATTCACTTATAACTCAGGTTTGTTCTTTCTTTATTAAGTACTAGCTGTGAGCCCGATGCAAATGCATCGGGATTCTAGAATGTGCGTTAATTAGATTATAGTAGCTATATTATTTTTTTTTTTATTTATTTTTTTTATTTCCAATTTTTTTGAATAACTTAATGTTATGAATATTTTATTTATTAGTTTTATTTTATTAGAATTAGTTAATGTTATGAATTTTTATATGGAATATTTTTTTTTATTATTTATGATTTTATTATTGTAATTATTTATTATAGAATATTTTTAGAATATTATTTTTTTTTTATTTTAATTGATTTTTTTTTTATTTGAGTAATTTGAATTTCTTAGAATTAGTTAATGTTATTAATATTTTAATTATATATATATATATATATATATATTTTTTTTTAATTTTGATTTATTTTAATATTTATTATTTTTATTATTTGTATATTAATTTTTTATTTTAATGAAATTTATTTGTATTAGATTATTTTTTTTAATTTAAATTAGTTAATTTAATTAATATATTAATTTTATATATTATTATTATTATTTTTTTTATTTTATTGGGGGGGGGTGTGAATACTTTTTGGGGGGGTGTAAGGACTTTTTGGGGGGGTTGAATACTTTTTGGGGGGGTGTGAATACTTTTTGGGGGTTGAATACTTTTTGGGGGGGTTGAATACTTTTTGGGGGTGTGTGAATACTTTTTGGGGGGTGTGAATAGTTTTTGGGGGTGTGTGAATAGTTTTTGGGGGTGTGTGAATAGTTTTTGGGGGTTCAATACTTTTTGGGGGGGTGTGAATACTTTTTGGGGGGGTTGAATACTTTTTGGGGGTGTGTGAATACTTTTTGGGGGTGTGTGAATACTTTTTGGGGGGGTTGAATACTTTTTGGGGGGGTGTGAATACTTTTTGGGGGGGTTGAATACTTTTTGGGGGGGTGTGAATACTTTTTGGGGCTGAGTGCTCGCAATGGCCGCGAAGTGGGCATTGCGAGTCGCTGGCCGAAAATCGAACCAGAGGCTCGGCCACAAAGTTAGCGATTTACCGCTCAGGCAGCGACTCGCGCTACATGAGCGGTAAATCGCTAACTTTGTGGCCGAGCCTCTGGTTCTATTTTCGGCCAGCGACTCGCAATGGCCGCTTCGCGGCCATTGCTCGCGCTCAGCCAGCGACTCGCAATGGCCTCGCGGCCATTGCTCGCGCAGGCCAACTGGTGACGTCACAGAGTGACATAGCCACGGTCTTTTCGGGGTCCGACACGGAAGTGCCTACGGCAATTATATAGTAGATATATATATCAGTACGATGGTATATGGTGGTAATTAGAGCACATGTATAGCAGCACTATAGTATATGGCGGTAGATTATAGTAAATGTATAGCAGCACTATAGTATATGGCGGTACATTACAGTACATGTATAGCAGTGCTATGGTATATGGCGGTACATTAGAGTACATGTATAGCAGCGCTATGGTATATGGCAGTACATTATAGTAAATGTATAGCAGCACTATAGTATATGGCGGTACATTACAGTACATGTATAGCAGTGCTATGGTATATGGCGGTACATTACAGTACATGTATAGCAGCACTATGGTATATGGCAGTACATTATAGCACATGTATAGCAGCACTATGGTATATGGCAATACTGCGGTCACCGCGGTCCCCCACTCCTCCTGGCCCCCGGTTGTCCACAGTAAAATTAAAAAAATCCTCAGTGAGGATACTCACCTGTCCGGCGGCTCGCTCCACCTCCGCCTTGTAGGTCCTACAGGCCTTTAGGACCTGTAGTTGCCTGGGCAAGCGATCAGCTGAGGAGGGGAGGGGGGCAGGATTGTGTTGGGGGGCAGAATGAAGCGAGCGGGGCAGAATGAAGCGAGCGGGGCAGGATGGAGCGAGCGGGGCAGGATGGAGCGGGAAGGGGGGGCAGGATGGAGCGGGAGGGGGCAGGATGGAGCGGGAGGGGGCAGGATGGAGGCGGGGGAAACAGGATGAAGCCGGGGGAAACAGGATGAAGCCGGGGGAAACAGGATGGAGCGGGGGGAACAGGATGGAGCCGGGGGGAACAGGATGGAGGCGGGGCAACAAAATGGAGGCGGGGCAACAGGATGGAGGCGGGGCAACAGGATGGAGGCGGGGCAACAGGATGGAGGCGGGGAGGGGGGCGGCAGGATGGAGCGAGCAGGGCAGGATGGAGGCGGGGGAGCAAGAAGAGCGGGGGGCAGGATGGATTGAGCGGGGCAGGATGGAGGCGGAGGAGCAGGATGAAGCCGAAGGGGCAGGATTGAGCAGATGAGCAGAATGGAGCAAGCGGGGCCGGATGAGTAAGCGTGAGGGCAGGATGGAGGCAGGGAGCAAGAACAGCGGGGGTGAGGATGGAGCGAGCAGGGCAGGATGGAGTGAACGGGGCAGGAAGTAGTGAGTGGGGCAGGAAAGAGCAAGGGGGGCAGGATGGTGGGTGGGGGGGCAGGATGGTGGGTGGCGGAGCAGGATGGAGGGGGCGGGGCAGAATGGAGGCGGAGGGGCAGGATGGAGGCGGAGGGGCAGGATGGAGGCGGAGGGGCAGGATGGAGGCGGAGGAGCATGATGGAGGCGGAGGGGCAGGATGGAGCCGGAGGGGCAGGATGGAGCCGGAGGGGCAGGATGGAGTCGGAGGGGCAGGATGGAGTCGGAGGGGCAGGATGGAGTCGGAGGGGCAGGATGGACGGAGCGAGGTAGGATGGAGAAGGCAGGGCAGGATGGAGAAGGCGGGGCAGGATGGAGACGGCAGGGCAGGATGGAGACGGCAGGGCAGGATGGAGACGGCAGGGCAGGATGGAGACGGCAGGGCAGGATGGTGGCGGGGGGAGGGGGGGCGGGGAGGATGGAGGCGGCGGGGCAGGATGTTGGCGGGGGGTGAGGATGGTGGTGGGGGTGCGGGATGGAGTCGGGGGGGCAGGATGGTGTTGGGTGGGGCAGGATGGATAGGGGGGGGCAGGATGGAGGCGCTCCTCCTGACCCCCTCCGCTCCCCGTGGCACCCGTCCCTCTGGGCCTCCAGTCTCTGCGGCCCCCCTCCCTCTGGGGCTGCACACCCCCCTCCCCCCTCCTTCATGGTGATAATAAAACTAAAAAAACCTCAGTGAGGATACTTACCCTGCGGCGGCTCGCACCACCCGTCTTGTAGGTGGCAGGACAGGACCTGTCGTTGGCTGGGAAACCGATCTGCTGGGGGTCAGTGGGCAAAGCGAGCGTCAGTGGGCAGAGTGGGGGATGAGTGGGAAGAGCAGGGGTTAGTGGGCAGAGTCATTGGGCAGAGCAGGGGTCAGTGGGCAGAGCTGGGGTCAGTGGGCAGAGCTGGGGTCAGTGGGCAGAGCTGGGGTCAGTGGGCATGGTCAGTAGCCAGAGGGGGGGGGGGGTAAGTGGGCAGAGCAGGGTCAGTGGGCAGAGCGGGGGTGAGTGGGCAGAGTGGGGGGTGAATGGGCAGAGCAGGGTCAGTGAGCAGGATTTGGGGGTCAGTGGTCAGAGCAGGGTCATAGCGGGGGTCAGTGGTCAGAGCAGGGGTTAGTGGGCAGAGTGATTGGGCAGAGCAGGGGTCAGTGGGCACAGTCAGTAGGCACAGCAGGGGTTAGTGGGAAAAATCAGTGGGCAGAGCAGGGGTGAGTGAGCAGAGCAGGGGTGAGTGGGCACAGTCAGTGAGCAGAGCAGGGGTCAGCGGGCAGAGCGGGGGTGAGTGGGCAGAGCAGGGTTTAGTGGGCATAGCAAGGGTTATTGGGCACAGTCAGTGGGCAGAGCAGGGGTTAGTGGGCAGAGCGGCGGTCAATGGGCACAGTGAGTGGGCAGAGAAGGGTCAGTGGGTAGAGCATGGGTGAGTGGGCACGGTCAGTTGGCAGAGCAGGGGTCAGTGGGCATGGTGAAAGGGCAGAGCGGGGGGTGAGTGAACAGAGGGTGGTCAGTGGGCAGAGCAGGGTCAGTGGTAAAAGCAGGGGTGAGTGGGCAGAGTGGGAGTAAATGAGCAGAGCAGGGTCAGTAGGCAGTGTGAGGGGTCAGTGGGCAGAGCATGGTCAGTGGGCAGTGTGAGGGGTAAGTGGGCATAGCATGTTCAGTGGGCAGTGTGAGGCGTGAGTGGGCAGTGTGAGGGGTCAGTGGGCAGTGTGAGGGGTGAGTGGTCAGAGCAGGGTCAGTGGGCAGAGCAGGGTCAGTGTGAGGGGTGAGTGGGCAGAGCAGGGTCAGTGGGGTGTGTGAGGGGTCAGTGGGCAGAGCAGGGTGAGTGGGCAGTGTGAGTGGTCAGTGAGCAGAGCAGGGTCAGTGGGCAGAGCAGGGTGAGTGGGCATTGAGGGGTCAGTGGGCAGAGCATGTTCAGTGGGCAGAGGAGGGTCAGTGGGCAGTGTGAGGGGTCAGTGGGCCGAGCAGGGTGAGTGGGCAGAGCAGGGTCAGTGAGGGGTGAGTGGGCAGAGGATGGTCAGTGGGCAGAGCAGGGTCAGTGTGAGGGGTCAGTGGGCAGTGAGGGGTGAGTGGGCAGAGCATGGTGAGTGGGCAGAGCAGGATGAGTGGCCAGTGTGAGGGGTCAGTGGGCCGAGCAGGGTGAGTGGGCAGAGCATGGTCAGTGAGCATAGTGGGGGTGAGTGGGCAGAGAAGGGGTGAGTGGGCAGAGAGGGGGTCAGTGGGCAGAGCAGGGTCAGTGGTCAGAGTGGTGGTGAATGGGCAAAGCAGGGTCAGAGAGGGGGTCAGTGTGCAGAGTGGGGGTGAGGGGGCAGAGAGGGGGTCAGGGGGAAGAGTAGGGGGTGAGTGGGCAGAGTGGGGGTGAGTGGGCAGAGCAGGATGAGTGGGCAGAGCAGGGTGAGTGGGCAGAGTGTGGGTGAGGGGGCAGAGAGGGGGTGAGGGGGCAGAGTAGGGGGGTGAGTGGGCAGAGTTTGGGGGTGAGTGGGCAGAGTGGGAGTCAGTGGTCAGAGTGTGGGTCAGTGGGCAGAGCACGGTCAGGGGCAGAGTGGGGGTCAGTGTGCAGAGTGGGGGTGAGGGGGGCAGAGAGGGGGTGAGGGGTAAGAGTTGGTGGGTGAGTGTGCAGAGTTTGGGGGTCAGTGGTCAGAGTGGGGGTCAGTGGTCAGAGTGGGGGTCAGTGGTCAGAGTGGGGGTCAGTGTGCAGAGTGGGGGTGAGGGGGGCAGAGAGGGGGTGAGGGGGAAGAGTAGGGGGTGGAGTGGGCAGAGTGGGGGTCAGTGGTCAGAGTGGGGGTCAGTGGGCAGAGCAGGGTCAGGGGCAGAGTGGGGGTCAGTGTGCAGAGTGGGGGTGAGGGGGGCAGAGAGGGGGTGAGGGGGAAGAGTAGGGGGGTGAGTGGGCAGAGTTTGGGGGTCAGTGGGCAGAGTGGGGGTCAGTGGTCAGAGTGGGGGTCAGTGGGCAGAGCAGGGTCAGAGTGGGGGTCAGTGTGCAGAGTGGGGGTCAGTGTGCAGAGTGGGGGTCAGTGTGCAGAGTGGGGGTCAGTGTGCAGAGTGGGGGTGAGGGGGAAGAGTTGGTGGGTGAGTGGGCAGAGTGGGGGTGAGTGGTCAGAGTGGGGGTCAGGGGCAAGTGGGGGTGAGTAGGCAGAGCAGGGTCAGGGGCAGAGTGGGGGTCAGTGTGCAGCGCAGGGGGATGAGTAGGTTAGATCGGAACAGGACCTTTGATGACGTCACGATCATGTGATCTGTGACTCCACCCATCATCGTGACGTCATCAGAGGTCCTCAAGCAGGATGAAGAGAGATCGCGGCTGGCTTGAAGGAGCTGTGGTAAGAGGCCGGGGGGGGTGACCGGACAGTGGAGGGGGTCTGTGCTGACAGGCGGGGGGTGACCGGAGAGTGGGGGGGGGGGGGCGATCGGGGAGCGGAGGGGCAGTGGTGATAGGCTGGGGGTGACCGGGCAGTGGAGGATGGCTATGGTGACAGGCAGGGGGGTGATGGGGCAGCGGGGGGAAGTGTTGTGACAGGCGGGGGTGACCGGGCAGTGGAGGATGGCTATGGTGACAGGCAGGGGGGTGATGGGGCAGGCAGCGCGGGCAGGAGGAGGATCATCATTATTAATATGTGTGCTGATAGCGGCGACGGCTCGCAATGCCCGCTACGCGGGCAATGCTTCGCCGTGGTGACGTCAGAGTGTGACATATCCACGGCGTGCCGGGGTCCGACACAAAACGTGCTACGGCAATTATATAGTAGATTTGAAATTATTGTATTTTAAAGTATATAGTTAAAGACTTAGACCTTTATTTTGGAATTATACCTTTATTTTTTAATAGTAACTATATGTAGCACCTGGAGTTGCTCGAGATAGTAACTAACCGTTCTTAGCTATAACAAAACAGAATGGTTTAATAAAACTAATATTTTGCACATAAAAGTCACAAAGAAAATAGGCCTCCTGCTGTAAATGAGGGCTGTGTGAAGACTCCTGCTCTATACTTGGGGCTATGTGTGGCCTCCTGGTGTATACTGGGGGCTGTGTGTGGCCTCCTGCTGTATACTAAGGGCTGGGTTTGGCCTCCTGTATACTTGGAGCTGTGTGCGGCCTCCAACTGTATAATGGGGCGGTATGCGGCCTCTTACTGTATACCGAGGTCAGTGTGTGGCCTCCTGGTGTATACTGGGTGCTGTATGTGGCCTCCTGCTGTATACTAAAGGCTGTGTGCGACCTCCTGCTGTACATTAGGGGTTATGCGCAGCCTTTTTCTGTGTACTGGATGCTTTGTATGGCCTCCAGCTGTATAGTGTGGCTGTGTGTGGCCTCCTGTTGTATACTGGGGGCTAGATGGATATGTACGCTACTGTTTTTCTTTTGCTTCTACGGATCTGTTTTTGTGTGCTAAACCCATGACCTATTACATGATCTTTCAAAGGTTGATCATTTGACATGTTACAAAATACAGACAAGCTGCATTATATTATGAAGGTCCTTTGCTGCCTATAGCAACCAATTAGAAGCTGAGCTGTGACTGGGTGCTGTAGGCCACCTGATAAATATCTAGGCCAACTGTCAAAACAGACAATGCAGTATCTATTACCTCACACATACAAACAGTAAATAGGCCTTTTTTTGGCTTATGACTGTTAAATGCGGGGTTAAAAGTTCCCCTCAAAACATTATTCATGATGTTCCCTGAGTCAAATGGGGTGTGGGCAAAATGTTATGATTCTAAATGCAACTATGCAAATTTGTTTAGTGAACACACATACAGACATACACAAATACATACACACCTACATACACTCAACATAATATGTTAGATATTAATCTGTTTGGACAAATTGTCAAATGGTAAGCACCTGTGTGTTTCCACAATACACCAATTATTTCACTTCCTTTATGACATTTCATTTCTTCATATTCAATATATTCATTTTTCACTCCTGTGATTTAAATAGTCCAACCAACAGGTCGCAGAAGGATGTCAGGTCCTTTTGATCTCAGAGTAGATCTATATATGTGTTGTCACTTTCCATGAAATTAATGGAGTAAATGGAAACTGCCGAGTGCTATTTCCTTATCTAGGTGTTTTCAGCCAGCAAGAAGAGAAATCTGGAACTAATTTCCAGATTACCCAATCTCAAATGCATAATGTACATCATTGATAATGTCATAAATATGATAAGAAGATTGTTTTGCTTTTCTTATCAATTGCTCATCATAAAGGTTGAGTACATATAGTGGGACTGTATAGCCCTTGACTAATTATTACGCTATTACTTAGGCTGGTTTCACATTGAGATTTTGTTTAATCTGATGCTGTCCCATGAAAATCGGACAGCTTCGGATCCAAATTAGCCCCCGTGTTTTCCAATGGGGATCGGACCGGATTTGCACTTAATAGCATCTGATTTGCCTCTGATCTGATTCTGTTCGATTTTTTTCAGGAGACAAAATTGTAGACTGCTGCGATTTTGGTATCCGATTCAAAAATCGGATCGCATCGCATTAAAATAATATGGGAGTCTATGGGGATCGGATCAGATAGAAAATCGTATCCGATATCGTATCCGATTTTCTTTATTGAGCATGCTCAATATCCTAGACCACTCCCAAAACCTCCCCCAGCCCTCCCCCAGCCATTTAAATCGGATTTTATAAAATATTGGATCGGATGGCATCCGATTTTGAGCATCCGATGCTGTCTGATTTTCATCGGACAGCATCGGAATTAACAAAATCACAATGTGAAACCAGTTTTAATGGTAGTGTTTAGCTAATATGACCGTCTTCTAGATAAGTATGAAAGGCTCCCCTAAGAACCTATACACCTAATTTTCTGAACAGATCCTTGTCAATAAGGAAAGAAAACAGGTGTTTATTCATTGGCAGCCCAGCTAGATTCATAGGAAATGGAGGAAATATTTTTCTGAACTTCTTGACCAAAGATTAGCGCTAATTGGCCAAATGTACAAGCTTTCTGCTTTTTGCAAAGTGCCAAACATAAACTATTTAAATAGCTTAACATAGTTAATATAACAAATGTTTTTTTCCAAATTCTACAGAAAGGCCCCAATCCATGAACCACAAGTCTTGCCAAAAATCTTACTCTAGTCAGATATTGGAGTAAGATTACACCATAGCCCATTATGAATTAGATGAGTTGGGGTGACATGCCAATGCTCCACCCCATCCCACTTGAGCTCTGTCCATTTTGGTGGAGTTGGAGTTAAAATGGTCTATACCAATATGGATGTGGCACAGAGGAGTCTCTGGGGAGTGCTTTTGATGCTCTACATATAACCCTGTGTGATATGTGAGCATCAATCCCTTGGAAAAACTTAATTAAAAGTAGCACTAATTAAAAAAGACCATATCTTTGGAGCCATATGGCAAATTTAAGAATAATGTAAAAATAGAATTCTCAGGAGAGCAGTGAAAGTAAAATAAGGGCGAAAACTTAATTTTTGACCTGGTGACAGAAAGGTATTGTCCTACGAATAAAGTATACTTTGAATAAATTTTGGAATAAAAATAAGCTCTACAATTGGATGTGTTTAAAAATAAATGTTCCTGTGCTGAGATAATCTTATAAAGTGCAATACAAAATAATATTGTGGAACCGTGTTAGCCAGAAAAATCGATTAAATACTTAAGTTCCAAAAAAATTCTTGAGAAAAGTATTTTAGGAGAGATACCTTTATGGGCTAACCAGAAAAATTATATTTGTAAGCTTTCAGGACTCAATGGTAGAGATGGTCTAAGGAAATTGAATTAAGGTATTTTGTTACTGACGCAGCTGAGGTGGAAGTGTTCTTTTACAGATCTGACGGTCTTCTGGTGAAGGTGTGAACTGTGTAGATGTAATGACTTATGAATCCAGGTGTCCCATTGAGTCCCATTTTTAGAGATTGGAATATTTTTATGAGTTTGAATTCCCAGATTTTTCTTTCTCTATCATTTTTAAAGTGACCTTTCAATAAGACCTTCAGATCTGTGAAAGAACACTTCCACCTCATCTGCATCAGTAACAAAATACCTTCATTTAATTTCCTTAGACCATCTCTAATTAGCATCACCTCATGTCCTGTTGTAATACCTATTTAAATGTCTCAGTAATTCATTTGTAGCCTTTCCTCATGAAGGGGCCATTGCGTCCTGAAAGCATACAAATATATTTTTTTCTGGTTAGCCAATAGAGGTATCACTCTGAAAATACTTTTCTCAAACTTTTTTTTGGGACTTAAGTATTTACATTGCGATAATCTTATATTTCTGCTCCTGCTATGTACTGTGTAATGGCTGTGTCTAACCGTTCAGGAACATGGTCTGATCATACCACATCTCCCGGGCAGGGGAGGATGCAAAAGAAAGTAAACAAATTTTACAGCACAGGATCATAGCTGATTCTTCCTGTAAGGAAAACTATTTCATTGACTGTTTTAAGAACTTGATTTCCCTCACAAAAGGTAGCTGTGATCCCCTAATGTAATGGTAAGCATATGTCGGAATGCTGGCATCTCCACAGCAGGAAGACTGGCACTCAAAGTGTGCTTCCTCCTCCGGCAGCCCATGGCATCTATTCGGGCTCAGTCTTTGGCCTCCTCCTGCTCCCATGGCCTGCACATGCTGTGCAGGTCTCCTGGGAGCACATTTCACACACTAATCTTAAAGAGACATCATTCCCTACTCAGAATTGCTTCTCAGCCTATGGTTGAGAAGCTCAGAGTATTTAAAGGACCTTTCCCCCTATGGGAAGTACCTGAGAAATGTGGCCAATGCCTAGAGACAGGCTGCTAGTTGTCACATCCCAGTACCCTTGTTGTACTCAGAGTCCAGTGCTTTTCCTAACTCCTTTTCCTAATGCCTTTTGCCTAGTACCGCTATACCCACAAGCATTTGCTAGAACAAGCCCTGCTGCCATACCCTCTGTGTCAGCCAGAATCAGCCAGCTGAGGCACCCACTGCACCAGTCCTGCTGCTGTGCCTGGTGCACCTGTTCTCCTTGCCATCTGGCTGAACTTACTTGCAGCAGAGACTGTGTCTTCCTGTATCACCGACTCATGTGGAGTAATCAGATGTCAAGGTATGTTGATTTCCTGCACTGGCACCTGGTGGCGACCAGGCCCGGACTGATATGCTGAACTAGCGGGAACTTTCCCGGTGGGCCTTTGGTTGTGGAGTGGGTGGTGCCTGCACCCTCAAGTGGGTGGGGCCTGTGCCCTCTCCTACGGCCGAGGGCCGACTTTAAATTATTGTGTGGCCGCAGCTGGCAGGCACAGAGGGGTCTGGGAAGTGGTGCTGGGTGGCCAACACATCATCACAGTGAGTGATGACCTATCACTCACCAAGACATGTCAGTGGCGGCGCGGCTCATTTGGAGGAGCGAGCGCTGTGCGACGTCAGCACATTCTTTGTGGGCGGAGACTGAGAGTGTACTCTACTCCAGCCCATGAAATGGACGCTATTACTTGGTCCTGGACTCACTGGAGGCAGTGGTCGGGCCGACAGATGACTCCCAACTCACCCAGCCTAGGAAACAGAACAGTTGTCCTTGGAGCTGGATGCAGCAGTCAGCAGCAGCTAGTAACTTCTCTCTCTCCAGTCCTCACTCATCCTATCTCGGCTGCAGACCCGGGGCTGCCAGTGAGGGACACAGACAGCAAGCAAAAGCACTTTCACAATCATCTGCTCTGTAAGTCTGAGTGGGCTGGGGCTGAGCTGTGTATATGGTGTGTACTATATGCGCCTACACTCTTACTGCTGCTGGGCTGTGTATAAATGGCGTGTACTATATGGGCCTATGCTCTTACTGCTACTGGGCTGTGTATATGGCGCGCACTATATGGGCCTACTATGCTCTTACTGCTGCTGGGCTGTGTATATAGCATGTACTATATGGGCCTACACCCTTACTGCTGCTGGGCTGTGTATATAGCGTGCACTATATGGCCCTACTATGCTCTTACTGCTGCTGGGCTGTGTATATTGCATGCACTATATGGGCCTACGCTCTTACTGCTGCTCATATGTGTGTATATGGCATGTACTTTATGGGCCCACACTCTTACTGCTGCTGGGCTGTTTATATATGGCGTGCACTATATGGGCCCACACTCTTACTGCTGCTGCACTGTGTATATATGTCATGCATTATATGGGTCTACACTCTTACTGCTGCTGGGCTGTGTATATTGAGTGTACTATATGGGCCTACACCCTTACTGCTGCTGGGCTGTGTATATTGCGTGCACTATATGGGCCCACACTCTCACTGCTGCTGGGCTGTGTATATATGGCGTACACTATATGGGCCCACACTCTTACTGCTGCTGCACTGTGTATATATGGCATGCACTATATGGGCCTACGCTCTTACTGCTGCTGGGCTGTGTATATTGAGTGTACTATATGGACCTACACTCTTACTGCTGCTGGGCTGTGTATATTGAGTTCACTATATGGCCTACACTCTTACTGCTGCTGGGCTGTGTATATTGCGTGCACTATATGGGCCTACTACGCTCTTACTGCTGCTGGGCTGTGTATATTGCATGCACTATATGGGCCTACGCTTTTACTGCTGCTGGTCTGTGTGTATGGCGTGTACTATATGAGCCTACGCTCTTATTGGGGCTGGGCTGTGTATGTGACGTGTGCTATATGGACTTACTACTGGCATACATAGGGACTGGGGCCTACATGTGATGCATGTATATACATGATTGGTGCATCTGTGGTGATGTATGTATCTGTGTGTCAGTGCACATGGTGACAATTGTGTGTTGTGTATGTGGTGACGTTTGTGCATCGAGTTTGTGGGGATGCACAGTTGACAATCACTTCCTCCCTGACAATGTGCAGTAACCAGGTGTGGCCCTCCAGCTTCATCAGGATGCTCTGCCCAGTGAGATAGCAATGACACAGGATTCAGGCAGCTGTTAACGCCAAGTGTACAAACCTCTCACCTGGCTGTGTCCTCCATGTCCACTCTGCCTCCCTGAGCCTGCACAGTGCTCTGATAGAGCCGGGATGCAGAAACTCACCCTGTGCTGGTGAAGCTGGGGTGCAGGCACTCGCCCTGCGCTGGTGAAGACGAGGTTCAGGCACTCGCCCTACGCTGGTGAAGCCTGGGTGCAGACACTTGCCCTGCGCTGGTGAAGCCGGGGTGCAGACACTCGCGCTGGTGAGGCTGGAGTGCAGACACTCACCCTGCGCTAGTGAAGCCGGGGTGCAGACACTCGCCCTGCGCTGGTGAAGCCGGGATGCACTCGCCCTGCGCTAGTGAAGCCGGGGTGCAGACACTCACCCTGAGCTGGTGAAGCCGGGGTGCAGACACTCGCCTTGCGCTGATGAAGCCGGGGTGCAGACACTTACCGTGCGCTGGTGAAGCCGGGGTGCGGACACTCGCCCTGCGCTGGTGAAGCTGGAGTGCAGACACTCGCCCTGCACTGGTAAAGCTGGGGTGCAGATGCTTGCCCTGCGCTGGTGAAGCCGGGGTGCAGGTGCTCACCCTGCGCTGGTGAAGCTGGGGTGCAGGCGCTCGCACTGCACTGAGCTGTACACCTACAGGGTTTAATCCTCAGTATCTGTATTCTGCATATATACACTTCTCCCATCCTGCATACTGAGCGTAATCCTCAGTATCTGTATTATTCTGTATATACACTGCACAGTACCACTTCTCCTGTCCTGTACACTGAGTGTAATCCTCAGTATGGCTGCCTTCACATTAGCGTTTGTGTCTGCATGCTGATGGCATGCAGACACAAACGCTGTCAAAAGCAGGGACACTTTGATGTGTCCGCAGCGGATAATGTCCGCCTGCGGACACATCACTAGGGAGCCCGGCAGCCAATCGGCGCTGTCCGGGGGCGGGCCGGGGGCGGAGATCAGCGCCGGAGATCTCCGCCCCCCGGCCGCCGGTAAGCTCCGGGACTGTCGGCGGGGAGAACAGCTGATTTGACAGCTGTTTGAATCTTCCCGCGCCGACACCGAGAGGAGATGTCGGCGCGGGAAGATTCAAACAGCTGACAAATCAGCTGTTCTCCCCGCCGACATCACTAGCAAATTACAGGCGGCGGGGAGGAGGAGATCAGCAGAGGCAGAGCTGATCTCCCGGTGGCCGTGGGTGAGCTCCTGTGACATCACCGGCGGCCACCGGGAGATTTTTCAATGGGTCCGCAGCGTTCTCCAGCGCTGTCAAGCGCTGAACACTGCGGACCCATTGACGGCAATGCATTTTTTGTACGCTTGGGACGCTTGCTGATCTTCCAAGATCCCCAAACGCACAAAAAATGCAACATGCTGCGTCCCGGGTGCGGATGCTGGACACCGGAAGGAGCAGATATCGTCCGCATCCGCACCCGAACGCAGCAAACGCAGGCACCATGCGTTCCTATGTTAAACATAGGAACGCAGTGCGCATGCGTTTGAATGCGTATGGGAACGCAGCATACGCTGTGGCCCCAAACGCTAATGTGAAGGCACCCTATCTGTATTATTCTGTATATACACTGCACAGTACCACTTCTCCTGTCCTGTATACTGGGTGCAATCCTCAGTATCTGTATTATTCTGTATATATATATATACACTGCACAGTACCACTTCTCCTGTCCTGTATACTGGGTGTAATCCTCAGTATCTGTATTATTCTGTATATACACACTGCACAGTACCACTTCTCCTGTTCTGTATACTGGGTGTAATCCTCAGTATCTGTATTATCCTATATATATACACTGCACAATACCACTTCTCCTGTCCTGTATGCTGGGTGTAATCCTCAGTATCTGTATTATTCTGTATATATACACTGCACAGTGCCACTTCTCCTGTCCTGTATACTGGGTGTAATCCTCAGTATCTGTATTATTCTGTATATATACACTGCACAGTACCACTTCTCCTGTCCTGTATACTGGGTGTAATCCTCAGTATCTGTATTATTCTGTATATATACACTGCACAGTACCACTTCTCCTGTCCTGTATACTGGGTGTAATCCTCAGAAAAAAACAAGATGCCAGCACAGCCAGAAATTGCAAAAAAATATATAACTGTATCTACACCTGTTTATGTCATACTGCAAAAAAATAGAGACATTTAGCAGGAGACTGCAGCATTGTTTTTCTCTGGGTGTAATCCTCAGTATCTATATTATTCTGTATATATACACTGCACAGTACCACTTCTCATGTCCTGTATACTGGGTGTAATCCTCAGTATCTGTATTATTCTGTACATACACTGCACAGTACCACTTCCCTGTCCTGTATACTGGGTGTAATCCTCAGTATCTGTATTATTCTGTATATATACACTGTACAGTACCACTTCTACTGTCCTGTATACTGGGTGTAATCCTCAGTATCTGTATTATTCTGTATATATACACTGCACAGTACCACTTCTCCTGTCCAGTATACTGGGTCTAATCCTCAGTATCTGTATTATTCTGTTTATACTTTACTCTGCACAGTACCACTTCTCTTGTCCTGTTGTCAGAAGTAGAATTGGATTTTAATTTTCAGCATTTAACTGTTGTTTAAATTGATTATCCCAAATATGGAAGTCATCACTTCTCTTCTTTAGGTGATGACTTTCCCTTTGCTGTTGATCTGACCACTGGGACCCCACAATCCTGACAAACGTGCCTTAGAAGAACACCATGTAAATGGAGCTGCGGTTGATTATTCCCTCTGCTGCACCATTCACATGTGGCTCTTCAGATAACACCTTTAATAAAGTGATGAGGCCACGACAATGTAAGAGCAAACTTCACTGATCGGGGCTGATGGGTGTTATAGTACAGTTGTGGCCAAAAGTATTGACACCACTGCAATTCTGTCAGATAATACTCAGTTTCTTCCTGAAAATGATTGCAATCACAAATTCTTTGGTATTATTATCTTCATTTAATTTGTCTTCAATGAAAAAACACAAAAGAGAATGAAGCAAAAAGCAAAACATTGATCATTTCACACAAAACTCCAAAAATGGGCCAGACAAATGTATTGGCACCCTCAGCCTAATACTTGGTTGCACAACCTTTAGCCAAAATAACTGCGATCAACCGCTTCCGGTAACCATCAATGAGTTTCTTACAATGCTCTGCTGGAATTTTAGACCATTCTTCTTTGGCAAACTGCTCAGGTCCCTGATATTTGAAGGGTGCCTTCTCCAAACTGCCATTTTTAGATCTCTCCACAGGTGTTCTATGGGATTCAGGTCTGGACTCATTGCTGGCCCCTTTAGAAGTCTCCAGTGCTTTCTCTCAAACCATTTTCTAGTACTTTTTGAAGTGTGTTTTGGGTCATTGTCCTGCTGGAAGACCCATGACCTCTGAGGGAGACCCAGCTTTTCACACTGGGCCCTACTTTATGCTGCAAAATTTGTTCGTAGTCTTCAGACTTCATAAGGCCATGCACACGGTCAAGCAGTCCAGTGCCGGAGGGATCAAAGCATCCCCAAAACATCAGGGAACCTCCGCCATGTTTGACTGTAGGGACTGTGTTCTTTTCTTTGAATGCCTTTTTTTTCTCCTGTAAACTCTATGTTGATGTCTTTGCCCAAAAAGAGAGAACATTCTTCCAAACCGTTTAGGCTTTCTCAGGTAAGTTTTGGCAAACTCCAGCCTGGCTTTTTTATGTCTCGGGGTAAGAAGTGGGGTCTTCCTGGGTCTCCTACCATACAGTCCCTTTTTATTCAGACGCCGACGGATAGTATGGGTTGACACTGTTGTACCCTCGGACTGCAGGGAAACTTGAACTTGTTTGAATGTTAGTCGAGGTTCTTTATCCACCATCCGCACAATCTTGTGTTGAAATATCTCGTCAATTTTTCTTTTCCGTCCACATCTAGGGAGGTTAGCCACAGTGCCATGGGCTTTAAACTTCTTGATGACACTGCGTACGGTAGACACAGGAACATTCAGGTCTTTGGAGATGGACTTCTAGCCTTGAGATTTCTCATGCTTCCTCATAATTTGGCTTCTCAAGTTCTCAGGCAGTTCTTTGGTCTTCTTTCTTTTCTCCATGCTCATTGTGGTACACACAAGGACACAGGACAGAGGTTGAGTCAACTTTAATCCATGTGAACTGGCTGCAAGTGTGATTTAGTTATTGCCAATACTTGTTAGGCGCCACAGGTAAGTTACAGGTGCTGTTAATTACACAAATTAGAGAAGCATCACATGATTTTTCTAACAGTGCTAATACTTTTGTCCACCCCCTTTTTTACGTTTGGTGTGGAACTATATTCAGGACCCAACAAGAAGGGGGGCACTGCTGGACCTAATATTAACCAACAGGCCAGACCGCATATCAAATATACGGGTTGGAGGTCACTTGGGTAACAGTGATCATAACTTAATAAGCTTTCAAGTATCCTTTACTAAGACGTGTAGTAGAGGGGCCACAAGGACACTAAACTTCAGGAAGGCAAATTTCCAACGGTTGAGAGATGATCTTAGTGCAATAAACTGGGACGATGTCCTGAGACATAAAAGTACACAACACAAATGGGAGATGTTTATTAGCATCCTGAATAGGACCTGTGCACAATATATACCCTATGGGAATAAGCATGCTAGAAATAGGAGGAAACCACTATGGCTAAATAAAGCGGTAAGAAGTGCAATATGTGACAAAAAGAAAGCATTTAGGGAATTAAAGCAAGTAGGTAGTGATGAAGCATTAAATAAATACAGAAAATTAAATAACATTTGTAAAAAGCAAATCAAGGCAGCAAAGATTGAAACAGAGAGACTCATTGCCAGAGAAAGTAAAAAGAATCCCAAAATATTTTTTAACTACATAAATAGTAAGAAACTAAAAAATGATGGTGTTGGCCCCTTTAAAAATAGTCTGGGTGAAATGGTGGATGAGGATGAGGAAAAAGCCAATATGCTAAATGACTTTTTTTCAACAGTATTTACACAAGAAAATCCCATGACAGACAATATGATCAGTGATAACAAAAAGTCTCAATTAAATGTCACCTGCTTAACCCAAGAGGAAGTACGGCATCGTCTAAAAATCACTAAAATTGACAAATCACCGGGCCCGGATGGGATACACCCCAGAGTGCTGCAGGAATTAAGTACTGTCATAGATAGACCATTATTTTTAATATTTAAAGATTCCATAATAACAGGGTCTGTACCACAGGACTGGCGTATAGCAAATGTGGTGCCAATATTCAAAAAGGGGACAAAAACTGAACTTGGAAATTATAGGCCAGTAAGCTTAACCTCTACTGTGGGTAAAATCCTAGAGGGTTTTCTAAGAGATGCTATACTGGAGTATCTGAACAAAAATAACCTCATGACCCATTATCAACATGGTTTTACGAGGGACCGTTCCTGTCAAACTAATCTGATAAGCTTCTATGAAGAAGTAAGTTCTGGACTGGACCAAGGAAATGCAGTGGAGGTGGTGTATATGGACTTTTCAAAAGCTTTTGATACGGTGCCACACAAAAGGTTGATACATAAAATGAGGGCAATGGGGATAGGGGAAAATATGTGTAAGTGGGTTAAGAACTGGCTTAGTGATAGGAAACAAAGGGTGGTTATTAATGGAACACACTCAGAATGGGTCACAGTTAACAGTGGGGTACCACAGGGGTCAGTGTTGGGCCCGCTTCTATTTAATATATTTATTAATGACCTTGTAGGGGGCATACAGAGTAGAATCTCAATATTTGCAGATGACACTAAACTCTGCAGGGTAATCAATACAGACGAGGACAATTTTATATTACAGGAGGATTTATGTAAACTAGAAGCTTGGGCTGCTAAATGGCAAATGCGCTTTAATGGGGATAAATGTAAAGTCATGCACTTGGGCAGAGGAAACAAAAGGTATAATTATGTGCTTAATTGTAAAACACTGGGCAAAACTGTCACTGAAAAAGACCTGGGTGTATGGGTAGATGACAAACTCACATTTAGTGGCCAGTGTCAGGCAGCTGCTGCAAAGGCAAATAAAATAATGGGATGCATTAAAAGAGGCATAGATGCTCATGAGGAGAACATAATTTTACCTCTATACAAGTCACTAGTGCGACCACACTTAGAATACTGTGTACAATTCTGGTCTCTGGTGTATAAGAAAGACATAGCTGAACTAGAGCGGGTCCAGAGAAGAGCGACAAAAGTCATTAGAGGACTAAGGGGTCTGCAATACCAAGACAGGTTATTAAACTTGGGGTTATTTAGCTTGGAAAAACGAAGGCTTATAATAATGTTTAAATATATGAGGGGGCAGTACAGAGGCCTTTCTAATGATCTCTTTACTCTTAGGCCTGAGACTGGGACAAGGGGGCATCCTCTACATCTGGAGGAAAGAAGGTTTAATCATAATCACAGACGCGGATTCTTTACTGTAAGAGCAGTGAGACTATGGAACTCTCTGCCACATGCTGTTGTAATAAGTGACTCACTACTAACATTTAAGAAGGGCCTGGATGCCTTTCTTGAAAACTATAATATTACCAGTTATATATTACTAGATTCTTTGATACGGCGTTGATCCAGGGAATTAGTCTGATTGCCGTATCTGGAGTCAGGAAGGAATTTTTTCCCCCAATGTGGAGCTTAGTGTTGCCACATGGGTTTTTTTTTGCCTTCCTCTGGATCAACATGTTAGGCTATGGGTTGAACTAGATGGACTTAAAGTCTTCCTTCAACCTTAAAAACTATGTTACTATGTATATCCAATTTGGCTTTAGGACAATTCTTTTTGTGTTTTTTTCATTGAAGACAAATTAAATGAAGATAATAATACCAAAGAATTTGTGATTGCAATCATTTTCAGGAAGAAACTGAGTATTATGTGACAGAATTGCAGGGGTGTCAATACTTTTGGCCAAGACTGTACTACAGATGTCGGAGGCGGTAATTCCATCATTCTACAGGGTTACATTGAGTTTGTAATCTACATTTAAAACTCCCGGTTTAAATGTCCCTAGTTCCTTTATCCACCTTAACTATTTTTGCAACAATAATTTCACTGTCTCCACCACGTCTCAAGAAGGGAACTCAATCAATGATTCTGCATTTTAAATCCCCCTCATTGTGGTGTAGTTTAACAAAATGTTTTGGGATTGGTAGGTTCAGAATTTTCTTCCTCAAGCTGTATCTATTTTGGCTCATCCTTATTCTAAATTCCAAAGTAGTTTCGGCAACATAGAACAGCTTGCAGGGGCACTCTATCAGATAAATCACATGATCTGACTCAGGTGAAGAACTGATTGATTTTATACTCATTACTTTTTACCTGAAAAACATTTAGAGTCAGTTGGACCTCTTTTTTAAGACTACCTATACCTGATTTGACAATACAATCTTTTAGGCTCTAACCCCTCCTAAAAGAAAAAAGAGGTGGATTTTTAAACTCTTCCATTTCAGGAAGACCATGCTCCAAAATTCTCCAATTTTTTTTGATGATTTTGTTATATCATTAGATTCATCACCATGTCTTGTGACTACTGGGATTCTTTTCTCCCCATCCTGGCATGATCCTCCTAAGGCGCTTGTTTTTTCTTTTTGTTGGGCTAGTTGTTTATTTGTGAATCCCCGTTTCTAAAATTTTTCTAATAATTCCTCAACTGTTTTCTCCTATTCATCCTCATCACTCACTATATGCCTCACTCTTTGTATCTGTCCTTTAGGTATAGCTGTTTTTTATACCCAATGGATGGTGGCTTCGGTAGTGTAATAATGTATTCCTGTCTGTCTCCTTGACATACAAAGATGTGCTCAAAACGTCTTTATTAAGCTTTACCATTACATCCAATGAATTGTAGGTAAATGTGGCGCCCCTGCGGACAGGCGGCCACAGTAAGGTACTGCAGCTGGGGTGTAAAGGTAGGACACTTCGTACAAACACCTGACACATACCCCAATCCCTAGTCCTAGCTACTTTATATCAGGCAGGGGACAGGAGGCAACTGAGTGATGGGTTGAGCAAGAAGAAAAAAAGCCCGGGAAAGGGGTGAAGGAACTAGATTAAAACCATTAACTTCCGGTATTATTCACTGCACTGCTTGGCGCTCGGCAATCTCCACCAGCATCAGCAGTGTTCAGGCTGTGCCGGCAGGTTTCACTCGCGGTCATAGCCCGAGCTATGACCTGTGGGTGAACCCTGACTGTCACAGTCAGTTGTCAGCCTGCTCTCGCTCAGCATAGACGTGTGTGTCTATGCAGAGCGATGTAGCAGTGCTGACATTGCGTTTTTGGACTACGTTGAACAGAAGAGGAATTTTTTAATAATGATGGAGTCTCTAAGTGTATTTTTTGTTTTATTTGTTTTATTTTTAATAAAATATTTGTTTCTGTGTATTGTGTTTTTTTTTTAAATTCACTAGAAATTCATGGCGGTCATGTCTAATATTGGCATGACCCCATGAATTTCGGGCTTAGGGCAAGCTGATAACATAAAGCTGGCCCTAAACCCTTTATTACACAGTGAGCCATGGCACCAGGGCCCTGGATGAGCTGGGTTCAGTGCCAGAAGATGGTGCTTCTCTGAATGCGCCATTTTCTGGGGTGGCTGCGGACTGCAATTCACAGAGGGGGTGCCCAGAAAGCTTGGGTCGCCCTGCGCTGCGGACTCCAGCCATCAGCTGCCTAGTTGTACCTGGCTGGACATGGAAATAGTGCGAAGCCCCACATATTTTTTTTTATTATTTCATGAAATTCATGAAATAATAAAGAAAAAAGGTCTTCGTTCTCTTTCTGTTTCCAGGCAAGTACAAATGGGCACCAGGGGGTTGGAGGTGTCGATCCCCAGGCCTGGGGGTACTCAGGTATCTGGCTCAGAGGAGTTAACAGGGATGTCACGGGTGGCGGTGCCTGAGCCGGTGGCCTGGATGACACTTCAAAGAGGGGTTATGAACAAGGGAAAAGAGTTGTTGTCTCGTGACACCACCTGTAGTACCTGGTGAGGGATCACCAGCGCCGCCACTGTCCTCCGGAGGGCGATGGTATTGCGGCAAGAATGACAAAGCTCCCTACAGGTGGAGCTGATCCTCTGGGGCAGCGTTGCTGTAAGCAAAAAGGTTGATGATGTTGGCAGAAAGACATGGAGGCACAGTCACTCTCTCCCGGGTACTTTACTGTAAACAGTCAGTAGCAGAATACAATGTCCACAGTTCAGCAAGATATTAGACAAACAGGTAGCCCTACGGGTGGCTGCAAGTGGATGCCAGGCGGTATGGAGGTACCCATGGTATGCCTTAGTTGACGAACCCTTGACTTTTTTCCCTGCTTGGGATTAGTCCATACCCAATTATTCCTTGAAGGTAATCTTCGGGATTCCCTCCCTCGCAGTGAGGAAGCAGGTGGACCTCTCCGTGTGGCAGGGTGCTGCACCCGGTGAACAGACCGCAGCAGCTGGTTAACGACCTTAGAGCTGGACTCTGGCCGTATCTTCGGTTCCGGCGTTCCTGTGGTGGACTGAGGAAGCTCTCTGGAGTATGGTCACTCCACTCTGGGGTTTCCCCTTTCTCTTTCGGGCCCAGACTTACGCGTCATGCACCCTCTCTCAGGATCCCCTCAGGATCCCATTTCATCTTTCCTCAGGATCAGCCTGGAGCTGTCCTGTTAGACCTCCCGACTCGCTCCACACTCCTCCTCGACTCCAACTCCAACTCTGACTCTTCTACTTCCCCTTGAGGTGACTATATCCCTCCCAGGAATAAGCTCCCACCACTACTCTAGTGTGGGAGTGCAGGAATGGGTCCCACCCACCAGCCCAGCATCTACTTGCAGTTGGGGAAAATTACACTGCTTTTACAAGTGTATTATCCCGGTGTGACGCCTGACCATCGGGGGAGCCTCGGGATAATCCTGCAAATAATTGCTGCTATTACAAACATCTTCAAACTTTGGAAACTGCAACCCACCCTGGATGTGAACATCAATTCTGTAATATATTGTATAATAGTTTTTCCTACCGTTCATAGTAACTGCATCAGCTGTTCATTTGAAATAACCAGCGGAAAAGCCAGTGGTGAGACTTCACCGCCGACTTTCCTGCTGTGTGCTGCGCTCCCTGCTCCCTGCTGCCCCTCATTGCTCCCCCCTGCCGCCTCTCCGTCCGATCCTAAGTTAGGACCGGGCGGAGGGAGCAGATCCAGGGAGCAGGGAGGGGGCATCAGGGAGCGCAGCACAGAGCAGGAAAGCCGGCGGTGAAATCTTTGTACCGCCGCCGTCTTCCCCGCCTGTGTCTTTCGCTTCTTGCTCCTTGGTGCTGCGCTCCCCACCCGGTCCTAACTTAGGATCGGGATGGGAGGCGGCAGGGGGAGTGGAGGAACGGCATGGGAGGCTGCAGGGGGCAGTGGATCCGGCTGAATGATTGTTTAAAAGACGGCGGCTTTTTACCGCCGGCTTTTAAACAATCATGCCCCCATTTTAGCCTTTTCCTCTGCCCCAGACCACTTTATAGGGTCCTTTTGGTGAATGAACTGTTATCGAACATAACCTCGAACTGCCGAATTTGAAGCTAATTGTTCGCATTTGTCAAATGACTCGAACACCACCCAAAACAGCTCGAATTTGAGATTGGCGAACATTTCGAATCGAACATCGCTCAACTCTAGCCAGGAGCTGAATGCCCCAAGCACAGATTAACCAGCATGGTGAAGGGACTTAATGTCTGGAACCTACCCTCCAGTACAGTGAAGGAAAGGCCATCAGATAGGATCAGGGAGACAGACTGAGATCTCCCAGGAAATAGACCGGCGACCACTGGCCCAGTCAAGCTTGATGCTGCTTGTGTGAGACTATCATTTCTGTGACTGCAGCAAAGGCTTGCCTGTGGAGCCGCACACTGAATTCTGCAAGCCGGCAGTGGGAACTGCCCTGAAGGACTGATCACTTAGCCCTGGAAAATTATCCTTACACCTACCCTGGGGACAAAGCTCTACCCGTGGAGGGCTCACCATCCAGGCTGTCACCATCAACATCATCCCAGAGGTCTGAACGGCTATATTGGCTGCAATCCAAGGGTGGCATCACAAACTACTTTAAAACTTTATTTCCCCTTTTTCTTTAACTCCCTTTTATTGCTGCACCTGGGCTTACGGAGCTTGGTCACATCTCCGTGACATTCCCCGCAGACTAAGGAGAGGGCCCGGTTCCAAGTACCCCTGCCCCGGGGTGCAACACTAACATCTGAGTATACCATCAAACATTTTATGGTAGGATCCACTGTATTCAGATAGTCATAAATCCCTGTAGTTCACTAGTCTCGCACCTCCAGAGGAGGAACACATCGTCTATGTATCGCCACCACTCAATTACCTTCTGGTAGTGATGGGACACAGATGTGGTCCTCCTCCAGTGTAGCCATTGTGACATTTGCATATGAGCACGCCATATGCGCACCTGTAGAGGTCCCTCTCATTTGTTTATAATAGGTGTCACCGAAAAGAGTATAAAATCACTCAGTTCTTCACCTGTGCAACAGATCATGTGATTTATCTGATAGAGTGCCCCTGCAAGCTGTTCTATGTTGGCAAAACAACATTGGAATTTAGAATAAGGATGAGCCAACACAGATACAGCTTGAGGAAGAAAATTCTGAACCTACCAATCCCAAAACATTTTGTTGAAGTACACCATAGAGAGAGGGATTTAAAATGCAGAATCATTGATGGAGTGGTGGTGGAAACAGAGTGAAATTATTGTTGCAAAAAGAGTTAAGATGGATAAAGAAACTAGGGACCAGGAGGTTTAAATGTAGATTACAAACTTAATGTAACCCTATAAAATCATGGAATTATCGCCTTAGACATCTGTAGTATGTACTTTTTAATCACTATATGGTCACAATATCTTACGATTATATTTATGCACTTGATAAGATAGTGAATTATTGCACATAGGATAATAACATTCTTTGTTTAGTCTCTATTTTAGAACCACTGGAAAAATTGGAAGCCCAAGAAAATGTCATCATTTTCTATGTATGGTATTTATAAGTAAACATTTACACAGACATGACTGCAGGACACCGATTCTATGGCAGGATCATATACTGATCAGATATTTTTAATCTCAAATCTAATATAATCCTTTTACACTCATAATGATAAGGTCCATGCAGGAATTATACACTTTGAGGGATACGTAGACCCCTGTGCCACATGGATGAGTTCTGAATGTACTTTGAAACCAATCCAAGAGAGTGGTTTAGTGAACACGAGTGATCCCGGTAAATGGGGGAACCATGCAAACCCAGGGAGAGGATCATATAGTGTTTTCCCATAGAAGGACCAGATTTTAATAGAAATGAACATTGCACTTTAAAATTCATTACTGAATTAGGAGCACTATGAGATGGTGCACTATACTAGACACTATGGACTTTAAGTACAACCGGAATGCCAGTTTAAAGACAAGTTTCGCTGCGTAGAGGAGAGTGGAGGGAGATGGAAATGTGCAAGCACCGGAGATGGTAACATGACATTCCGCCCCAGGTCACCATAGCAGCGGATACACAATGCACTGCGCATGCGTGCAATACACTTCCGGGATACCAGGGCACACGATCCATGCCGTGAACAAGGTGAATGTAAGTAGAGTTTGTGTACAAATACAGTACAGATCAAAAGTTTGGACACACCTTCTCATTCAAAGAGTTTTCTGTATTTTCATGACTATGAAAATAGTAGATTCACACTGAAGGCACCAAAACTATGAATTAACACGTGTGGAATTATATACTTAACAAAACAGTGTGAAACAACTGAAAATATGTCTTATATTCTAGGTTCTTCAAAGTAGCCACCTTTTGCTTTGATTACTGCTTTGCACACTCTTGGCATTCTGTTGATGAGCTTCAAGTGGTAGTTACCGGAAATGGTTTTTACTTCACTGATGGGACCTGTCAGGTTTAATAAGTGGGATCTCTTGCCTTATAAACGCGGTTGGGACCATCAGTTGTGTTGTGCAGAAGTCTGGTGGATACACAGCTGATAGTTCTACTGAATAGACTGTTACAATTTGTATTATGGCAATAAAAAAGCAGCTAAGAAAAGAAAAACTAGTGGACATCATTACTTTAAGAAATGAAGGTCAGTCAGTCCAAAAAATTGGGAAAACTTTGAAAGTGTCCCCAATGCAGTTGCAAAAAACCATCAAGCGCTACAAAGAAATTGGCTCACATGAGGACTGCCCCAGGAAAGGAAGACCAAGAGTCACCTCTACTGCAGAGGATAAGTTCATCAGAGTCACCAGCCTCTGAAATCGCAGGTTAACAGCAGCTCAGATTAGAGACCAGGTCAATGCCACACAGAGTTCAAGCAGCAGACACATCTCTATAACAGCTGTTAAGAGGAGACTTTGTGCAGCAGGCCTTCATGGTAAAATAGCTGCTACGAAACCACTGCTAAGGACAGGCAACAAGCAGAAGAGACTTGTTTGGGCTAAAAAACACAAGGAATGGACATTAGACCAGTGGAAATCTGTGCTTTGGTCTGATGAGTCCAAATTTGAGATCTTTGGTTCCAACCACCGTGTCTTTGTGCGACGCAGAAAAGGTGAACGGATGGACTCTACATGCCTGGTTCCCACCGTGAAGCATGGAGAAGGAGGTGTGATGGTGTGGGGGAGCTTTACTGGTGACAATGTTGGGGATTTATTCAAAATTGAAGGCTTACTGAACCAGCATGGCTACCACAGTGTCTTGCAGCGGCATGCTATTCCATCCGGATTGTGTTTAGTTGGACCATCAATTATTTTTTAATAGAACAATGACCCCAAACACACCTCCAGGCTGTGTAAGGGCTATTTGACCAAGAAGGAGAGTGATGGGGTGCTATGTCAGATGACCTGGCCTCCACAGTCACCAGACCTGAACCCAATCAAGATGGTTTGGGGTGAGCTGGATTGGGGTGAGCTGGACCGCAGAGTGAAGGCAAAAGGGCCAACAAATGCTAAGCATCTCTCGGAACTCCTTCAAGGCTGTTGGAAGAAGCATTTCCGGTGAGTACCTCTTGACGCTCATCAAGAGAATGCCAAGAGTGTATAAAGCAGTAATCAAAGCAAAAGGCGGCTACTTTGAAGAACCTAGAATATAAGACATATTTTCAGTTGTTTCACACTTTTTGTTAAGTATATAATTCTACATGTGTTAATCTATTGTTTTGATGCCTTCAGTGTGAATCTTCAATTTTCATAGTCATGAAAATACAGAAAACTCTTTGAATGAGAAGGTGTGTCCAAACTTTTGGTCTGTACTGTATATTTTCAGTTTATGATTAGCTTATTAACAACAAGCTGAGCAAAGAGGTTTTCAATTAACCAGAGCTATAGTACAATATACATTGTAATAATGTTTATTGCATAATTAACTGTATACAAATAAGAAGCATCAGAGATATTGTAAAAAACTTTTGGGAATCGATTACATTTAAAGATTGGTTATGGTATGTTGCTCTGTAAAATTATAATTAGATGATAATTGATGTAATTGGAAAAATGTGTATAAAACTCAGGCAGAACCAGCCAGTGATTGCGGGCAGGCCCGGACTGGCCATAGGGCATATAGGGAGTTTGCCCGGTGGGCCGAAGGGAAATTGGGCCGTTGCGGCCGCTCTTCACATTTCAGAGGTCGCCTGCGGCCCCATTACATCTTTTTGCGGCCGCCGGCCGGGCACAGCCAAAGCAGCTGCACAGCAGCCGCAGAGGTGTTTCCGGCGGGGAGCTTCCTTCCGGCTCTGTTCCAGCAGCCGCTTCTTGGAGGAGGAGTATGTCACCTCAACTCCTCAGCGGCTCCAACTGCTAGATGCCTCCCTGCTCCTTGACCCTGCTGTGCTGTACCTCTTGCTGACCAGGGGCCCGGGGCCGTGCAGTTCCTGCACTGTCAGCTGGTGCAGGGCACCTTCGCATGTCTCTCCTTCCTGTCCGGCTTCATCTCCTGCTTGAGCTCCTTCATCCTGGGTGGTAAGAGGGGAGGTTTCTGCACAGCGAGATGTCTGGATTGTGTCTTGTGGCTGTGGTCTGCCTGTGGCACAGGGAATTTATGGCAACTGTTTGATCTTTCACTGCAGACGCCCGATCTGTGGAATCTCAAGCAGTTGTTATAAATCCTGTAGTGGACAGATAACTGACCTGGGCAGCAGAGCAGCACTGATAACACCCTGTGTCTCCCTCCCTCTCTATGTATATTTGTGTGTGTGCATGTACTGTAAATGTATGTATGCACTGTATATGTGGTGTATGCACTGTATATGTGGTGCATGTGCTGTATATGTGGTGCATGTACTCTATATGTGGTGCATGTACTGTATATGTGGTGCATGTACTGTATATGTGGTGCATGTACTGTATATGTGGTGTACTGTATATGTGGTGCATGTGCTGTAAATGTATGTATGCACTGTATGTGGTGTATGTACTGTAAATGTATGTATGTACTGTAAATGTATGTATGCACTGTATATGTGGTGCATGTACTGTAAATGTATGTATGCACTGTATATGTGGTGCATGTACTGTATATGTGGTGCATGTACTGTACATGTATGTATGCACTGTATATGTGGTGCATGTACTGTATATGTGGTGCATGTACTGTATATGTGGTGCATGTACTGTAAATGTATGCATATGCTGTATATGTGGTGCATGTGCTGTATATGTGGTGCATGTGCTGTATATGTGGTGCATGTACTCTATATGTGGTGCATGTACTGTATATGTGGTGCATGTACTGTATATGTGGTGCATGTACTGTATATGTGGTGTATGTACTGTATATGTGGTGTATGTACTGTAAATGTATGTATGCACTGTATGTGGTGTATGTACTGTATATGTGGTGCATGTGCTGTAAATGTATGTATCCACTGTATGTGGTGCATGTACTGTATATGTGGTGCATGTACTGTACATGTATGTATGCACTGTATATGTGGTGCATGTACTGTATATGTGGTGCATGTACTGTATATGTGGTGCATGTACTGTAAATGTATGCATATGCTGTATATGTGGTGCATGTGCTGTATATGTGGTGCATGTGCTGTATATGTGGTGCATGTACTCTATATGTGGTGCATGTACTGTATATGTGGTGCATGTACTGTATATGTGGTGCATGTACTGTATATGTGGTGTATGTACTGTATATGTGGTGTATGTACTGTAAATGTATGTATGCACTGTATGTGGTGTATGTACTGTATATGTGGTGCATGTGCTGTAAATGTATGTATGCACTGTATGTGGTGTATGTACTGTATATGTGGTGCATGTACTGTAAATGTATGTATGCACTGTATGTGGTGTATGTACTGTAAATGTATGTATGCACTGTATATGTGGTGCATGTACTGTAAATGTATGTATGCACTGTATATGTGGTGCATGTACTGTATATGTGGTGCATGTACTGTAAATGTATGCATGTACTGTAAATGTTGTGCATGTGCTGTAAATGTATGCATGTACTGTATATGGTGTATGTGCTGTATATGTGGTGCATGTGCTGTATATGTGGTGCATGTACTGTATATGTGGTGCATGTACTGTAAATGTATGCATGTACTGTAAATGTATGCATGTACTGTATATGGTGTATGTGCTGTATATGTGGTGCATGTGCTGTATATGTGGTGCATGTGCTGTATATGTGGTGCATGTATTGTATATGTGGTGCATGTGCTGTATATGTGGTGCATGTACTGTATATGTGGTGCATGTACTGTATATGTGGTGCATGTACTGTAAATGTATGTATGCACTGTATATGTGGTGTATGTACTGTAAATGTATGTATGCACTGTATATGTGGTGCATGTACTGTATATGTGGTGCATGTACTGTATATGTGGTGCATGTACTGTATATGTGGTGCATGTACTGTAAATGTATGTATGCACTGTATATGTGGTGTATGTACTGTAAATGTATGTATGCACTGTATATGTGGTGTATGTACTGTAAATGTATGTACATACTGTATGTGTGTACATACGGATGCGTGTGTATTTATACACTATATGCTTGTGTACATATGGATGTGTGTGCATATACATATATACATATATATATACACACACATGCAGTATATATATATATATATATTATATATATATATTATATATAATTAAGAAACACTGGGCACTCTTCAGGATTCAGGGGTTAAAACCTGCAGTGGCCTGCTATAATATTGGTCTAGATCATAATATCGAAAAATCAGGAAAAATGCGGCACTCACCAGAGATGATCTTGTGTCCTTTATTCACATATACATGTTAACGTACATGCGGTTAAAACAAGTGCGAGGAGGGGGAGAGGAGACGGCGGACTTATATATATGTATATGCACACACATCCACATGTACCTTAACATGTATATGTGAATAAAGGACACAAGATCATCTCTGGTGACTGCCGCATTTTTCCTGATTTTTCAATATATATATATATAATGTATATGTGTGTACAAATATAATGTATGTGTACATATGGACGTGAGTGTGTGTATATATAATGTATGCTTTTACATATGGATGTGTGTGTACACATAATGGATGTGTGAGTACATATAATGGATGTGTGTGTACATATAATGTACCGGTATATGTGTACATATGGATGTGTGTATATTTATATAATGTATGTGTGTGCACATATGGATGTGTGTGTGTGTGTGTGTATATATATATATATATATATATATATATATATACATATACATACTGTATGTGTGTACATATGGATGTTTGTGTGTGTACACTCCACAGTACCACTTCTCCTGTCCTGTATACAGGGTGTAATCCTCAGTATCTGTATTATTCTGTAGATATATATACTGCACAGTACCACTTCTCCTGTCCTGTATACTGGGTGTAATCCTCAGTATCTGTATTATTCTGTATGTATACATTGCACAGTATCACTTCTCCTGTCCTGTATACTGGGTGTAATCCTCAGTATCTGTATTATTCTGTATATATACACTGCATAGTACCACTTCTTCTGTCCTGTATACTGGGTGTAATCCTCGGTATCTGTATTATTCTGTATATATACACTGCATAGTACCACTTCTTCTGTCCTGTATACTGGGTGTAAATCCTCAGTATCTGTATTATTCTGTAGATATATATACTGCACAGTACCACTTCTCCTGTCCTGTATACTGGGTGTAATCCTCAGTATCTGTATTATTCTGTATGTATACATTGCACAGTATCACTTCTCCTGTCCTGTATACTGGGTGTAATCCTCAGTATCTGTATTATTCTGTATATATACACTGCATAGTACCACTTCTTCTGTCCTGTATACTGGGTGTAATCCTCAGTATCTGTATTATTCTGTATGTATACACTGCACTGTACCACTTCTCCTGTCCTGTATACTGGGTGTAATCCTCAGTATCTGTATTATTCTGTATGTATACACTGCATAGTACCACTTCTCATGTCCTGTATACTGGGTGTAATCCTCAGTATCTGTATTATTCTGTATGTATACACTGCACAATACCACTTCTCCTGTCCTGTATACTGGGTGCAATCCTCAGTGTCTGTATTATACTGTATATATACACTGCACAGTACCACTTCTCCTGTCCTGTATACTGGGTGCAATCCTCAGTATCTGTATTATACTGTATATATACACTGCACAGTACCACTTCTCCTGTCCTATATACTGGGTGTAATCCTCAGTATCTGTATTATTCTGTATATATACACTGCACAGTATCACTTCTCCTGTCCTGTATACTGGGTGTAATCCTCAGTATCTGTATTATTCTGTATGTATACACTGCACTGTACCACTTCTCATGTCCTGTATACTGGGTGTAATCCTCAGTATCTGTATTATTCTGTATGTATACACTGCACAATACCACTTCTCCTGTCCTGTATACTGGTGCAATCCTCAGTGTCTGTATTATACTGTATATATACACTGCACAGTACCACTTCTCCTGTCCTGTATACTGGTGCAATCCTCAGTATCTGTATTATACTGTATATATACACTGCACAGTACCACTTCTCCTGTCCTATATACTGGGTGTAATCCTCAGTATCTGTATTATTCTGTATATATACACTGCACAGTATCACTTCTCTGTCCCGTTGTCAGAGAGTTGGTATTGGACTTCGGGATTTTCAGCATTTAAATATTGTTTAAATTGATGATCCCCAATATGAGAGTCATCACTTATTTTCTGTACAGGTGATGACTTTCTCTTCGCTGTGGATCTGACAGCTGGGACCCCACAATCGTGAGAAATGTGGCTTTGAAGAACACCATGTGAATGGAGATGCGATTGATTATTCCCTCTTCTGCACCATTCACATGTGGCTCTTCAGATAACGACTTTAAGAAAGTGATGAGGCCACGACAATGTAAAATCAAATTTCACTGATCGGGGCTGATGGGTGTTATAATATGTGGGCTGGTGCGGTTTGTTTTCCAGGGCTGCTTTTTAGTCCCAGTCCGGCCCTGATTGCGGGACTAAGGGTTTGTGGGCCCGAAACGTTGCCATGTTTTGTGCCTTATGCTGGATTAAAGAAGCATTTTTTACATCACCTTTGGAGTGCTGCGACCATTCTTATAGTTGTCTGTCTATCTATCTATCTATCTATCTATCTATCTATCTATCTATCTATCTATCTATCTATCATTTATCTACTCTACCATTGCTCATCTTTTACAAATAAAATACCATCCATTTCCTTATCATGCATTTTTTTCAAGTTCGTGTCACATGAATGTCCCACTCGTACACGCAGACAGCACAAGGTTAGCATATGGATGGCACACAGCTGTCACATACATACACATGGATGTAAACTCATGGATATACATTTTGCCCAATTCTATATCAAGGCATCATCATTTGAATCTAAGTTCCGACGCAGCAGCACTAGCGCAGTATTTTTCAGAGCAGTGTGACTGCGCACGCACATTCTATGTGCTCTTGGTACTTATTAACTTACTGACATGCGGGTTTCCCTTGCACAATGCGCATGCGTCCGTATCTGGCACAATTCAGTTGAGCTCGAATCATGTGACTGAGGGGTGCTGGATTGCATACTGAGGACATTTCCGGATCTGGAGCAAACTTCCAGAATGCCACACGGACAGCATGCGGCAGATTTAAACAGGTCTTTCTCAACATGTATTCATCTCCTAATTATTGTGGGCATCTCAAATAGACCACAGCAACATTAAGTGCCAGCACTTTATTGTCCCCTGATGAAGCCATCCGTGCAATAAACGTGGGGTCCTTCCACACCACGTTCCTTCTCCCTCTACAGTAGGTCCATTACAGGTCTTACTATTTCTACACCCCTATCTCAAGGACAGGTTGTATCAGTGTACTGGGTCTATATATTTTACTTTATGCATGTGTAAGGGCTCATTGCCTTATGGGATGGTCTAGTCTGTTTCTATTCATTATATTGGCTTGGTGTTGTATTCCTGCCATATGTTTACATATGTATATATGTTCTTGACAGATAGGCCATATCCGCTTTACTCCTGCATTAGGAAGTCCTGCCTCTGCTTTGTATATTGTTAACCTTATCTGGAGATATTATTATAGAATAGTTTTGGAGAATGTTTTCCACCTGTGCACATTGTGATCTGTTGGAGAGGGTTGGTTTTCGGGTGTGCATTAGGAAGTCCTGCCTCTGCTTTGGTTTTCGGGTGTGCTTGCATATTCTGGCACTTTATGCATTTGAAATGTTTTTATTTGCTTGCTTTGTTCTGTGATATGTCTAATAAATATTTGTCTATTTTGCTAATATAATGTCTTGAGTGATCCCATTTTTTCATACACACTAGTTGATTCTCTTTTTCATGTTTCTGTAATCTTGAACTGCATCCTCATTTTGGTTAATTTTCTGCCATGTTTATGGATATGCCACAGGCTGAAAAATCTTTGGATAAATTAAATGTTATCTGGTTTGAAGTCAGGGAGAATTTAAACAGGGCCACAGGGTGGTCAAGCCTCAGCTGCTAATAAGAGACGTTCTACGGACCCAAGCTTTGGAGTTGGGGACAAAGTATGGGTTTCCACGAAAAAAAAAGTTTCTTCTGCCAAGCTGGGTCCCAAGTTCATTGGGCCATATAAAATTATCAAGGTTATCAACCCAGCAGCTTTCCATCTGAAACTTCCTCCATCCTTTAAGCTTCCCAATGTGTTCCATAAGTCCCTCCTCAAGCTATATCATTCAACTGTTCACCAGTCAAAAGTCCCCCCTTCTGTTCTAGTAAAAGGTCATTTGGAGTATAAGAGCCAGAGAATCCTTGATTCTTGTGTGGTAAGAGATTCTGTGCAGTATCTGTTATATTAAAGTGGTTATGGCCCAGAGGAGAGATCCTTGATTCCAGCACGTAATACCCATGCCAAACACCTGATAAGGAATTTTAATCTGTATTTTCCTGATAAGCCTGGTTTTAAGGGTCCAGAGGCCCCTCATAGAGGGGAGGGGGTACTTTCACATCCCCTAAATCTGCTCTTGTAACTTTTGCCTTCACTACTAGTCCAATGCTTGTTCACTCCAAAGGTGGTGCTGGTGATAGAGGAGTCTGACTGTGTGGATGTTTTTGTATGGCTGCCCAGCTGGGGTCATTAACTCCTGGCTTCAGCCAATTAAGAATTATTACACTCTATTTGTATCTTCAGTCTGTTCTTGCTAGTTGCCAGAAATACTCACTAATTCACTTGTATCCTGCTTAGTATTATTGATTTTCCAGATTGATCTCTGCCTGTTTTTGTTTGATTCTGCAGCCTGAAGATTCTGCACTTTTCTAACCTCTCGGCTTTGACCCTGCTTGGTAATTTTTCTATTCTGAACTGCATCCTATCTATAGGCAGCAACCCCCTGGACCTTGCAGTAAAGCCAGATCCCTTTATAAGTGTTAAAGGGTGTCACGGTATCTCAGGGTTCTGGCTGACGGTGCAGTTTGCATTTAGTCTGTCCAGGATTCCCCTTATTACCTGTAACTCGGACAGATGTTATACGGTAGTAGCACTCTGAGAGGAGCAAATCTGGATGAGGGAAAGGAGCTCAATACATTTCCCATACTGAGACAGCAATCAGCCAAGTCAGGGAGGATGATGATTCTAAGCAGTACTTGGGAACAGTCACATGATGACATGAAGGTAATATCATCATTAAAGGAGGGGAGGTGTCATCTCTTCAATAGAGGTGAGCCAATGTTATTCACAAAAAAGATCCTGCTTTGCTTCTTTTGCAATCAGCAAGGGAGCAGGTAATGCCACAACAGCTCATGATGTAGAAAGCTCTATAGTGCCTAAAATGTCAGGTCATGGTGAAAGTGAATCCTATGTGCACTCATCTCAGGAATGGAAATTCCATACTGCTGACTCACAACTGTTTTATACAATGCAGGCTGTGCAGAAGCAAAACAAGCAGTGAACTTCGGGAACAAATTGATTGATGGTGGGTTTACACGCTCATGTATCTGAAACTATATCATTTGGAATGTTACGTGACTGCGATCATTTCGACATCATTAGTGCGTTGTCAAAAGCAAGGATATCGTTAACGATGTGCAATTTGGCAACGGCCTGCGTCGTTCATTACAACTTTGTGAACGATTGGATAAAGTGCAGGAATAGGAGATTCAGAACGATATCGTTCTCTTGGTGTCACACTGAACGATGCTGCACTTTGCTGGTGCATTAATTGGACGACGAACACTAAAAGTGAGGTCCTGAGCACACTTTTGAGATGTCCGATGCAATGATTTTTCCTTCAAATATCCTGCGTTTACACGCAACGATGCAAGAACGATATCGTTTGAACGATGTCAAAAGCGTGACGTTTTAAACGATATTGTTTCAGATATCTGAGCAGGTAAACCAACCATAAGAACAATGGTACTTCATCAGCACAAGAAGTGACATCAACTGGTCACATGGAAAAAGTAAACTTGCCAGCAATATGAGTGTCACACAACTATGTGGAATAACCTTAGGAATTTGGTAGTGTGGAGCAAGACTCTGACAAGGTATAAAGATAAAACTCTGCATTTAACACATGTGAAAACAGTTCAAACAGTGCAGGTGCAGCAAATGTGGCGCCCCACTGTTAAGGCGTCACAGTTGGGGTACTGCACCCATAAATGAGTGTGCGGATACCCCTGTTACAGTGGAATGTAGTGTTTGTAGAAGGACCCCAGCCCTCCCACACACCCACCTAAAAAATATTAATCAGGGGAGCACACAAAGGGTAATAACATCTATTTTAAGTATCGTCACAGTATCCCCAATCTGTTAGACTCACCTGGTGAAGTTGTGTGAGTCACAACAATCTGGGACCGCAAGATGAAAATTGTGGCCGTCGCTGGTACTCCGCTGGATAAACAGGATTTCAGGATAAAAATCAATCTACTTTAATGAGCTTTAATGCCTTGATGAAGTGGCTGGTTGGCCACGAAACGCGTAGGCTTGGCTCATTAAAGTAGATTGTGGTGATAATCTGCTGTGGATCTCGTTCTTTGGTCAGCGTGGTTAAAAAGCCCGGCTCCTGTTTTTTATCCTGAAATGTCCAGGGCAGGGGACCGAGAGGCAAGAGAGGCAGCAGCCATTGCATGAGCTGTAGAGGAGGTCCTGCAGCAAAACCACCTGTGCAGACCCAGGAGGCAGGGGTTCAGACAGATGAGCCCATGGACCTGCCAGCAGGCCCTACCAACGCCCTGCAAGTCCGGGATGTGGCTGATTCCAATCAGAAACCGGACATTGTCGTCAAGGCCGAGGAAGTGGGCGATGACTCGACCGATTCCGTGCAGGAGGATCCCGACGAGGACGACCCGGACTACGGCTCAGGAGACACTGGAGGCGACACCCCAGAGACAATGTGGTGGAGTACCTGCGAGTACCAATGGGGGGCCCCGCAAGGGCTCTGCGCCAACATCAATGCTGTGCCAGATACCCTGGCAACCAGCCCTCCTCCCCGGCATACTCTCCCCAGGTCAGCGCTCCCCAGAGCAGCGAGGAGGATAAGGCAGCCCGACAATTCCACTGGGAGGAGTGGTGGTGACTTGTGATGCGGTGCCACCATGCGAGAGATGAAGCCCGTCTACAACCCCTGTTACCTGCTGAACTAAGAAAGAAAGGTACTGTTGTGTAGTTCCGCTATAGGGACGGGTGGGGGTTTATACGTGTAGCAGGTATAAAGGACGACATTTTCATTGGGCGACGTGATGTGGAGCACCATCTACACCGCGGTAACCTGGACTGGGACCTTTACCGGGGAGACCAGGTCAATTATGAGCAGCATGCGGGACCTATGGGATGGTTTGCCATCTAAGTAGCCCGTCTCTAAGTAACTGCCAAAGTTATTAAAAGAAAATCACCTAGAATGTACATAGCTCATTCATCTTGCCTTTTTTGTTTTTTTTTCTTGAATATTGTGTCCTTTTTATCCCTTTGCCCCTTTTTTGAGCCTCATAAACTTTCATGAGAATTCCAACCCTTCCAACCTATTACATAATAATGTTTAATCCAAAGTGGCCCAGCGGTGATAATACACACTGAACTGTGCGGGACAATAGTTAGCGCTGGGCCCACGTAGTTACCAGTCCCCGTGAGGCCGAAGAATTCAAAGTTAATAATGTTTATATATATATATATATATATTTTGCAACGTTCTAAGTTTAATGCCTCCCATAAAGGGATGAAACAGAATGCTTGAAAAATGTAAATATGTTACCTGTTATTGATTAATGAAAAAAAGAAAATTTCACTTTACCGGTACCCCAGTTAACCAAACTCTCGGATGATTGTATTCCACTAAGGGGGAATGTGGCGCCCCACTGGTCAGGCATCACAGTTGGGGTACTGCACCCATAAATGAGTGTGCGTATACCCCTGTTACATGGAATGTAGGGTTTGTAGGAGAATCCCATCCCAGCACTCCCACACATCCACCTAGGCAGATGATAAGGGCCCATACCCTAAGGGGGGAGTTAGGGGAGGAGGGAGGTAGCAGAATGGGGGATTATAAGTTTGCCTTGAGGAATGAAGGAGTACGGGAGGCCTAAGAGAAAGAAGGGGACTCCGAGAGAGGGGGCTTGCAGAGAGAGAAAACAGGCAGCCCAGACTGAAGGAGGGGACCCCCCGAATCGGAGCGACCATACTCCGGGCGGGAACCCTGGTCCATACACCAGAGTGCCTGTTCCGAAGATGCGGCACAGGGAGTTCAGCCCCCGAGCCATAACATCGGAGGTCGCGGGTCTGTTTATCGGCCCCGACATCATGTCAGAAAGGAAACCAGTCACACCAGGATAACCCACCGGGGTCGAGATCCAGTGCAGGAGAGAGGAGAGAGGGAAGCTGGGATACTCAGGAACAGGCAGTTCCCGGACAGGCAGTAGCAGCAGGACACGGGTTAGAGACAAGGAAGTCATACCATGGGAGACTCCAAGAGACCCTGCAGCCCAATGTGATTACCCGGCTGGCTACCCTTACTTAACAATGGTTGTCTTCTGTGAACTGTTCCACCACCAGCATCTTTCCAGTAAAGTACCCGGGTAGAGTGACAGAGTCTTCGCGTAATTATTTTCCATTGCACTGCAAATTGCTTATCTTCATCACCAGCACTTTTATTACTACAAGTTGTCCTGCCCCGGAGGGCCAGCTCTACCTGTAGGGAGCTGTACCATCTCGGCTGCGGTACCATCGCCTTCCAGAGATCTGAAGTGGCACTGGTGCTACATCATCAGAATCTGCGGGTGGCGTCACAATAGACTTATAAACATTTATTCCCATTTCAACTATCCCTTTTCAGTTGACCACCAGGGCCACGAGTCTGGGTAGGCCACCAGTGACATCCCTACTGCAGCAGAGGGCCCAGATACCCGAGTCCCCATACCCTGGGCTAGTCAAAAACATATAGCAGAGTTCATAAGTCAAGTAAGGCTAGGTCCACATCACACTCTCATCAGCTTCTACAATGTGCCTGAATGGCTGCGCTTGTCATCATCATTAACGCATCATAACATCAGCGTTTACTAGCGTTAACGTTGCCATAGTGATGCATGGGCGAGCAGATCACAAGAGCATTAAAAAGCAGGCACAAAAGTGCTTGCATTTGAAAATATGCAGTTTTGTAAGCGCACAGCTAAATGTTTACAAAACTGCATACTTTCAAACGCAAGCATTTTTGTGACTGCTTTTGAATATGGTTGTGATCAGCTCACCCATGCATCACTATGGCAACATTAACGCTGATGTTATTATGCGTTAATGATTATGGCAAGCACAGCCGTTAAGGCAGATTGCAGACGCTGAGGAGAATGTGATGTGGACCTAACCTAAGGCTAGGGTCACATTTGGCATTTAATTTTTCTGCCTTTTAAAAACTGATTCCGTTTTTGCAAAACGCCATTTTTGCTTCTAAAAAACGCTATGCATTAATGCATTCATTAACAGATGGTACCTATATGTACCATGCATTAACGGATGCGTTTCCCATAGGGCCCCATGTTAAAAAAAACGGTATGCGTTTTTTTAATGCACCCAAAAACGCTGCTAGCAGGGTTTTTGGGTGCAGTAAAAAAGCACATAGTGTTTTTTAGCAGTGCATTTTGACACTGCATTTTTTGCATGGGAGTTTATGGATCTGTTAAAACCATCCGTTTTTCACAAATTCTAAGTTGAAAAACTGATGGTTTTAATGCATCCAGGGCTCAAGTGTGATGCTACGCTAAGGCTAGGATCACACTACCTACATAGCGCTAACACTATGCACTTCAGCAGAACACTGTCCCATAGCATCCCATTATTTACCTTGACAGTGGCCGCCCACGGAGCTGCTCGGCGGCCACTTTTCAGAAGTGCACAGGAAACGCTGCCCAGTGTTTTCCTGTGTACTGAGGAAAAGCGGCCGCCCAGCAGCTCTGTGGGCGGCTGCTGTCAAGGAAAATAATGGGTTGCTATGGGGCAGCGTTCTGCTGAAGTGCATTGCATTAACGCTATGCGCTTCAGCAGCAAATGTCTAAGTCTTTAGCGCATCACCGTTAAAATCAGCTATGTAGGTAGTGTGACCCTAGCCTAAGTCACAGTTCATTCAGTGATGCCAAGCGGAAAAGTCTCACAGTTCACACCTGAAGTGGCCATATAACAGAACAGTCTTATAAGCAATAGTTCACACCTAGAAAGGCTTGTAAACGTTAAGTCTTTGAGGACACATCCCTGGACAGAATGCAGTGCAGAGAAGCTGAGTGCAAGTCCCAAATAGTCCAGAGCACTCTAACTGCAATTCACATAAACAAGCAGAAAGGCTGCAATGGAGCTTTTAGTACAAACTGAGCATGCATGTATAGAAACAAGCTCGAGATAGAGAAAAACCCTTGGCAGAGGCCCCTGATGCTGAGAGACAAACAGAAGCAGTGAAGTTCAGCAGAGAATCTGACTGCATGAAAGTAGAAAGAGCCGTCCCAGAATAGCTGGAGATGAAGCACAACTGGAGAAGCATTGAGGAAGCCAGAGAATAACAAAATACTCAATAAAGTCCTTGAAGTCGGACTAGAGTTTAAATAGGAGAGCGTAAACACATGGGCAGGACGAGGTAGCAGGCAACATCTTTGAAAAGAGTGAGGACACAAAGGAGGTGATCTGGAAAAGCCATAATCCTGATAATTTCTCCTCCTTCTCATTGTAATTTTTCCAGAAGCTAGGCCATGTACTCATGTAGCGCCTGGTCGCTATCATCATAATCTTCAACTCTATCTGCATCTCTATTTAGTTCTTTCCTGCTTTTTTATCAGACCATCAGATACTGTATGTGTGGCCAGGAAACAACATGTGCCCAGCCATCTGCTTGTGTACCAACTCAACTCCAACATGGTAAAGTTCATGTTGCCATACTAATTTGGGGAAGCTGGTGAATTTGAATTTTAAATGTTTTGCTCATTTCTATTACTGGCATAAGGATTCTTTGCTGGTGACCTATCTCCAGAGTGAACAAAACAATCAAACGTTGAAATTCAACATGTCTATTTATCTTTTCCCCATGCATCTGCTTGGGTAAAATTGAGATGTCCCCATACACATAAGGTAGTCATCCGATGCCACAAAATGAGGGCCTTTACTCTGACTACAAAGGCAGAATATACAGACTATAATGCCAATAGTTAGTTACACTTACCCAATATTGAATGAAAAATTATGAATCATCTCCTTTCATTAATGGCTATAGCATCCTATTATCATCCTTGCAGTTACGTCATGGTATTATTTAAATCCTATCTACAGGATATGTGCACCCTGCTCATTATCTATGTACCTGCCATCAATCCTGAATGCCTAAAATAGCAATAGTGCGTAATCAGCTAAATTTGTTCCTATAAAAATGCTGAGTTACTCTTCTGTGACATGTGCCATCGCAAACTTGGTTGGTTAACGCAATACAAGCAAAGCTTATACTGTATATTAAATCATGTGGAGACTTGATTCTCAGATCTTGGTAAGGATCAACTCGTAATAACATTATTAATAATGATTAGTTATAGGACAAAAATACAAAAGATTCAACAATGCTGCAAAATTGTCATGCAATAAACAAACACACTAATGTTCTCATTTTTAAAATAGTAATAATGTCGCTGTGGATTTTTCCCACTTTATGAAGCTTGGAGTTTTATTCATACTAGTGCATCTCAATAAATTAGAATATCATCAAAAGTAAATTTATTTCACTAATTCAATACATGAAGTGAAACGTAACGGTATATTATATATCCAAAGAGAAGTAGAAAACTGGGCACCAACAGGTTAATGTGATTGCTGTGTAGTGCACCTATAATCACCTCCAACTCAGCAGGTGTTACAGGCTTCAAAAGCATTCAATGTTAGGGCCGCTTTACACACACCAACTTCTGTGACCAACTTCTGAACAGATCTCTGGTTGCAGTGAAATCATGGACACATTGTTACATTTTGTGGCTGTGTACAATGGAACAATGTGTCCATGATTTCACTGTAACCAGAGATCTGTTCAGAAGTTGGTCACAGAAGTTGGTGTGTGTAAAGCGGCCTTATCCAAGTGTAGATAGAAAGGGAAGGGCACTCACCATTAGCTGATTATGTCCTTTATTTCATCTTATTTCCTCTTATTGCATCGATAAGGATGAATACAGCGGGAGAGGGATTTGGGGTCGGCTGACGACGGCTCGCCGTTTTGCGGTTCCTGCCGCATCAACGGGTTCAGTCACTGGACCCGTTGAAGCGGCAAGTGCTGCGAAACGGCGAGCCGTCGTCTGCCGACCCCAACTCCCTCTCCCCGCCTGATTTGTCTATGCTAAGGGCTGCTTCACACTGCGGCGTGATCCGGTCCGGGCTGTCTGGGATGACCCAGACAGCCGCGGACCGGATCAGCACACAGGACTGGGGAGCTAATATGCCCTCCGGTCCGTGTGCAGTGCATGCAGCTGCAGCCGCTGACAGGTCAGGACAGCGGCGCCCGCGGTCCTGACTTATCAGCAGCGGGAACTGCGTGCGCTGCACACACGGACCGGAGGGCATATTAGCTCCCCAGTCCTGTGTGCTGATCCGGTCCGCGGCTGTCTGGGTCATCCCGGACAGCCCCAGACCGAATCACGCCGCGGTGTGAAGCCGCCCTAACACAAAGCGAGATGAAATAAAGGATTTCTTGGCATCTAAAAGGGTGAGTGCCACTTTTCTTTTTCTACTTGTGGATGAATCTTCATTTTCTTATTGAAGCGTGCAACACCTGCCAGCTGGAGGACACCAAGGTAGCTGTATACCTCCATAGATATACCTGTTGGTGCCCGGTGCATATCCTTCTTGCATATAAAATATATGTGCTTCACTTTATGTATTGAATTACTGAAATAAATATATTTTTTGATGATATTCTAATATATTGCGATGCACCTGTAGATTCCACTTTTTTTTTTTCTGTTGATCCATTCAACTAATTTTGATATACTGCTGATTTCACCAATATTTTAAATTAGTACATGGGTAGTAATGAGCGAATCTGGAAAGTGTAGCGCTAAGGCTAGGGTCACACTTGCGACATGCATCTGCCAAAATGATGCGTTTTTTCATATGCAAATGTGTAAAAACTGATGCATTAACGCACCCATAGACTGCAATGCAAAAAACGCATTGCCAAATTGCATTGCATTTGGCGCTATGCGTTTTTTGTAGCGCACATCATAACGTAGTCTGCAGCATTTTTGGTCCGTTTTGGGAAATGGATGCGTTAATTTAACATTGGAGTCTATGGCAAACACATCCATTAACACATAGTACATGTATGTACCATGTGTTAACAGATGTGTAAACGCATGGTACATACATGTACCATGTATTAACGCATCTATTAATTTAGGCAACATAAATGCACATATGTTTTTGAACACAAGGACAAAAACATGCATCCTTTAACGCATCCGCCAAGCGGATGCCACAACCCAAGTGTGACCCTAGCCTAAGTCTATGTATATGAATTTATAGGCCCAGTTCACATGTAAGACTGGGCTGCGTTTGCTTTTCTATGCGTTTTTACCGCTAAAAACACATCTAAACCTTGAGCCTTCGGTGTAGAGTCATCACCTCTGGGCCTCCTCTTGAAGTTTTGGACTGGCCCCCATCTCGGAGTCTATTGCTCTCTGGGCCTCCTCGATACTACATGGGGGCCTTAGGGGAACTATGACGGGGTTGCCACGACCTCTAAAGAGGTGCAGGCTGTCCGATTTCTGCAGTTCGGGAATGAACACCCGCACCTCTGGGCCGGCTTCCGGTCGACTAACCCTCCTGGTTCGGTATTACTGGGTCCAGGTTCGGGTGCACCTGCAATCCCTGGTGCACCTTGGGTCCCTTCAGTTCCCGGACCACCTCTATGGAGGTGCCCTCAAACGACTTTCTCCAACTCCTCACTCACTTTCCCGCTCTCCACTGTACCACCTAAGCTCCTCCAACCAGGACCGATTCCCTAGCAACAGATTAACCTTATTGGTCCCCTGATCTAAAGTGTGTGGATGCATGTGTGGGTCCCATACAAACATCCCAGTCCCTGGTCACAGGGATATTACACACTCTGGTCTGGGTGCAGTACCCCTCCATGGTGCACCGACCAGTGGAGATGCCACACATGTATTCAGGCTGCACAGATTCAAATGGTTTGCAATGGAAGAACAAGAAGATGACGGAGAAAGAACTATTGGATGACCGGGCACAAGCGAGACAGTATTTTTTATTTTTTTGCTTTCTTTTGTTTTTTCTACCTCTCCATAATAAAGCTAATTACATATTTCTAGACTGTGAAAATATTTAGGACAAGGACTGATATGGCTGATGATAGTCTTTGCCTAACACTGTGGAATATATTAGTTTTCTGAAGGTAATATGTGCAATTTAAATAAAAAGTTGCCAATATACGGTAATAATGAAAGACATTAACACCCTGTTTACACTCTTTTTTTTTATAAACTAGTATGCTTCACAGTACACAAGGTTCCTATGGGTTCCTAAATTAAACAAGGTTGTTTATACTAATAATCATAAAACTTATCTACAAAAAAATGATGGAAATGAGAAAACGTAGAAACCGTCCAGTTTGTGTGACACCATAGGATGGATTAGAGTGTCAGTATTCATGCATAACAAGTCATAGATGTACAATGTTTTAGCTGTAGGCTGTAATGTTTCATGCAATATTATATATTTTTTGCATTCAGGTTTATCTTTTATAAATCTGGACTGATGTCCTGGGTCTAGATGTTACTTATCTGATTCCATGTCATTGAAAATTTACAGAGTTAATTCTGTCCTTGTCCTCCCAGTGTGATCACATTTACATAAAAATCCTGAGAAAGATTATGATCAAAGGAAAGCAGTAGATTTATTCTCTATGCAATTACTACTGCACTAAAAGCAATGAGGGGATCCCTTCCTATTTCATTTGTGACAATAAATCTCATTCTTCAAATATGGATCATTTTTTTATGTAACAAATAAATATTGTAATAAAAAGATTATTTATTATCCTATATACACATAACACAAATAATACTGACTATAATAATAATTAATCTCATGTTGTATCACTGTTATCATTTTAAGTATAATATATTATATATATATAAACAATAACAAAATAAGGCTAGGGTCACACATGCATATTTCACTTGCTTTTTTTGAGACCTGCGCTTTTCTAAAAACTCATGTAAAAACGCACCCATAGGCCCCCATGCAAAAAACACATGCCCCAATAGCAAAAACGCAAGCCTAAAGTGCCATGCATTTTTGGCATAGTTTTTGCACTTAAGTGAGGCGCTTACTTGAAAAACGCATGCAAAAACGCATGGCACTATTTAGTGTCATATAAAAACGCGCAGGGCCCCATGTTAAAAAAACGCATGCGTTTTTAAAAGCGCACCAAAAAACGCAGTTTGCAGTATTTTTTGGAGCTGATTCAAAAACGCATGGAAAAACGCAGGGTGTCAAAAAATACCATAAAAAAAAACATGCAGAAATGTAAAAAAGCATGGAAAAACGCATGCACTTTTTTAAGGCCAAAAAAAAAGCATGGCATGTGTGACCCTAGCCTAATAGAGGACATTGGGAATTCCACCTCACACTCAAAGGTGGCAATCCTCTGGCCTGTGGGCAGATTCCCAGGGACCGCAGTGCATGGACCCGCAGCTACATTTTGACTGCACCAACGTTTTATATCCTTGATGCACTGTGAGCACGCACACGCAACGTTCATTACTGAATGCTGCAGCCCATGCATTGAAGGATTATGTCCTGATACTGGACAGTGCCAGTGTCAGGACACACTTTGTGGGTGGAATTAGTGTGTGATGTTCTCCAGTCCCACAGATGAAGATAGAAGCATCCACAGCCCCAGTGTCCCCTACGATTTATGTGTAGTGTGGCATGGGGCGAGAGTCATGGGCGCCCCAGCACACTGAATGAAAACCATGGACCAGGCTAGATATGTGGACTTGTGCTGTGTAGGCCATACCTCTTAGGATTGTCTTTACCTTAAGCAGGCCAACACCAGCCAACTGAGATGAAGATCTAATATATAATTGCCGTAGCGCACTTCCGTCACATTCGGCGCTACTTCCATCGTCGTGGACGTGGCTGCCAAAGTGACGGAAGTGCGTTAGGGACACACACACACACACACACTTACACCACACACACACACACACACACACACACTCCAGTATACTTACCCCGCCGCCATCCCGCTACACCGCTCCCGCCATGGCTCCGCCCACCTCGCGGGGCTCCCGCCATGGCTCCGCCCACCTCGCGAGACTCCCGCCATGGCTCCGCCCACCTCACAGGACTCCCGCCATGACTCCGCCCACCTAGCCTCCGCTGACCACAGAGCCTCCTTCCTGTGCTGACCACTCGACCACAGAGCCTCCTTCCTGCGCTGACCACAGACCCGCCGTCCTCTGCTGACCACAGAGCCTCCTTCCTGCGCTCACCACTCTGCCTCCTTCCTGACCACAGAGCCTCCTTCCTGCGCTGACCACTCGACCACAGAGCCTCCTTCCTGCGCTGACCACAGAGCCGCCGTCCTCTGCTGACCACAGACCCACCGTCCTCTGCTGACCACAGACCCGCCGTCCTCTGCTGACCACAGAGTCCCCGTCCTCTGCTGACCACTGAGCCTCCATCCTGTGCTGACCACTGACCCTCCATCCTGTGCTGATCACTCAATCCTGTGCTGACCACTCAGCCGCCGTCCTCTGATGATCACAGAGCCACCGTCCTCTGCTGACCACAGAGCCGCCGTCCTCTGCTGACCACAGAGCCGCCCTCCTCTGCTGACCACAGAGCCGCCCTCCTATGCTGACCACAGAGCCGCCCTCCTCTGCTGACCACAGAGCCGCCCTCCTATGCTGACCACAGAGCCGCCCTCCTCTGCTGACCATAGAGCCGCCCTCCTCTGCTGACCACAGAGCCGCCCTCCTCTGCTGACCACAGAGCCGCCCTCCTCTGCTGACCACAGAGCCGCCCTCCTCTGCTGACCACAGAGCCGCCCTCCTCTGCTGACCACAGAGCCGCCGTCCTTTGCTGACCACAGAGCCGCCGAACCTCTGCTGACCACAGAGCCGCCGTCCACTGCTGACCACAGAGCCCCCGTCCTCTGCTGACCACAGAGCCCCCTGTCCTCTGCTGACCACAGAGCCCCCGTCCTCTGCTGACCACAGAGCCCCCGTCCTCTGCTGATCACAGAGCCCCGTCCTCTGCTGACCACAGAGCCCCGTCCTCTGCTGACCACAGAGCCCCCGTCCTCTGCTGACCACAGAGCTCCAGTCCTCTGCTGACCACAGCCGCCGTCCTCTGCTGACACAGAGCCGCCGTCCTGCGCTCACCACTCTGCCTCCTTCCTGGGGCTCACCACTCTGCTTCCTTCCTGCGTGACCACTCTGCCTCCTTCTGCGCTGACCACAGAGCCGCCGTCCTCTGCTGACCACAGAGCCGCCGTACTCTGCTGACCACAGAGCCGCCGTATATAGTGCCAACCACTGAGCCACACAATACAGTGCCAACCACTGAGCCACCATATACAGTGCCAACCACTGAGCCACGTATACAGTGCTAACCACTGAGCCACCATATACAGTGCTAACCACTGATCCACTATATACAGTGCTAACCACTCAGCCACCATACAGTGCTAACCGCTGAGCCACCATATACAGTGCCAACCACTGGGCCACCGTATACAGTGCTAACCACTGAGCCACCATATACAGTGCCAACCACTGAGCCACCGTATACAGTGGTTACCACTGAGCCACCATATACAGTGCTAACCACTGATCCACTATATACAGTGCTAACCACTCAGCCACCATACAGTGCTAACCGCTGACCCACCATATACAGTGCTAACCACTGAGCCACCTTACAGTGCTAATCACTGAGCCACCATACAGTGCTAACCACTGAGCCACCATATACAGTGCTAACCACAGAGCCACCATATACAGTGCTAACCACTGAGCCACCATATACAGTGCTAACCACTGAGCCACCATATACAATGCTATCCACAGAGGCACCATATACAGTGATAACCACTGAGCCACCATATACAGTGCTAACCACTGAGCCACCGTATACAGTGCCAACCACTGAGCCACCATATACAGTGATAACCACTGAGCCAGCATATACAGTGCTAACCACTGAGCCACCGTATACAGTGCCAACCACTGAGCCACCATATACAGTGCCAACCACTGAGCCACCATATACAGTGCCAACCACTGAGCCACCATATACAGTGCCAACCACTGAGCCACCGTATACAGTGCTAACCACTGAGCCACCATATACAGTGCCAACCACTGAGCCACCGTATACAGTGCTAACCACTGATCCACTATATACAGTGCTAACCACTCAGCCACCATACAGTGCTAACCGCTGACCCACCATATACAGTGCTAACCACTGAGCCACCATACAGTGCAAACCACTGAGCCACCATATACAGTGCTAACCACTAAGCCACCGTATACTAGTGCCAACCACTCAGCCACCGTATACTCTGCTACCCACTGAGCCACCATATACAGTGCCAACCACTGAGCCACCATATACAGTGCTAACCACTGAGCCACCGTATACAGTGCTAACCACTGAGCCACCATATACAGTGCTAACCTCTGAGCCACCGTATACAGTGCTATCCACTGAGCCACCGATACTCTGCTACCCACTGAGCCACCATATACAGTGCCAACCACTGAGCCACCATATACAGTGCTAACCACTGAGCCCCGTATACAGTGCTAACCACTGAGCCAACGTATACAGTGCTAACCACTGAGCCACCGTATACTCTGCTACCCACTGAGCCACCATATACAGTGCTAACCACAGAGCCACCATACAGTGCTAACCACTGAGCCACCGTATACAGTGCTAACCACTGAGCCACCATATACAGTGCTAACCACAGAGCCACCATATACAGTGCTAACCACTGAGCCACCATATACAGTGCTAACCACTGAGCCACCATATACAATGCTAACCACAGAGGTCACCATATACAGTGCTAACCACTGAGCCACCATATACAGTGCTAACCACTGAGCCACCATATACAGTGCCAACCACTGAGCCACCGTATACAGTGCTAACCACTGAGCCACCGTATACAGTGATAACCACTGAGCCACCGTATACAGTGCCAACCACTGAGCCACCGTATACAGTGCTAACCACTGAGCCACCATACAGTGCTAACCACTGAACCACCGTATACAGTGCTAACCACTGAGCCACCGTATACTCTGCTACCCACTGAGCCACCTGTATACACACAATTCATTTCACCGCACTCCCCTAACTATTAGTAAATAAACTATATATGGATTCTAGACTACCCGATTCTTTAGAATCGGGCCGCCATCTAGTGAAGATATAATTACTGATAACTTTACTGGAGAAAGAGATTTCAGTGTCATTGGCTCCTGGATTTTAGTAAGGAACTAATGCATGTGATGATGTCAGCATTGATTACATCACAAAAGTGATGACACAATATGCACAATGTCAATAAAATTATGTCATGTTTCTAAGACCCGAGAAAAGTTGTCCATTCAAGAAAGACAATGACATAACAATGTATGCTGTAATTTATTACAGGATCCTACAGTTACCAAACGCAAATATGGCTAGCCCAAGGTGCATTTATTTAAGATTACATTGGTGTTGATACTATTGCAGTGATGTCATAGGTGATGATGTCATTATATAAAGACACAACAATCTTAATGGTTCAAAGAGGTAGTTTACAGTCAAACATTGTAAAATTGTGACACACAATCAAGCTAATTGAGTATTCCTAAGGGGGCCGTCACACGGAACGATATCTTGCCCGATATCGTTTAAGCGATCTCCTTTTTGATCGCTTAAGCGATATCGGGCAAGATATCGTTGCATGTAATCAAGCGATTTACGATGGTAAATCGCTTGATCGTGACATCGCTGATCTGAGGTTCGGTTCTCAGATCTAGCGATGAACGATGCAACGATCTGCATCATCGTGGTGTGTGACACCATGATGATCCATCTCCCAGCGACCGCCCTATGCTGGGAGATGGTAACTATGGTACACGTCGGTAACTAAGCGACGCGCGGCGCCTAGTTACCCGATGTGTACCATAGTAACGAGCGAGATCGCTGCTCCACATCGCTGGTGAGTCTGTCTTGTGTGACAGCTCACCAGCGATGTGAGCGATATTGTAAGCGATTGCGCGTGCACGTGATCGCTTACAATATCGCTAAAGATATCTGTGCGTGTGACGGCCGCCTAAAGGATACTATGGTAAAAAGGTTGTCCAGAATTACAAAATCATGGCAGCTTCCTACTGAAAAACAGCTTCTTACCTGGGATAAATTGCGACACTTGTGTGGTGTTGTGGGAAGAAAATAAGGATGCTTTTCTAATTCCATGTCTAAGGGTACTTTCACATCAGCGTTTTTTTGAAATCGTGGCAGATGCGGTGAAAAAAACGCATCTGCCGCGATTACCGCATAACCGCTGCACTTGCGGCACAGTTGCGGCAAGCCCCATACAATGTATATGCGGGCTTGCGGCAGGTGCGGCAAGTGCGGTATTGGCACTTGCGGCAGGTGCGGCCGTGAAAAAAAACGCGGCTGACCGCGTTTTTTTCGCGGCCGCACGTGCCGCAAGTGCAAAAAATACACTTGCCGCACCTGCTGCAAGCCCGCATATACATTGTATGGGGCTTGCCGCAACTGTGCCGCAAGTGCAGCGGTTATGCGGTAATCGCGGCAGATGCGGTTTTTTTACCGCATCTGCCGCGATTTCAAAAAAACGCTGATGTGAAAGCAGCCTAACTTGATACCCTCCAAAATATTGTCATGAAGTTAAACATAACCATCGACAGGGATAAAAAAACATAAGAAAATGTATACTTCTGGAATGTTCAGTCCGTTTTATACTGGGGACTAAAGGTAGCAAAAGTAATAACCATCTGCGGACACAAAATGCCTGGTACCAACCACGCCCCTACCTCAAAACCCCTGTGTGCTCTGAATACAATTATGCCTATACATTTCCTCTTGGTTAAAAAAGTGTCTAAACTGTGCCATCAGAAATTATGTGACACATGACTGCTCCTGAATACATCCCATCCGGAGCCTTCTAATTAATTAAATTGTAATAATACTCAAACTGTACCCTAAGAATAAAAGTGTGCTCCACATAGTGACCCCTGCATGAAAGTATGCTTACTCTATGTATGTAAATGTACTGAATGCAAAAAAGTATGCCTGGCACCCACTTAAGAATAAACCCAGCCTATCATTCAACTTAGCCAGGGCACAGCTTGTTGCTGGAAAGCAACCAGAGTAAAGGTGAGGCCAGCAAAACAGATGATAGGAAGAGACTTTTAATTAAATTTTATTTATATAGCGCCAACATATTCCACAGCATTTTACAATTGAGCATGGGGCAATGACCCGACAATAATGACAATATGAAATATTACATACAGATGATATGAAGAGCAAACCCAATATGGCTGGTATTGCACTGGAGCAGCCAGAGTAGACACAAAATATAGGGATGGGCGAATCTACTCGCTAGGACTCGTTACTCGGCGAGTAGTAAGGGACTCGCAGGACTCGGTACTCTGCGAGTTTCCCAGTGATTACTCGCAGGAGTCCAATGCAAATCAATATCAATCCTAGTTTTGTCAGAAACGCTGACAAAACTAGGATTGCCATTGTTTGCATTAGACTCGGCTACTGTGCCAGTGATAGCAGGGAAACTCGCAAAGTAACTGCTGTTTCTTTGCGAGCCGAGTCCAGCTGTCTTCTCTGTGCAGCTCCAGGGTCCTAGAGCCCGCCTGCTCACAGACATGATGTAGCAGTGCTGAGATTGTTCTCAGTCTGCTCATTCCCTGTGCATAGACATCTATATTTATGCACACGGGATGTAGCAGAGAGGACATCGCGTTTTGCACTACGTCGGACAGAAGAGGATTTTTTTAATTAAAGATGGAGTCCCTAATGGCTTTTTTTTTTTATTTCAAATAAAAAATTTTCTCTGTGTTGTGTTTTTTTAACCCTTTATTGGAGATTCTTAGTGGCTGGGTCAAACGTGGTCTGACATTAAGAATCTCTGGCTTAATACCAGCTTGTATAACAAAGCTGGTATTAACCCCTTTATTACCCAGCGTGCCACTGCCACCAGGGCCGCTGGAAGAGCGGGGTTCAGCGCCAGAGGATGGCGCTTCAATGAACGCGCCATCTTCTGGGGCGGCTGCGGGCTGCAATTTGCAGCGGGGGGTGCCCAGAAAGCTTGGGCATCCCTGCGCTGCGGATTCCAGCCCCCAGCTGCTTAGCTGTACCTGGCTAGACATAGAAATTGCGCGGAGCCCCACGCATTTTTTTTATTATTTAATGAATTTCAGAGTCAGAGTCTCAGAGTCAGAGTCAGAGTCTCAGAGTCGGAGTCGCCTCGGAGTCGGAGTCGCCTCGGAGTCGGAGTCTCCTCAGAGTCGGAGTCTCCTCAAAGTCGGAGTCGCCTCAGAGTCGGAGTCGCCTCGGAGTCGGAGTCGCCTCGGAGTCGGAATCGTCTCGGAGTCGTCTCGGAGTCGGAGTCGTCTCGGAGTCGGAGTCGTCTCGGAGTCGAGTCGGAGTCGTCTCGGAGTCGGAGTCGTCTCGGAGTCGGAGTCGTCTCGGAGTCGAGTCGGAGTCGGAGTCGTCTCGGAGTCGGAGTCGTCTCGGAGTCGGAGTCGTCTCAGAGTCGGAGTCGGAGTCGTCTCGGAGTCGGAGTCGTCTCGGAGTCGGAGTCGTCTCGGAGTCGAGTCGGAGTCGTCTCGGAGTCGGAGTCGAGTCGGAGTCGGAGTCGGAGTCGTCTCGTAGTCGGAGTCATCTCGGAGTCGGAGTCGGAGTCGTCTCGGAGTCGGAGTCGTCTCGGAGTCGGAGTCGTCTCGGAGTCGGAGTGGGAGTCGGAGTCGCCTCGGAGTCGGAGTCGTCTCGGAGTCGGAATCGTCTCGGAGTCGTCTCGGAGTCGGAGTCGTCTCGGAGTCAGAGTCGTCTCGGAGTCGAGTCGGAGTCGTCTCGGAGTCGGAGTCGTCTCGGAGTCGGAGTCGTCTCGGAGTCGAGTCGGAGTCGTCTCGGAGTCGGAGTCGTCTCGGAGTCGGAGTCGTCTCAGAGTCGGAGTCGGAGTCGTCTCGGAGTCGGAGTCGAGTCGGAGTCGGAGTCGTCTCGGAGTCGGAGTCGTCTCGGAGTCGGAGTCGGAGTCGGAGTCGTCTCGGAGTCGGAGTCGTCTCGGAGTCGGAGTGGAGTCGGAGTCGTCTCAGAGTCGGAGTCGTCTCGGAGTCCGAGTCGTCTCGGAGTCGAGTCGGAGTCGGAGTCGTCTCGGAGTCGGAGTCGTCTCAGAGTCGGAGTCAAAAAAATTCGTGGGGCTCTGCGCAATTTCTATGTCTAGCCAGGTACAGCTAAGCAGCTGGGGGCTGGAATCCGCAGCGCAGGGATGCCCAAGCTTTCTGGGCACCCCCCACTGCAAATTGCAGCCCGCAGCCGCCCCAGAAGATGGCGCATTCATTGAAGCGCCATCCTCTGGCGCTGAACCCCGCTCTTCCAGCGGCCCTGGTGGCGGTGGCACGCTGGGTAATAGAGGTTAGGGCCAGTTTTGTATTATCAGCTGGCCCTAAGCCCGAAATTTATGGCGGTCACGCCAATATTAGACATGACCGCCATGAATTTCTATTAAATTGTTTTAAAAAAAACACAACACAGAGAAATTTTTTTATTAGAAATAAAAAAAAAAGCCATTAGAGACTCCATCTTTAATTAAAAAAATCCTCTTCCGTCCGACGCAGTCCAAAACGCGATCTCCTCTCTGCTCATCCCTGTGCATAGATATAGATGTATATGCACAGGGAATGAGCAGACTGAGAACAATCTCAGCTCTGCTACATCCTCTCTGTGCACAGACATTCATGTCTGTACACAGGGAATGAGCAGACTGAGAACAATCTCAGCTCTGCTACATCATCTCTGTGCACAGACATTCATGTCTGTACACAGGGAATGAGCAGACTGAGAACAATCTCAGCTCTGCTACATCAGGCAGCAGGCAGGCTCTAGGACCCTGGAGCTGTGGCAGCCAGCACAGACCAGACAGGACTCTTATCTGTGCAAGTTTCCCAGCGATTACAGTTGCAAAGTAAACGAGTCCAATGCAAATAAATGGCAAAACTAGGATTGCTTCAGGCTGAAGCTTCCGAGACACATCTGCGATTTGTAAATCTCACACTACTCGCTATTACTCGCTTCCCCATTCATTAACATTGGACTCGCTAGACTCGCAACGAGTAGCGAGTCCTGTGCTCGGACTCGCTAGAGTCAAGCGATTCCGAGTAATTTAGGATTCGCCCATCACTAACAAAATACTAAAGCAGGGCCAGAATTTTGGACCAGAACTTAATAAGCAGAACAGGCAGGGAACACATGATCATGATTAGGCAGCAGACATCATCTTGAATAAGGGCAAGGAGACACAGAAGGTAAACTACAAAAGCTAAAATCCAAACACTAGTGAGAAGATTTCACATCATAAAGCATGAAGCTAATCAAGCTTAGCACCATGAAGGACTGCCACTATATTCAATTGTATCTGCAAACCTAAGTAGTCTTCATGGAATAGCCTTAAGCCCCATGACACATAACGAGATCGTTAGCGAGATTGTTGTAACGTCACAGGTTTTGTGACGTAACAGCGATCTCGCTAACGATCTTGCTACGTGTGACACTTAGCAGCGATCAGGCCCCTGCTGTGAGATCGCTGATCGCTACAAAGTGCTCTGGGTCATTTTTTGGTCGTTGAGCTCCCACTGGTCAGCATGCATCGCTGCGTGTGACAGCGAGAGACCAACAATTAGTGACCTCACAGGCTGGTAACCATGGTAAACACCGGGTATCTAGGCAGCTCGTGCTGCCTAGATACCCGGTGTTTATCATGGTTACCAGTGCTAAGCAGGGAGGACGCTGGTAACTATGATAAACACTGGGTATCTAGGCAGCACGTGCTGCCTAGATACTCACTGTTTATCATAGTTACCACTGTCCTCCGGCTTCCAGCGATGTGGGAGGTGGCTCCCAGGTCCCTGATCGCTGGGGAGATCTGCCTGTTTGACAGATTCCCAGCGACCAGGTAGCGATGCTCCAGCGATCTCGGCCAGGTCGCTATCGCTGTCGGAATCTTCAGTGTGACAGGGCCCTTAGCCAAATGAAAATGAAACTCAGGGTGGAAACAGATCTAGCACTTTAAAGTTGACAGCTGGAGGGCACATGCAGGAGCAATTACTTGGACACACAGGAACCACAGGAACAAAAGAACAGAAGAAGCGGGACACAACAAAACCATAGTAGCACATAGAAAAAAGGAGAAGAACTACAGGTGTATTTGCAAGGAAGCATGCATAATATGACCACAGTCCGATAACTGCTTGTTAGCTTACTACAATTGGTGGGTCAATCCAAGTGATGTCTAGCAGAGGGTTATCTGGGAATCAGAAGGTATACAGGATCACTGAAGCTTCAGGGGGTGGAGCACTCCAAGCAGGAACTGAACTACAGAGCCTCAATGCTAAAACACAGGCACAGGTGTATTTCTAATTAAGCCCTACTATGCTTAGAGAGATAATACAAATTCAAGGTGGAAATAGACAAACTCTAGTGCCACCTATTGGAAGTATCAATCCTAAAAGTCAAAATTGACCCTGTAATGAGCTTTGTAATATGACTTTGGATTTATGCCAAATCAGAACCCCAATGTTCAGATGCTGCGTTTTAGGGTGATTGCTCCTCGAAAGTGCAAAGTATGGGATCTGATCCGGCTGTATGAGAGGCTAAGACGAGGTCTAAGAGGAAAGCTTTACTCCTTGTGGAGATTGACACAACAATCTGACATGCCATGGAGAGATGATATTACATAGACACACTGAGTAGCTTGGAAAATCCAAGGTAGCCCATAGTAAAAGGTGGTGGCCACCCGTGAAGGGCACAGAGCAGGTGCCAGATAAGACAGGTCATGTATATGACATTCATTGTCTCGTTCTTGAGGAAGAATAGATATACAAACACATCACCTAATTGTTCTAATTTGGTGCAAAGTTTCTCATTAGGATGGGCGAATCTATCGCTAGGACTCGTATCGGCGTATAAGGACTCGCAGGACTCGGTACTCTGCGAGTTCAGCGTTTACTCGCACAGCAATGCAATCAATGGCAAACGTTGACAAAACTAGGATTGCCATTGTCTTGCATTAGACTCGGCTACTGTGCCAGTGTATGCAGGGAAACTCCAAAGTACTGCTGTTACATTGCGACCCGAGTCCAGCTGTTTCTCTTGCAGGCTGCCGCAGCTCAGGTCCTAGAGCCCGCCTGCTCACAGAGATGATGTAGCAGTGCTGAGATTGTTCTCGTCTGCTATTTCCCTGTGCATGACATCTATATCTATGCACGGGGATGTAGCAGAGAGTGACATCGCGTTTTGGACTCGTCGACGGAAGAGGATTTTTTTATTAAAGATGGAGTCCTAATGCTTTTTTTTTATTTCTAATAAAATTTCTCTGTGTTGTGTTTTTTTTAACAATAAATGCGTGAGCCGACGTCCAGCTGTCAACTTTCTTATGTGCTGACCGCCAGGGTACAGCTAGAGCCCAGCCTGGGGCTCGGAATCCGCAGCTGCAGGGATGCCAAGCTGTTCTCTGTTGCGACCCCACTGCATGAATTGCTATATCTTGCCACAGGGGCACTGTCAGCCCAGAGATGGCGCGTTCATTCGAAGCGCCTTTATACCTGCTGGTCGGCAGTAGGATTTTTTAATTACACCGCTGGACGTCCAGCAGGCCTGGTGTTTTTACTGAAAAAATGGCTTTTTTTTTATTTTTCTGCTTGTTAAAAAAAAATGCGTGGGACTCCGGCAATTTCTATGTCTAGCCAGGTACAGCTAAGCAGCTGGGGCTGGAATCCGCAGCGCAGGGATCCCAAGCTTTCTGGGCACCCCCCCTGCAAATTGCAGCCCGCAGCCGCCCAGAAGATGGCGCGTTCATTGAAGCGCCATCCTCTGGCGCTGAACCCGCTCTTCCAGCGCCCTGGTGCGGTGGCACGCTGGGTAATAAAGAGGTTAGGGCCAGCTTTGTATTATCAGCTGGCCTAAGCCCGAAATTTATGGCGGTCACGCCAATATTAGACATGACCGCCATGAATTTCTATTAAATTGTTTTAAAAAAACACAACACAGAGAAAAATTTTTTATTAGAAATAAAAAAAAAAGCCATTAGGGACTCCATCTTTAATTAAAAAAATCCTCTTCCATCCGACGCAGTCCAAAACGCGATGTCCTCTCTGCTCATCCCTGTGCATAGATATAGATGTCTATGCACAGGGAATGAGCAGACTGAGAACAATCTCAGCACTGCTACATCAGGCAGCAGGCTCTAGGACCCTGGATCTGCAGCAGCCAGCACACTGAGCAGACAGGACTCTTATCTGTGCGAGTTTCCCAGCGATTACTTGCAAAGTAAACGAGTCCAATGCAAATCAATGGCAAAACTAGGATTGCATCAGGCTGAAGCTTCCGAGACACATCTGTGATTTGTAAATCGCACACTACTCGCTATTACTCGCTTCCCCATTCATTAACATTGGACTCGCTAGACTCGCAACGAGTAGCGAGTCCCGGGCTCGGACTCGCTAGAGTCAAGCGATTCCGAGTAATTTAGAATTCGCCCATCACTATTTCTCATATGTAAAGCAGCATTTATATCAAATGAGGAATCAAGTTGATATTGAAGTCAATAGCTCTGGAATAAAATGTTCAAATAGAACAAGTTCCAGTAATATTGTGTTGGTATCTTTAAATACTATGCTGTATGTGAATGCTACCTACCTAATGCTAAAAGTTCTATAGTTTTTCAAATCTTTACAATCAATAGAGAGAGTGTTTGCATTAACATACACTGAGAAGAAAGCATATTAGCACTAACAATGAGATATAATAATCAATTAATCATGGCGCATAAAGGCACAAAAAAGAGTGAAAGGAATATGTTAGTGAAAAGTGCATCCTACTTTTATTTTAACTTATACCGTAATTAAATTTTTAATTACTTTGAAATATATTCCTGCATTGTCTCTTTACCTGCAAGAGATCAACCACGAATATATATATATATTTATATATCCGTCGATTTATTAAACCCTTGCTTCATTCTAATGAAAAATGTGGCTATACCAATCATTACCACTTGTATGTGTGTTTGGATAGCAGGTTTTTTTTTTTAGGATTTGGAAAAAAAAGTCAATATGAAAATTGAATAGGTTTAGATATGGCAGGTTGTAGGATATTAACAATTTATAGAACAATATTGGTTAAGAAGTATGTAAATAGGAGTAGGTAACTTTTTATGTGAGTGTAAGAGGAATTACAAAATCTCAAGATACATTGTTACTAATTTTATTCCTTGAAAAGTATCCTCTTTCAATTTGGCCATGCATTGATCGAATTTGCTGGATGAAAAATCAGGTGGCGGATGGGTAGATTTATTTTCCACTGACTGCACAGTTAAATTCCTGCATCTCCTTGAGACACCATTACAATTCATTTTCATTCTGCTTCTTGTTAGAATTGCAGAATATGGCTTTGAAACTTAATATGTCACAAATTTGAACAAACTCATGCTTTTTCCATACATAAATGAGAGAAGACAGGACATCTAGTCAAAAGATGAAAAGGCCAAGCTGTTCCACTGCAGGAATAACAGGTTATGATGGTAATTTGCATTTTTCTAGAGCTGACCTGTCTAGAGGTCTAGAACCATAGCAACTATGTACTTGTCTTATCTAGAAGCCATCATTATGTTTGTATCTGGGGGGAAAGCAGCTGAATACATTCTGCATTGACCTGTCAGCTGTATAAATACTGCCAGCTAATCATTTCCTTTCAACTTCCCATATATTTCAAAATCCCCGAGGGTCTGATATGTCTACTGCTGTGATCATGAAATAAAATCATGTTTCTACTTTAAAAAAAAAAAGTATTGGTGATTTAGATGTTTCTTCTGCATGTGATCTTGGGCTTCAGACAACACACATACATAAAGGGTTAATGCTAAATGTAAAGTGATGGCTTATTTATAGGATCCATCATGATGTTTTATTCCGTGGGTGATCTCAATGTTAGAATTCGATCGATCTTGTGACTTTAAAGGTATGCAGCACTGGTCTAGGTGTCCTTTCCATGTTTTTTTCCTGTTCAGCACTGTCCTGGCCACCTGCTGTACAGAGAAATGTAACACTGACATATGACGTGAGAATAGACAAGTAATGGTGCAAGAAATGGATCAAATTCAGTACACAAAAAAAGGGTTACATTTCACCAACCAACTAAGGCTAGGATAAGGTATTATGGACAATGTGGCAAAATAGAACAAGTTTTTAGTTGTACAAGTTATGACATCAAACACATGGACAGAAGTTGTGTTCGAGAATGTACATCACGGATATTATGGCAGAACACAGATTACCATAAGGCACTCTACATTGTGCTTCGTAAATTAATACAGATACCACAAACACATCATGCACCATAACATATAAAGACCCTTAGGTCAACATCTACTTATATAATCCGCAGTTGGGAATTCGGGCGTTGTCGCCGAATCCCAACATGCTTTGCGGGACTGCGAGTGATGACGCGCAGCGTCATCACGAGCCGCAGACCCGCACTACTGTAAAACAAAAAAAAAAAAAGTTAATGCTCACCTCTCCCCGAGCCCCCGCCGTCTCCTGCCGTCTTCCTCCAAGCTTCCGGTGGCTGCCGCAGGCTCCGAGTGTCTGCAGAGCTGTTGTAGTGCAGTCAAGGACCTGTGGTGATGTCACAGTCACGTGACACCAGGTTACTCCATGGTAACCTGGTGTCACGTGACTGTGACATCACCGCAGGTCCTGAACTGCACTACAACAGCTCTGCAGACACTGGGAGCCTGCGGCAGCCACCGGAAGCTTGGAGGAAGACGGCAGGAGATGGCAGGGGCTCAGGGAGAGGTGAGCATTAACTTTTTTTTTTTTTTTAACCCCTGCCTTCCTGTTTGGAGACCTTTTACTGTACTGAGCATGCTCAGTACAGTAAATGTCTCCTCCACTCACCTCACCTCACGCCTCCTCCAGCCTCAGTCTCCCCAGCCTCACGTCTCCTCCAGCCTCACAGTCCCTCCTCACAGCCCTACAGCTACACCTCCTCCAGCCTCACAGCCTCCCCATCCTCACAGCCTCCTACAGCCTCACAGCCTCCTCCAGCCTCACAGCCTCCCCATCCTCAAGCCTCCTCCAGCCTCACAGCCTCCTCCAGCCTCACAGCTCCTCCATCCTCACAGCCTCCTCCAGCCTCACAGCCTCCCCACCTCACAGCCTCCTCCAGCCTCACAGCCTCCTCCAGCCTCACAGCCTCCCCATCCTCACAGCCTCCTCCAGCCTCACAGCCTCCTCCAGCCTCACAGCCTCCCCATCCTCACACACCCTCCTCCAGCCTCACACCCCCCTCCCAGCCTTCACCACCCTCCTCCAGCCTCACACCTCCTCCCACCTCACAGCCTCCCCATCCTCACTGCCTCCTCCAGCCTCACAGCCTCCTCCAGCCTCACATCCGCCTCCATCCTCAGCCGCACTACCTGACACCGCTGCCATCCTGCCAACCGTCGGCCCCGCACCATCGCCACCGCCCTCGCGCCCTCCTCGAGGTCCATGCTGCCCGGATGCCGCCGGAGCCTTCCGCCCCTCGCCACTCTCTCACCGCTGGGCTCTCAATGTCACCATGCTGGTGGAATAGCAGTCTACGGGCTGTGGCCGGGTGCCGGGAGCCAGGGACGTCGTCCTGTGGCCGGCAACAGCCAATGGGAGTGAGCGTACCGTGTCAGCCTGCAAAGCCTGACACGCCCCGCTCACTCCCATTGCCTGCCCCTGCAAGCGGATTGGGCGCTGTGTTGTACACACAGGACGCCCATCCCATTGCCCAGGACTTGGCGTCCTAGACCAATCGGATGACCATCCTGTCTTTACCACACACCGCCCAATCCGCTCCTTCCGCTCAGGTCACATGTGTGACCTGAGGGCAAGAACTGATCCCTCTCTGCATCACCCAACCCGCCGCAGAGGACAATGCCGTGTGACTGGGGCTGCGATCAGTCCCAGCACGCAGCCACGTCCTGCCGCCGAGCAATGATGTCACCCCTCCAGCCGCATCTCTCCTCACCCCTCCAGCCAGACCTCTCCTCACCCCTCCATCTGGACCTCTCCTCACCACTCCAGCCTCTGCTCTCCTCACCCCTCCAGCCTCTGCTCCCCTCACTCCTCCAGCCTCCCGCCACATCATACTCTGCTATCCACAGAGCCCCCTCTATACTCTGACACCCACAGAGCCGCCTGTATACTCTCCTACCCACACAGAAGCCTGTATACTCTGCTACCCACAGAGCCGCCTGCATACTTTTCTACCCAGAGAGCCGCCTGTATAATCTGCTACCCTCAGAGCAGTCTGTATACTCTGCTACCCACAGACCCGCCTGTATAGTCTGCTACCCACAGAGCCCCATATATACTCTGCTAGCCACTCACCCACCTGTATACACACAATTCATTTCACCGCGCTCCCCGATGCAATTGCATCGGGCCTTTTTACTAGTACATACATAAATATCTGTCCCACAGGGTTAGAACATCATCCCTTAACATAACGGGATCATGTAGTACACATGGATTGCAGAGGGGACATGACACAGGCAGATATATAGAAAAGAGACATCTGTGAATGCTTACTTCATGCCTCCTCTGCACACAATATCCCTACAGTAAGGCTAGGGTCACACTTTAGCCTTGGAAGCACTAAAACCTAGCGTTTTTCACAATTCCAAATTGTGGAAAATGGTACCGTTAACACTTCCATAGGCTCCCATGCAAAAAACGCATGATCAAAATGCACCACTTTTGACGCTGTTTTTGCTAAAGCACACAAAAACGTAGTAAGCAACGTTTTTGGGGCCGTTTGCATTTTTTTGAACATGGGAGCCCATGGGAAATGCATGCGTTATCGCATGGTACATATATGTACCATGCATTAACACATGCGTTAATTCTAGCATTAAATTGACATAAAAATGGCAACAGAAAAAAACTGCAACCATTAAAGCTGGCCTCCAAAAAATGGCCTCCCAAGTGTGATCCTAGCCTTACAGCCGTCCCAGTTTGGGCATTTCCTCAGGGCAAGACGGATCTGCTCCACCGAATCCAACTTTGAAACCCAGTCATTGGATTTGAAATCACGTTTTTTGGAGAGGGGATACAGCCATAGGGGCATGAAAAGAGGATATAGAAGAGCAAGGGCCACTCCACGTAACCAATTACTTCAGCCGACCAAACAGGAAAAAGATAAGGAGAGTGTAACTAGGATTATTTCGACATATAACGACCAATGGGAGACCATGCGGGAGGTTATGCGTCAACATTGGCTGGTTCTTCAGAGTGAGCCAACTTTGGGGTCCTTTTTGTCCAATCACCCCTTCATGACCCCTCGTAGATCCAAGAATTTGAAAGACTTGCTAACCCATAGCCACTATGTCCCTGAGGTGCCCCGCATCTTTGGACTAGATGCCCCTATCAAGTGGTGTTATGCCTGTGACCATTGCGTATCATGCACCAATGTCTTTCGGAGCATGGACTTTCACTCTTCGGATGGAACACAGTGTTTTGTAATTTTACATCACATTACATGCAATACGAAAAATTTAATTTATTACGCCGTGTGCCTTTGCAATTTGATATATGTGGGATTGACATCACGTAATTTTGGGGTAAGAGTGAAAGAACATGTGAAAGACATTAGTGCAGCACAGACAGTGGAGAATGTTTCAACCTTGAAGACGCTGACAAGGCATTTTCAGATGAAACATAATTGCGATTCTAGAGGACTCAGAGTGCGGGGCATTGATATGGTTCATATGGGTATACTAGGGGCAATGTGAAGCTTACATTGGCTCAAAAGGAGGCAAGATGGATTACCATTTTGGTTATGATGAGTCCAAAAGGACTCAATGAGAGTAAGTTTTGTGTCTTTTCTGTAGCCCAGTTGCGCCATCCCTGCCATCTATATGGGGGGGGAGATTCCCTCTACATCGCCTGTTACTAATTATAAGCTTTTATGTACACTTGGAGAAAAAGATTGCTCGGCACTATTGTGTGACCTCTACCTGTTACACGGACCGGTTCGGTCCTACCTAGAGCACCTTAAGGGTGCCACCTGACCACCGGTTTTGCACAGTCATTAAGATTTGCTGATAAACTTGTGCAAGAAAACAAAAAAAGACGGCACTTCCCAGTTTGTAGTTGCTCTGTTTTAATTCCTTTTCAGGTTACATCAAAGGTGCAGGGAGGGAGTGATGGGACAGACGACAGCACCGTTTCATCATAGATTCCTGTTCCAGGGGTCTGTTCTCAGCTAGTGACGTCAGATCCTGTCTCTTTAAGGGCAGACCCGTTCACGTCACAGCTATTTAAAGTTGAATTGTTGAGGCGTTCGCATGCGCACCAGTCCGAGCTCTCCTGTCTCCTCTGCGGCATCTGTTAGGGTGTGCGGAATGCCGAGTTGCCTAGCACGTCATGAACCTGTGACACGAGCGGATGTAACGTGGGATGGCCGGGAGGGAATGTGCATGTGCCAGCAAATATACTACGATTCGATGGTTCCGGTCATGTCACCGGGCATGATGGGATTTAAGGATCCGGTGAAGTGATCCCTGTAACCTCCATGACTAAGCGGTGTCGAACAACAGCGAAATGTACATAGGAGGCATTTCAGGGTCCCCCTTGATTGCCATGTAAGTACCAGCACTTTATTTATTCTTTGTGCAATGTGTATTTGTTTACAATGATGCTTCTTCTAATGGTATGATTCTTGTCTGCAATCCATGTGTACTATATGATCCCGTTATGTTAAGGGCTGATGATGTAACCCTGCTGGACAGATATTTATGTAGATTAACCTAAGGGTCTTTATATACTAGGGTGCATGATGTGTTTGTGGTATCTGTATTAATTTACAAGGCACAATGTAGAGTGCCTTTTGGTAATCTGTGTTCTTCCATAATATCCATGGTGTACATTCTCGAACACTACTGTCCATTTGTTTAAATGTCATAACTTGTAGGAATAAAAACCTGTTCTATTTTACCACATTATCCATATTTGGCCTGTGTTTCAAATTGTATGATTCATATGGGGTGTTTTTTTTGCTTAGAAGGGTAGATATCTACCAACTGGTCATTTATTAAAATATGCCAGTGGGGTACGTTTCTCTGTTTCTTTTAAGATAAGGGTATGTAGTGATCTATTGTCAAATAGACGTAAATGGCAATGTTGTCCTACTAAATTACATTTAAAGATTGTGATTGGGGTTGCAAATAACTATAACCCACAATAATCTGGAGGAGCAAAATTAACTCCGATATATGAAATTAGTTTGGTAGAAGAAGCTAGTTGATATCTGGTTGTTTTACAGCCAAAGGCATAGGATACTTGACCATGATCAATGGTGGTCTTAATGCTGAGCTATATGTGAGCATCATGCAACACTATTTAGGCTAGGGTCACACTTAGCAATCCGTTTTTGGAAGTGTTTTCCATGACTAATCCGTTATTGTTGTGGTGCTTTCTGAGCCTCTTGTGCCCCTGAACGCTTTTTGGAATTAGTCATTTTTTGCCAAAAAATGCTAAAAAAAAAAACCGATCCGTTTTTTAAGGCACCAAAAAAGCGGATCAGTTTTTCCATAAGGCCCCATGTTAAAAAAACGGATCTGTTTTTAAACGGCACATTTTAAACATTGGGAGCAACGTTTTTTGGGTAAAAAAAAATTCCTAGCAATGTTTTTAGGTGCAGAAAAAAAACGGACAGGGTGTTTATTACATACAGTTGTGGCCAAAAGTATTGACACCCCTGCAATTCTGTCAGATAATACTCAGTTTCTTCCTGAAAATGATTGCAATCACAAATTCTTTGGTATTATTATCTTCATTTAATTTGTCTTCAATGAAAAAAAAAAAAAGAATTATCCTAAAGACAAATTGGAACTAATTCCACACCGAACATAAAAAAGGGGGTGAACAAAAGTATTGACACTGTCAGAAAAATCATGTGATGCTTCTCTAATTTGTGTAATTAACAACACCTGTAACTTACCTGTGGCACCGAACAGGTGTTGGCAATAACTAAATCACACTTGCAGCCAGTTGACATGGATTAAAGTTGACTCAACCTCTGTCCTGTGTCCTTGTGTGTACCACATTGAGCATGGAGAAAAGAAAGAAGACCAAAGAACTGTCTGAGGACTTGAGAAACCAAATTGTGAGGAAGGATGAGCAATCTCAAGGCTATAAATCCATCTCCAAAGACCTGAATGTTCCTGTGTCTACCGTGCGCAGTGTCATCAAGAAGTTTAAAGCCCATGGCACTGTGGCTAACCTCACTAGATGTGGACGGAAAAGAAAAATTGACGAGAGATTTCAACGCAAGATTGTGTGGATGGTGGATAAAGAACCTCAACTAACATCCAAACAAGTTCAAGCTGCCCTGCAGTCCAAGGGTACAACAGTGTCAACCCGTACTATCCGTCGGAGTCTGAATGAAAAGGGACTGTATAGTAGGATACCCAGGAAGACCCCACTTCTTACCCTGAGACATAAGCCAGGCTGGAGTTTGCCAAAACGTATCTGAGAAAGCCTACAAAGTTTTGGAAGAATGTTCTCTGGTCAGATGAGACAAAAGTAGAGCTTTTTGGGCAAAGGCGTCAACATAGAGTTTACAGGAGAAAAAAAGAGGCATTCAAAGAAAAGAACACAATCCCTACAGTCAAACATGGCGGAGGTTCCCTGATGTTTTGGGGTTGCTTTGCTGCCTCTGGCACTGGACTGCTTGACCGTGTGCATGGCGTTATGAAGTCTGAAGACTACCAACAAATTTTGCAGCATAATGTAGGGCCCAGTGTGAGAAAGCTGGTTCTCCCTCAGAGGTCATGGGTCTTCCAGCAGGACAATGACCCAAAACACACTTCAAAAGGCACTAGAAAATGGTTTGAGAGAAAGCACTGGAGACTTCTTAGGTGGCCAGCAATGAGTCCAGACCTGAATCCCATAGAACACCTGTGGAGAGATCTAAAAATGGCAGTTTGGAGAGGGCACCCTTTAAATATCAGGGACCTGGAGCAGTTTGCCAAAGAAGAATGGTCTAAAATTCCAGCAGAGCATTGTAAGAAACTCATTGATGGTTATCGGAAGAAGTTGATCGCAGTTATTTTGGCTAAAGGTTGTGCAACCAATTATTAGGCTGAGGGTGCCAATACTTTTGTCTGGCCCATTTTTGGAGTTTTGTGTGAAATGATCAATGTTTTGCTTTTTGCTTCATTCTCTTTTGTGTTTTTTCATTGAAGACAAATTAAATGAAGATAATAATACCAAACAATTTGTGATTGCAATCATTTTCGGGAAGAAACTGAGTATTATCTGACAGAATTGCAGGGGTGTCAATACTTTTGGCCACAACTGTATAATCTGTTTTTACATCAGTTTCTGGACTTAAAGAAAAAAATGCAAAAACTGATGCCAAAAACGGACCAAGGGCTTATGTGTGACCCTAGCCTTACTTCATACACTTGAGTACTGGGGAAATTGTACTTTAAAAGACTCCATGTTATCATGTAATGTACTGGAGAGCAGGAAAAATTTTCCAGTGCAGCGAAAATCTGAAAAAAGAAGAATTTTTAAATCTATTTATTTATTTTAATTTAGTTTAATTAACTACAGTAAAAACCTACAAAAAAATGAATAGCTACAAAGAAAATGTATAAATATAATTTAACTAGTAAAAAGGCCCGATGCAATTGCATCGGGAGCACGGTGAAATGAATTGTGTGTATACAGGTGGGTCAGTGGGTATCAGAGTATAGAGGCGGGTCAGTGGGTAGTAGAGCATCGAGGCGGCTCTGTGGGTAGCAGAGTATGGAGGCGGCTCTGTGGCTAGCAGAGTATCGAGGCGGCTCTGTGGGTAGCAGAGAATAGAGGCGGCTCTGTGGGTAGTAGAGTATAGAGGCGGCTCTGTGGTGGAGGGGTGAGGAGAGATGCGGCTGTGTGGTGGAGGGGTGAGGAGAGATGTGGCTCTGTGGTGGAGGGGTGAGGAGAGAAGCGGCTCTGTGGTGGAGGGGTGAGGAGAGATGCGGCAGAGTGGTGGAGGGGTGAGGAGAGATGGGTGTCTGTGGTGGAGGGGTGAGGAGAGATGCGGCTGTGTGGTGGAGGGGTGAGGAGAGAAGCGGCTGTGGTGGAGGGCTGAGGAGAGATGCGGCTGTGGTGGAGGGGTGAGGAGAGATGCGGCTCTGTGGTGGAGGGGTGAGGAGAGATGCGGCTCTGTGGTGGAGGGGTGAGGAGAGATGCGGCTCTGTGGTGGAGGGGTGAGGAGAGATGGGTGTCTGTGGAGGAGGGGTGAGGAGAGAAGCGGCTGTGTGGTGGAGGGGTGAGGAGAGATGCGGCTGTGTGGTGGAGGGGTGAGGAGAGAGTGTGCAAAGACATGACACAGACAGAGTGTGCAGAGACATGACACAGACAGAGTGTGCACAGACATGAGACAGGCAGAGTGTGCAGAGACATGAGACAGGCAGAGTGTGCAGAGACATAAGACAGGCAGAGTGTGCAGAGACATGAGACAGGCAGAGTGTGCAGAGACATGAGACAGGCAGAGTGTGCAGAGACATGAGACAGGCAGAGTGTGCAGAGACAAGACAGGCAGAGTGTGCAGAGACATGACACAGGCAGAGTGTGCAGAGACATGACACAGGCAGAGTGTGCAGAGACATGACACAGGCAGAGTGTGCAGAGACATGACACAGGCAGAGTGTGCAGAGACATGACACAGGCAGAGTGTGCAGAGACATGAGACAGGCAGAGTGTGCAGAGACATGAGACAGGCAGAGTGTGCAGAGACATGACACAGGCAGAGTGTGCAGAGACATGACACAGGCAGAGTGTGCAGAGACATGACACAGGCAGAGTGTGCAGAGACATGAGACAGGCAGAGTGTGCAGAGACATGACACAGGCAGAGTGTGCAGAGACATGACACAGGCAGAGTGTGCAGAGACATGAGACAGGCAGAGTGTGCAGAGACATGAGACAGGCAGAGTGTGCAGAGACATGAGACAGGCAGAGTAAGGCAGGGGTTAAAAAAATGTAAATAAAGTTTATGCTCACCTCACCCCGAGCTCCCGGTGCCTGCAGAGCTCTTCTACTGCAGTTCAGGACCTGCGGTGATGTCAGAGTCACGTGACCCGCGGTTACCATGGAGTAAGCTGGTGTCACGTGACTCTGACATCACCGCAGGTCCTGTACTGGTGTAGAAGAGCTCTTCAGGCACCGGGAGCCTGCGGGAGCCACCGGGAGGCTGGAGGAAGACGGCGGGAGACGGTGGGGGCTCGGGGAGAGGTGAGGAAATTTTTTTTTTTTTACAGTAGTGCGGCTGCAGCTCGCGATGACGCTGCGCGTCATCGCTCGCAGTACCGCTAAGCATCTTGGGATTCGGCTACAGTGCCCGAATTCCCAACTGCCGATTATATAAGAAGATTGACATATACAATATATTTTGGATTATAAAACGCACTTTCGTTCCCCCAAATTTTGGGGGAAGGTGAGGGGTGCGTCTTATATTCTGAATATACTGTGCTTTGCTGTAGGAGAAGGGGTGGCTTTTGAGCTGTGTTCGAGGGCTGGAGTGGAGGAGGCTGGCGCTGGCTGCAGGGACAGCAGGAGGTCACATGCCTCCACTCATTAGGCTCATGTAATATGTACACTGCATCCCAAAGTCCATCACCTCAGTGCTGAAATCAGTGCTGAGATGTGGGTGGTGGAGTGGTGCATATTAAGGTACCTTCACACAGAGCAATTTTACTAGGCAATTTCACTGGCAATTTGCTGGTTGCAGTGAAATCATGGACACATTGTTGTATTTTGTTGCTGTGTAGAAATAGAACAATGTGTCCATGATTTCACTGCAACCAGCAAATTGCAAGTGAAATTGCCTAGCAAAGTTGCTGTGTGTGAAGGTACCTTTATATGAACCTTTATTATTATTAATATTTATTTATATAATTAGAGGAGAGAAAAGCTGCTTGCAGAACAAAGGGTGATCAGCAAAAAATCTAACTTAAATAATTTTATTCAGCAAAAAAGCACATATGTAGACATAACCCCTTTTTCTCTATTATTTATTTATATAGCGCCATTAGATTCCATGGCGCTTTACATATTTATGCTTTACATATTTACATGATTTATTCATATAGTGCTCACCCCCTATCCTTGATATGGCGTGCCCCCATCACGCTATATGATCCCTGCCAGCTCGCACACTAAATAAACAATGTTACTACCCCTCCGTGCTCCCTGACTGCAGCATCACCGTCTTCCTGCTTGTGGCAGTGCCCGTCATCAAATCATGTGACCGAGGCCCACAGCAATAACATCACTGTGCTGCACCGATCACATGATCGGATGCCTAGAACACACAGGAAGACGGTGATACTGCAGGCAGGGACCTCGGAGGGTGAGTAACATTGTTTATTATTTTAGTGTGTGCTCTAGCAGGGTGGCATATAGCCATGGGTGAACCTTGCCTCTGTGCTGCCAGAGGCGAAATGCAAAACGGGGCCCCCCTCTAGTTAATTGTTAGAAATACTATAAATCTGGTTCAATCTGGTTCATACAGATCTATATCTACCCTGTAATATTGAGGACAATAGTGGATATTTTAATTTAGTGAAATAGAAAAAAGATGTCCAAACACAAGGATGTCAGCGCCATCAGACACACATACAAGAACCACACAGAAGAATCCAGAATAAGGGTCATTAATGGTAATGGCAGGCCTGGCACAACATACACACACAATGAATGCTGCAGAACAGTGGTCCTGTAGACATAGTCCTGAATCCTTATAGCACAGGAGGCAGCACTGATTACCAACCTATTGTCTAACTAGTCAGACCTTTCCACCATGCAGCAACCTGCTGACTGAGCATCAACAGGCCGCCACTGCACAAAGCTGTTAAAATGGTGCTTCTCCTCCAACAGACCACGCCTCCTCCCAAAACACTTAGCCAATCACAAGCGCTGCACAAGGGGCTGTCCAGAGTTTAAAGCGGGGACCATCCAATTGGTTTGAGCAAGGGATTTGGGAGTGTGAAAGGGGAGGAGTGCCACCGACTGACCACTGCTCAGGAGAAACATGGCCTGTATGTACCAAAAGGTGGCATTGGATGTGGTGTGTAAGTTATGGCCAATCAGTCCTGCAGCAGAGGGACAATACATCCTGCACCATAGGCATACATGGAGATCATGGGGTCCCATAGCAAAAGTCATTTTTGCCCCCCACCCAACCCCCAAAAATTAATATTTTTTAGGTCACATAGATACATACATATCTCACAACTCACAAAAGGAGTAATTTTCCTCCAATTTAAGCCCCTACATCTCTCTTTCATTGCCACCATAAAGGATGATGTGTATAATGGCCCCTACATCTCTTTGCACGGTATAATGGCCCCCAACACTGCCCTCCATTAAGTATAAAGACTCCCTTCAAGTATTATCATGTCTCCCACAGAGCACTCCAAGTATTATAATGACTTCCATATGGTAGAATTGACTACATATATTTTAATGCATCATCCATAGTCCTCCATATAGTATATTGCATCGACATAGTCCTCCATATAGTATAATTGGCTCCATATAGTCATTCATATAGTATAATGCACCCCTAAATTCCTCCAATATTACGCACACCCACAGTCCTCCATATAGAATAATGCACCCCGACAGTCCTCCATATAGAATAATGCACCCCACAGTCCTCCATATAGAATAATGCACCCCACAATCTTTCATATAGAATAATTCACCCTCAAAGTCCTCCACATAGTATATTGCAATCCCACAGCACACCAAATAGAATAAAGCACCACCACAGTCCTCCATATAGAATAATCCACCCCCACAGTCCTCCATATAGAATAATCCACCTCCACAGTCCTACATTTAGAATAATACACCCCCATAGTCCTTCATATGGAATAATGCACCCTCACAGTCCTCCATATAGTATATTGCAACCCCACAGTCCTCCATATAGAATAATGCACCACCATAGCCCTCAATATAGAATAATGCACCTCCACAGTTCTCCATATAGAATAATGCACCCCACAGTTTTTCATATAGAATAATCCACCCCACAGTCCTACATTTAGATATATCCACCCCATAGTCCTCCATATAGTATATTGCAACCCCACAGTCCTCCATGCAGAATAATGCACCACCATAACCCACCAAATAGAATAATGCACTGTCATAGCCCTCCATATAGAATAATGCACTGCCACAGTCCTCCATATAGAATAATGCACCCACACAGTCTTTCATATAGAATAGTGCATCCCAAAGTCCTCCATACAGTATATTGCAACCGCACAATCCTCTATGCAGAATAATGCATCACCGTAGCCCACCAAATAGAATAATGCACTGCCACAGCCCTCCATATAGAAGAATGCAACGCCACAGTCCCCTATATAGAATAATCCACCGCCACAGTCCTCCATATAGAATAATCCACCCCTATAGTCCTCCATATAGAATAATGCATCCCACAGTCCTCCATATAGAATAATGCACCTTGACCATCTTCCATATAGAATAGTGCACCTCCACAGTCCTCCATATAGAATAATGCATCCCAACAGCCTTTCATGTAGAATAATACACCCCCACAGTCCTCCATATAGTATATTGCACTGCCATAGCCCACCAAATAGAATACTGCACCACCACAGTCCTCCGTATAGAAGAATGCATCGCCACAGTTGCCCATATAGAACAATCCACTCCCACGGTCCTCTATATATAATAATTCACCCTATAGTCCTCATATAGAAAAATGCACTGCCACAGTCCTCAATATAGAATAATGCGCCCTCACAGTCCTCCATATAGATCTTTCATATAGAATAATGCACCCCCAAAGTCCTCCATATAGTATATTGCAACCCCACAGTCGTTCGTGCAGAAAAATGCACCGCCATAGCCCACCAAATAGGATACTGCACCGCCACAGCCCTCCGTATAGAAGAATGCATCGCCACAGTCCCCCATATAGAATAATCCACCCTCACAGTCCTCCATATAGAATAATCCACCCCCATAGTCTTCCATATAGAATAATGCACTCCCACAGTCCTCCATGTAGAATACTGCACCCCAACAGTCCTCCATATAGAATAATGCACCCCATTGTCCTCCATATAAAAAATGCACCCTCATAGTCTTCCATATAGAAGAATACACCCCCACCTCCAGATAGTATAATGCAACCTCACATTTCTCCAGATAGTATAACCAGGACAACGGAACTATGTACCCAGACAAGTGGGCCATAACCAGGACAAGGAGGCTGTGTACCAGGACAAGTGAGCCATATCCAGGACAAGGGGACAAGGAGTTTGAAAATGTTTTTCTTGATTTGACTTCCTCTCTCTAGGTTAGCATCAATAATAAAAATAATAATGATTTTTATGTTTCACCTTATCTCTCTCGCTTTCCTCCTTTTTTTTCCTTTTCCCTTTTTTTTACCTCTTTCTCATCTTTCCTACTTCCTCGTCCCTTCCTTTCTCGCCTGATTCATGCTACTCTCGAGAAGGAGACTACTTTAGTCATGAAGTTTCTCCTTTCTTGTCCCTTTATATGTGAAATCCTTAGGGTGAGGAAAGCCCTTGTATACTAGAATCTCACAGGAGCCGATTGTGTTCCCCCTTGGAGGAGCTAAGTCGAATGCCTTGTACCTGATTTAAAGGTGCAGACTAACAATTAGGTGGTCATTGACTCGTAGATCTGTCCCACCTACAGCCAGCTCCTATACTGGACCCTAGATCCTCAGTTCAAAATCAATATAGTTAAGATTTAATTGTGTTTTGTTTGAGTTCGATTGTTTATATATATTTCTTTTTGACTTGTTGCCTGAAAAAATCTAAGACTTTCCATGGATTTAGCCAATGCGAGGGACCAGGGGTACACTGGGTAGAACCCCTTACATTATTAAATCCCCATTTGAGAGCCTGATGCCTTTTAGCGACCTAGCTTTTCTTGAGATACACTTTTACAACAATAGGAACTCTTCTAATAGCATATTGCTCAATATAGATACATCATGGTAAAGTTACTAACGTTAAATGTCAAGGTCCTAAATTCAGCAGTAAAAAGAAAGTTGGCCCTAGGGGAAATGCGTGAATCTGGGGCCGAGATAATTTTCCTACAATAAACACACATGACATATACAAGTTTGTTTAAGTTTGTACAGAACTGGTACCCGCAAGCCTTTATGGCTACATCAGCAAATAAGAAGGCTGGAGTGGCCATACTGATTTCCCGCCTTTGCGGGCTATGAGTCAATAGAGTTGAGTCAGACCATTTGGGCCACTTTAAAATACTCCAGGGTGACTTGGAGGGGGCCACAGTTCTTCTCTGCAATATTTATTTCCCAAACACAGGTCAGATCTGTTTTCTAACTTCTATTCTATCCGACTGACCCGTGTCGTGGCCAAGCACAAATAATTGGAGGTGACTTCAATTTGGCCTTCTCTGACCATGTAGACAGACTGCATGTAAAGCCTCCCCCCCTCCCCCAAGCGTTATGGAGGTTCCTGTGATTCCAAGGGGTTTTGCAAACTAGCTTGTAAATATGGGCTGTATAACTTGTGGAGAGTGGACAACCCTAGGGCAAGATAATACACCTTTTACTCTCACATAGTAGAATTGACTACTTCTTTGGCAATATTGTGACTTTGCAATCCCTTCGCCAGGCTAGTGTAGAGAGTGTTACATGGTCTGACCATGCCCCCTATGGGTGGAGCTTGAAACCTCAATTGCCTCACCTAAATGAATGCACTGGAGGCTCAATGAAACTTTGTTGACCAACATAGACACACAGGAGAAATTACGCAGCCCTTCGACCTCAATCCTGTGGGAAGCGCACAAGACCGTGTTTCAAGGGGAATGCATTGCACTCTCTTCACACATGAAAAAAACATGCTAAATTACAGTACCCTGAGTACGAGAAAAAATTAAAACTGGCAGAGACTAGGCTACTTGTGCGACCCAATTGGAGGGGTCTGAGGGAAGTAATTGACCTTAGAACCCAACTCAAGAATATTTTGCTAACCAAAGTAAAGAAAACTAATATGCTAGTCTAGACAGAGATTTTATGAATACGGCAATAGAACCCACTTGATGCTAGCTAATAAACTGAGAGATAAGACATCTGCTAATGCATCATATGGCATTTGAGACTCAATGGGTACTATCTGCTATGACCCAGAGGGCATGGTGTGGGCCTTCTATGAGTATTATTCCTCCCTATTTTCTCTCCCTTCCAGTCTACCGACCTAACTGGTCGAGAAGGATATGGTTTTAGATGATTATCTGACATCGTTGTCATCTTTCAAAACGTCCAAAGAGGCAATAGACGATTTGTATCGAAATCTCACGGTCGAAGAGGTGAGGGAGATAATAAAAAATCTACAAGGATGCAAGTCTCCGGGCTCAGATGGTTTACCCTATTTATATTATAAGACTTATGGAGACATGCTCTCTCGGTTCATGGTCTCAATGTTCAATATTTGTATGGAATGAGGAGAGATTCCCACCTCTCTGCTTCATTCGTATATTACCGTAATTCAATAAAGATGGCGAGGACCCAGTGGACTGTGTGAGTTATATCGCCCCATAAGCTTACTAAATTCGGATTTCAAAATCTATACTAAACTACTTGCTGAGAGACTGAGCAACTGGCTTCCACAACTGATTAATAAGGATCAGGTGGGGTTTTGGGGTTTGTGCGGTTCAGACAGGTGGGAGACAACACCAGATGTATCCTAGACTTAGTTGAGGTGACCAATAGGAAGGAGGTGGAAGCGGTCCTCTTGGGGCTTGACACAGAGACGGCCTTCACAGGCTCGATTGGACATTTATGTTCCACAATTTGTGTCACTTTGGCCTGGACCCTTTGTCTCAGCCTTGAGGTGCCTCAACTCTCAACCAATGGCGACGATACGACTGTCACATGCCCACTCAGAGAGCCTTTATATAAGAAATGGCACCCAACAGGGTTTTCCACTCTCACCATTACTATAAAATATCCTGAGCATTGAGCCCTTAGTGGCCCAGATACGCAATAACCCTGACATCACTGGTATCCAAATTAGGAGAAAAACCTTTAAAGTAGCTTTATTTTCAGACGTCATGTTATCCCTAACCAACCCCATTGTCTCCCTTCCTAACCTACACCGCATTCTTGAGATCTACTCTACCCTATATGGATACAAGCTCAATACTGGGAAAACAGAAGCGCTTCCACTTAATATTTTAGACCCCAAATTGAGCTTCTTAAAACAATCATATAACTACATGTGGCGCATGACTTCAACAAAATATTTAGGAGTTCACATTACCCCGTTGGTCCAGGAATTAGAAGCTCAGCTCTGGAAATGATCCTCCATGCAAATTTTCTTGTTAGGTAGGATAGCAGATTAAAATGTCAATTCTCTCTAAACCCGGCGCCACACGCGTCAATATCGCCAGCGATCTGATCGCTGGCGACATTGACGGCTGAACGCTGATGATCTGTCACACAGGCAGACTCACTAGCGATCACTGGACCAGCGACGTCGTGGAAATGATTTAAATATCGTTTCCACGATGTCTATAGGCTTGTATCCATGGTAAACTGCGGGTAACTAGGCAGCGCGCGCTGCCTAGATACCCGATGTATACCTTGGTTACCAGCCTTCTCCACTCACTGGGTGGTATCCAAGGTACACAGCAGGTAACTAGGTCCCTGGTTACCCGCTGTGTACTTTGGATACCAGCCGGTGAGCGGAGAAGGCTGGTAACCAAGGTATACATCGGGTATCTAGGCAGCGCGCGCTGCCTTGTTACCCACAGTTTACCTTTTATACCAGCTCCCAGCGCTTCCTGAGAGACGCTGTGAGCTGGCTGATCGCGCGTCCCGGTGTCACAAGCAGCGATGCTGCGTGTACACCGGGCCACCACTGCCAGGTTTTCGGTCAAGTCCGAAAACCAGGCGACCATCAACCAGCGATTGATCGCTGGTTGATGCACCCTGTCACACACGTCAATATAGCTGCAACGTCATGTGCAGCAGCGATATTGACAGCGATATTGATGCGTGTGACGACCCCTTAAGTTCCTTTATTTGTTTAAGACTATTCCAGCTAAGATCCTGATGATAATATTAAAAAAAATCCAATCACAGATCTTAAAATTTATATGGCATTCGGGATGACATTGTATACCCAGCACAGTCCTCTGCGCTCCCAGGTCACAGGGAGGACTAGCTTTCCTGGACATTTCTAAATTTTAGTATGCAGCCCACCTACACTGAATTCCATCATAGACAATGGTCCTGGTGTATAATAAGTGAACAGAAATAGAAAATCTCTGAATGGCTCCTTATCATCCCAGCACCTTAATTTGGAGATGACCATATGTAGCATCTCCTAATACTTTCTTAGGCCCTATGGCTTTCACTAGAGTGCTTTGGTGTAAGTGTAGAATGCAATTTCAATTGGCCTCACACGCCTCTTGTTTTACACATTTCTTATGCACCCCACATCTAAAGGAGATGACGAATGCCACTGTGACTCGTCAGTGAGCGGAGGCAGGACTCTTTGCATTCAGAGACCTGGTGGATCCTCTCACACAGAAACCCAGAACATTCAGAGATCTTTCTGAGAAACACGGACTGCCGCCTACACTATCCTTCTCATACCACCAAATAGTTCATTACTTTAGAGCTGTCATGGGCCCCTCTAAAATCCCACCCCCCCTTCTAAATTTGAACATATTTGCTCCAGGAGCACTTCAACTAGGGGTCTCATCTCTGACATATATAACCTTCTCCATACACCTGATGGCCAGACTTTCAATAAGCATCTTTACATGCAGAGGTGGGAGAAGTGGATAGGTCAGGAACTTTCCCAACAAAAATGGCAGGTAATATGGTCCAGAGCCTACAGATCTTCTGTATGTACACTCTATAAAGAGAATCAATTAAAACTACTCATGAACTGGTATCATACACCCGAACTACTACACAGATTTAACCTTGCTATCCCAGACACATGCTGGCGACATGGGACAATCAGGGCTTCTCTTTATCATATTTTCTAGACTTGCACTGGAATACAGGTTGTTTGGAGAGAGGTAGAGGCCTTGGTGGGGAAGGTCCTTTGCAGGAGTGTGCCTTGACCCACTGGCTTATCTGCTAAATTTGTTCTCCATGGGACTAGATAAACCAGGAATACAGTTATTAATGCATTTATTAACTGCTGCTAAATGTCTGATCTCCCTCTTTTGGAAGAGGACTGCAATTCCTGCTATCTCAGAATTATATGTTAGAATAAATGATGTATATATTATGGAGGGGATGACTGCTATATTGCATAATAGTATGGACTCATTTAACAAAATATGGACTCCCTGGACACTGTTCACTGAAGATGCACAATTATAAGACTGCGTGACCGGGCTAAGCTGGCCTAGAGCTACTCGCTCCTCTCCTTTGGGACGCTTGATCCATTGGATTTCCTTCTTTTGAAATTATTTATTATTTTTTTTCTTTTTTGAATCTCAGATACAGCTAAATTGAGACTTTATACAGACTCAGACAGCAGAATTAATTAGTTCATGTCAGGATGATTTGAACAATGATGTTTGGCAACACTTTTGCATTGTACTATATACTATACTAGATGGCGGCCCAATTCTAAAGAATCGGGTAGTCTAGAATCCATATATAGTTTATTTACTAATATTTAGGGGAGTGCGGTGAAATTAATTGTGTGTATACAGGTGGCTCAGTGGGTAGCAGAGTATACGGTGGCTCAGTGGTTAGCACTGCGCGGTGGCTCAGTAGTTAGCAGGGAGTATGGTGGCAGAGTATACGGTGGCTCAGTGGTAAGCACTGCGTGGTGGCTCAGTGGTTAGCACTGCGCGGTGGCTCAGTGGTAAGCACTGTGCGGTGGCTCAGTGGTTAGCACTGCGCAGTGGCTCAGTGGTTAGCACTGCGCGGTGGCTCAGTGGTTAGCACTGCGCGGTGGCTCAGTGGTTAGCACTGCGCGGTGGCTCAGTGGTTAGCACTGCGCGGTGGCTCAGTGGTTAGCACTGGGCGGTGGCTCAGTGGTTAGCACTGCGCGGTGGCTCAGTGGTTAGCACTGCGCGGTGGCTCAGTGGTTAGCACTGTGCGGTGGCTCAGTGGTTAGCACTGCGCGGTGGCTCAGTGGTTAGCACTGCGCGGTGGCTCAGTGGTTAGCACTGCGCGGTGGCTCAGTGGTTAGCACTGCGCGGTGCGTCGGGCACAGTGGTGAGCGCAGTGGCGTGGGCAGAGTGGTCAGCAGAGGACAGAGGCACTCTGCCTGTCATACTTACCATCGGGTCATCGTCTTCCCCGCCACGGCATTTTCACTCCGCCGTCCCCAGCATCTTGGCTCCACTCATGCAGTGCATTGCTCCTGTGCAGCCTCCTCTCTGCAGAGCATTGGTCCTGTGCAGCCTCCTCTCTGCAGAGTATTGGTCCTGTGCAGCCTCCTCTCTGCAAAGCATTGCTGCTGTGCAGCCTCCTCTATGCAGAGCATTGGTCCTGTGCAGCCTCCTCTCTGCAGAGCATTTGTCCTGTGCAGCCTCCCCTCATGCAGAGCAATGCTCCTGTGCAGGCTTCTCTCTGCAGAGCAATGCACCTGTGCAGCCTCCTCTGTGCAGAGCATTGCTCCTGTGCAGCCTCCTCCTCTGTGCAGAGCATTGATCCTGTGCAGCCTCCTCCTCTCTGCAGAGCATTGATCCTGGGCAGTCTCCTCCTCTCTGCAGAGCATTGATCCTGTGCAGCCTTGTGCTATCTGCAGAGCATTGCTCCTGTGAAGCCTTCTTTCTGCAAAGCATTGCTCCAGAGCAGCTTCCTCCTCTCTGCAGAGCATTGGTCTTGTGCAGCCTCGTCCTCTCTGCAGAGCATTGCTCCTGTGCAGCCTCGTCCTCTCTGCAGAGCATTGCTCCTTTGCAGCCTCCTCCTCTCTGCAGAGCATTGCTCCTGTGCAGCCTCCTCCTCCTCTCTGCAGAGCATTGCTCCTGTGCAGCCTCCTCCTCTCTGCAGAGCATTGCTCTTGTGCAGCCTCCTCCTCTATGCAGAGCATTGCTCTTGTGCAGCCTCCTCCTCTCTGCAGAGCATTGCTCCTGTGCAGCCTCCTCCTCCTCTCTGCAGAGCATTGCTCCTGTGCAGCCTCCTCCTCTCTGCAGAGCATTGCTCTTGTGCAGCCTCCTCCTCTCTGCAGAGCATTGCTCTTGTGCAGCCTCCTCTCTGCAGAGCATTGCTCCTGAGCAGCCTCCTCCTCTCTGCAGAGCATTGCTCCTGTGCAGCCTCCTCCTCTCTGCAGAGCATTGCTCTTGTGCAGCCTCCTCCTCTCTGCAGAGCATTGCTCCTGTGCAGCCTCCTCCTCTCTGCAGAGCATTGCTCCTGTGCAGCCTCCTCCTCCTCTCTGCAGAGCATTGCTCCTGTGCAGCCTCCTCCTCCTCTCTGCAGAGCATTGCTCCTGTGCAGCCTCCTCCTCTCTGCAGAGCATTGCTCTTGTGCAGCCTCCTCCTCCTCTCTGCAGAGCATTGCTCCTGTGCAGCCTCCTCCTCCTCTCTGCAGAGCATTGCTCCTGTGCAGCCTCCTCCTCTCTGCAGAGCATTGCTCTTGTGCAGCCTCCTCCTCTATGCAGAGCATTGCTCTTGTGCAGCCTCCTCCTCTCTGCAGAGCATTGCTCCTGTGCAGCCTCCTCCTCCTCTCTGCAGAGCATTGCTCCTGTGCAGCCTCCTCCTCTCTGCAGAGCATTGCTCTTGTGCAGCCTCCTCCTCTATGCAGAGCATTGCTACTGTGCAGCCTCCTCCTCCTCTCTGCAGAGCATTGCTCCTGTGCAGCCTCCTCTTCCTCTCTGCAGAGCATTGCTCCTGTGAAGCCTCCTCCTCTCTGCAGAGCATTGCTCCTGTGCAGCCTCCTCCTCTCTGCGGAGCATTGCTCTTGTGCAGGCTCCTCCTCTCTGCAGAGCATTGCTCTTGTGCAGCCTCCTCCTCTCTGCAGAGCATTGCTCCTGTGCAGCCTCCTCTCACCTGTATCCTGGAGATCAGCTCCTGGGGGCTCAGTCCGGGGTCCTCTGTCAGCTCTATGTTCCCTTGTGATGGCAGGATCTTAGCACTGGACGGAAGCAGAGAATGAGTGAAGAGGACACGTCGGATGTGAGACACCACCATGATGTGTCCTGTGCTGATACTGCATCAATCACCTGGAAAGTGCCTGTGATGTCACAGTCATGTGATATAGCTCCGCCCATACCAGTGACATCATCTCAGGTCTTGCAAGCCGTAGCTGAGCGGCAGTGGGGAGGATAGCTGGCGGGTGTGCGGCGTCTGGTGAGAGAGAATAATCTGTGAAGACTCGCAAAGCCATTGGGAGTGAGGCATTGCGAGTTAGGAGTCCAAGACATTGCAAGTGAACCTTTGAGAGAGAGTGGAGGGTATTCTGTCAAGACTCGCAAAGGCTTTGCGAGTTAGGCTTTGAGAGGCAGCCACGGACACGACGACGGAAACAGCGCCGAATATGACGGAAGTGCCTTAGGGTAATTATATATTAGATACCGTACTTGTTACCTTATGTTTCGGATAAAAAATGTAAATAAAAATAAAGTTGAAAAAAAAATATTTTTCTCTTTTTTTCCCTTGTAAAATTTGGGGTTTGTCTTATAATCCGGTGCACCTCATAAAGCAAAAAATACAGTAGATATTACATTAAAAAAAAAATGATGTCTAAAACATGGGGAGCATCACATGGAAGAAAGTTCATGTAAAACGTATTAAGTATGGGCATAGTATACAGTGGGTATGGAAAGTATTCAGATCACTTTAAATTTTTCACTCTGTTTCATTGCAGCCATTTGGTAAATTCAAAAAAGTTCATTTTTTTTCATTAATGTACACTCTTCAACCCATCATGACTTAAGAAAAACAGAAATGTAGAATTTTTTTGCAAATTTATTAAAAACTCAAAAACTGAAATGTCACATGGTCATAAATATTCAGCCCCTTTGCTCAGTTTTGAGTAGAAGCTTCCTTTTGAGCTAGTACGGCCATGAGTCTTCTTGGGAATGATGTAAAGTTTTTTACACCTGGATTTGGAGATCCTCTGCCATTCTTCCTTGCAGACCCTCTCCAGGTCCCTCAGGTTGGATGGTGAATGTTGGTGGACAGCCATTTTCAAAGTTTCTCCAACATGTCGCGTTCATGGTGTGGACGAGAATGTATGATTTGTACTCATGCGGAAGTCTATCAGTGCGCATGCCCATCCACAGCCGAGTGCATCACCGCGCGTCTCCATGTTAAACATAGGGATGGGCGGTGCTTGCACTCAGCTTGCTTTCAATGTCCGCAAGACGTTGCGGAGACGAACGCAAGTCTGAAGCCACCCTAAGTGCAGCAATAATAACAGGTATTGATATGTAAATGCTTGTAGAGTACTACACAAAAAAGATAAGTCCTAAGTGACAATATTAGAGCAGCGAGGTAGGTAAATACATATTGCTCAGGTATTTATGCCAAAATGGCGTGTATATTGCCATATACTGCTCATTTCACGGCGCTCGCTTATGTCCAGTTCCGCCCCCTCACAGCTGGAAATGCACTGATGTCACCACTATTGATGATGCGGACATCCAGGAGCCAGGCGCATTGCCATGGCTCCCGGATATGCGCATCAGTGGTTAGAGACGCCAGAGGGAGGCAAGACTGTTGTCGAGCGCATATGACGGCAGTAGAAGATGAACAGCATTCTAGAGGGAATTAACCCCTCAGCTCCCAGTGGCACAACATGGTAGATAACACAAATTACAATATATCCAGGAATATAGGAACAGGGTTACAATAAAATTAATGTTTCAGCCTAGCAAAAAGGAAAAAAACAAAAAACAGGTGAGAGAAGTCAAAATATGGAAATAATCCCGTAGTTTTCAGCTTGCTCCTAATAGTCCAACGTGCACAGTGGCCATACCAGATTTATTCCCTAAGATTATGAAATCCAGGTGTAAAAGGTCCATAGGCAAGCTGTCAGAATACTGGTTTAAGGCATATGGGCATCAAAAAGATAGTAATCTAAAATACAAATACAAATAAAAATTAAGAAATTGAAAAAGTGCAAGGTACAAAAACAGAAGACTCAAAGGGGGATATTACAGAAAAGGATCGAAACTGAGGGACTCATTTAGACCATTGGGAACCATAGTCCCAAGTGTCATGATCCAACGAATTTCATGTTGGGCAAGGACCTTTTTAATGTCACCACTGCGGATGCCCCCATAAACGACATCGATCCCCCTAACTTTCAGGGAAACTGGGTCGCAGTCATGGTGCATCCTAAAATGATGGGGTAATGTCTTTAGTGTGGAAGGGTCATCCACTGTCCTGGTTACAGCAATGTCCCTCACATATTCCCTAACAAGTCTGCGTAATTCTCTTGATGTCAAACCTACATATATTATTTGGCACCCACACATGGAGTAATACAACGCACTGCAGGTGCACCAGTTTATATAATCCCGGTTCTCAAATGTTTTGGTTCTATTAGCAGACATGAAGAAAGCAGAGCGAAGGACATTGCTGCAGGCAACCAAGTGTCCACATTAATAGCAATCCTCGACTCTGCCCTGTCCTTCAAACTGCACATCCAAACTCTCGCCACCTCCTGCTACCTCCACACTTTTTTTTCCAAAAAAATGTTTATTGCATTTTTTTATCTTTCTGCAGTTTGAGGATGGGCCCTCTAGGTTGTGTCAGTCACTTGTGGAGCATATTTTTGGTGCAAAACAGCCCGCCTTGTTTAACAGCTGGGTGTCATTAATAGGCTGAGCTCTGAAACTATGTTTCACATTGCCTGGAGTGGCTGCCACCCTGGGGTGACCTCGTGTCCAGTAATACCACCAGTTTCCTCCTTGTGGCATGGATGGACGCAAATGCTACATTCGCCCCCGTGCCAGCGTTGTAGGAGATTGAGCATCGATGTTGGGAGACATGGGTTATCCCTTAAGAGGGGTTAACAGCATTCGGCTAAATGCAATGGATATTTGTAAGTAGCCAAATATGTTTTTTTTTTCTCTTCTCTGATAATTATGTAACCTATTCGGTGAATTCTCAATTTAGATTATACATATGGCTTAACATATGGCTAGGTACTCGTAAGCGTGAGGGCCCGTGACGGGGCTACAAGCTTACGCTATTTTGGTCCAAAATATCAAACCAACTCCTCACATTTTTTCCAAAAAAATGTTTATTGCATTCTTTTATCTCTCTGCAGTTTGAGGCTGGGCCCTCTAGGGGGTGTCAGTCACTTGTGGAGCATATTTTTGGTGCGGAACAGCCCGCCTTGTTTAACAGCTGGGTGTCATTAATAGGCTGTGCTCTGACACTATGTTTCACATTGCCTGGAGTGGCTGCCGCCCTGGGGTGACCTCGTGTCCAGTAATACCAACAGTTTCCTCCTTGTGGCATGGATGGACGCAGTTACTACAATCGCCCCCGTGCCAGGGTTGTAGGAGATTGAGCATCGGTGTTGGGAGACATGGGTTATCCCCTAAGAGGGGCTAACAGCCTTCTGCTAAATGCAATGGATATTTGTAAGTGGCCAAGTAGGAGGTTTTTTTTTTCTCTTCTCTGATAATTATGTAACCTATTCGGTGAATTCTCTATTTGACGAACAAAGATGGAGAATAGGGTACATAGTGACTCCTGACAAGTATGTCACAAGCTTATGAGCCTTACGTGCTGTCATTAGAGGGTGATTGGATAAAGAGTCCTCAGGTGAGGGTCGGGCTGGAGGACACCGGCCAATGGCGCTTAAATATAGACCACTTTGTCTCCCATTCCTGATTGTAGGTCGTGATGTAACGGACCCCAATATCCTGATCAGTAGTCCTACTACTGGCGCCTCATCCCGTGCAAAGCAGCTCTGCTCTGTAAGTGTGTTTTTGCCCTGAGATATGCCTTCTTGATGCTCCTGTTGCTGTAACTCCTTTCTCTGAAGCATGATGCCAAATCCTGGGCCTGCTCCTGAAATGTAGACTCAGAGGAGCAAATATGTCTATCACCACAAGAATTGATCCGTTGGGACGGCGTGAGTTTTACACACATTATGGGCAGATGATGCATGTAATAAGGCATTAGCCATGGTGGGCTTACGAAATACGTCGGTAGATATCATCCGATCAAAGCCCACCTTAATAGTATCTAAGAACTCTACCTTTTCTTTGTCATATTTGTAGGTTAATCTGATGTTAAACAGATTAATGCAATCTGCCTAATCTGCCCATAAAATAGTCGAGTTGCTTTCCTGTGCTCTGCCACAAAAATAATAAATCATCAATATAACGGTACCAGCATTGCACATGTTTGCAGTCCACACTGCCCTCACCGCCAAAAAGCCATCTTTCCCAGTAGCCCAGGAAGAGGTTGGCATACAAGGGTGCGCAGGCCGCACCCATGGCAGTGCTTTGTTTCTGTAAATAAAATATGTCCTTATACACAAAAATGTTGTGGGTAAGGGCAAAGCACAGCAGCTCAAGTATTAGGTCACTCATCATGTCACCCCATTCGGCAGCCCTCAGAAAGAATTTTACGGCCTCCAGGTCATCCGTATGCATGTGTGAAAAGGGACTCGATATCATCAATAACTATAAGTATGTCAGATTCCACAAAGATCCCGTCGACCCGAGATAGGACATCCGTGGTGTCACGGATATAGGAGGACAGAGTCTGGACTAGCGGTTTAAGATAAAAATCAATACATTGACAAATCGGCTCAGATAGCCCTCCTTAGCCTGACATGACCAGATGCCCCAGTGGGACGACAGGATCCTTGTGGACTTTAGGTAAAAGATAGAAGGTAGAGATTTTGGGAGAACGTTTCATCTATCCCTCCACTATCTGTTTGCTGATGATTACCTGTTCACAAGCATTCGCCAAGATGGACGGAGCTCCACAAAGAAAGAGGTCAAGGCAGGGACTGGCTGGTAGATCTTGCCCTGGGGCAGTCTACTTGTCTACTACTTCCATCCTGAGAACAAGTGAGGAGGGGGGTTGGGTGCTGTCAGAGCAAGCCGGGTGACGAGCGGCATGGGGGTGCTATCAGAGCAAGCTGGGTGAAAAGCCAGAGGGGGGTGCTGCCACTCACCAGCCTCCACCACGCTGCCTGCCGCGGCCCACCACCTGCTTCACAGGTCCACTGTCATTGTGGCTGCTGCGGCCGCAAAGCACCACTGTGCAGCCCCTATCATTGCAGGGGGCGGCCCTAACTAGGGAATACAACAGCCTGGGGGCAAATGCCTCCCTGTCACCTGGGCCAGTCCGCCCCTGGTCACAGGGTTTGAGCACAATTTAGTGTACGTATCTCAGTCACGTAATTGGCGTAATGGCTCCTTTTCATACATTACCGCAGGTCAGATCACAATATTCCCCCCTTTGTCTGCTGGCTTAATTACAACCTCTTTCAGCTGTTTCAAGTTCCATTAATGCTATTCTTTGTACATGGTGAGATTAACAAACCTCTGCCGGGTCGACTCTCTTGAAAAGTCATCCACAACCAAATTGGTAAAAATGTCGACCAGTGGACGAAGACAGAGAGGAGGGAACCTTATAGATCTAAGCCTTGTATAAGGAGGACACTCTCCGTGTGGGTCTGGTTGTACCTCTTCAGCCAGATCCTCAAGGTTCTCCAGAGCCTCCAGTTCTCACATTTTGATGGCAACAGGAGAGGTCAACTTTTATGATGTAATTTTTTAAAATATCATTTTGCTAACAAACAGTCAATTTGTACAGGTGAGAGGCTTATTCCAGATAGATTTATCACCTTTAATGTCCTGTCAGTTTATTATGGGTATTCCTTGGAGGGACCTTAGGCGTCTGCGCCTTACATTTATAACGAGTGACCACACCAATGCTAGATAAATCTGAGTCCGATTCATCAGTGCCAGATGGAATAGATCCCCCGTACCCACCCTTTGGAGGGGATGGGACATGAGGGGTTTTCTTAGGTCGAGGGTCTGGACGAGGTCTTGGGATCCCCTTTCTATCACTGTTTTTCCATTTGTATGCTCGATGTAGCTGAACATTGGTCTGGTCAAGTTGGAATTTTTTTTAGTTTATAGGTCTTAATTTCCTTCTCCATCTTTAATAAGTCAGTCTCAACTTTTTTTTGAATTTTGACAGGGCATCAGTAGATAACACGTCCTTTATCCTCGCCGTCAACTCTTCCATTTCATTTTCCATCTTACTGAATGATTTAGAGTTCAGCTCACTGAGTAGATTCAGGAACCCACTTAAGCACTCATTGTTGACCTCCTCCCACCTCTCCCTGAAGGACTTGCTAGTGTGGCGCCCCACTGGTTAGTGCGCCACAGTAGGGTTACTGCTCCCATAACTGAGTGTGCAGTATTCCTGTCATTGGGGAGTGTAAAGTCAACCTGAGGCTCTCATTCCAGCATCCCTACACCAAGAATAGGGGGACTAAAGGGTTAACCTGTTTGCCTGGGAGACCGAGCCCCGGTGGGAGGAGTGTTAGGGTAGAAGGAGCGATAACTAACAGACAGGATCAGTTAAGCCTAAGCAGTCTTGTCTGAGTGAAGCAAGGAATAAGTCCTAGAGGGACACCACAGGGAGGGCGCCCGAAAAGGAGTGGCGACCCAGATGGAAAGAGGAAACCCAGTGCCGGTCCTTATCCATTGTCCGGGGGAAATCCTGGTCCACGACGGGTATCGGCTCTGAGTCACGGTGCGGGCTAGTTTAACCCTGAGCCGTCAATACTGGTGGGTCACAAAGTTTGCCAAGCAGCCCCAACTTCGTCCAGAACGTGCAGCCCCACTAGGAACACTAAACCGGGTTGAGTCCCTTAGAGAAAAAGGGTAACCTCATAGCACCCAACGGACCTGGTAGACAAGTGGGTTGTGCAGGACAGCGCAAGGATGGTAAGGAAGCGCAAGCAAGACACAGAGGACAGTGAAGGTACTAAGGGAGGAACACTCTGGGAGCCTCAGAGACTTTATTCTCCCAGTGACTACCCGGCCTGCTACCCGCAAAGACTGTGTAACTGTGTACCTGAACTGCTGAAGAACTGTTGCCAGTAAAGTTCCTGTACAGAGTCAGCAGTCCTTCGGTGTCTTATTCTCTTAAGTTAAGAAATAGCTGCTGCCACATCGACCAGCTCAGCAGCAGTGCTGCCCCAGGGACCCCGCTCCACCTGAGGAGAGCTATACCACCCAAGATACCCGTACATCATCCCCATATGTCTGAAGCAGTGCTAGTGCCTTCAGCATAATCCACAGGTGGCATTACGAGACTTTATTATTTGTTTTTTCCCTTTTCCAAGTTACCCCAGAGTGCAGGTCCGGGCTGTCCCCATAGACCCCTGGGCAGGTCACTAGCAATCAGAAATGATGGAAAGACCTGAATTATCAATCCACAAGGGATCAGGTCTTTCTCAATATACTTATTCAGGAATTCCCTATTCCATCAAGCCTTTGTTCTTTTTTTGAAGGGCTCCTTATAGGTTCTAGCAAGCTCCTGAGCTGAATCTTCCCACCTCGAACTACTGCCGCACCACTTGCTCCATCCACAGCCTGATCTGTGACAGCCACGTATTGTCACGAGTCCAGAAGTTCATTGTGCACCAGGAACAGCTGTGGAAACCACAGAAAAAAAGATTAATAGAATAAACTCCATACAATCTATGAAAGAATGGGTCCAATCAGACCCACTAAGAACTCTCAGGTTCAATATTTGACAAGGAGGATAAGGGAGAAAGAAGGTGTGCACAAAAACTTTTTTAATGCTAGTAGGAGACAGGCAAAGATAAAGTCCTTCACAAACGACAGAGCAAATGATACAAGGGTAAGTGCAGCAATAATCACAGGTATTGATACATAAATGCTTGTAGAGTACTACACAAAAATAGATAAGTCTTAATTGACAATAGCAGAGCAGCGAGGTAGGTAAATACATATCTGGTAGCAGAAAAAAAAACATATATATATATATATATATATATATATATATATATGTGTTGTGTATCAAAAAGTGCATGTGCTAAATGTAAATCCTGCCACAGAATAAACGCCTAACTCAAGGCATAGGTCTGAACAAGCCAGGTTACAATTCTGTGTAGTGATCATAGATCAGCAGCCCTGTATAGCAAATAGAGGGAAGGGATCAAGTCCATTGTATTGCACATTTACCCAAGCAGTGGAAGGACCCCCGTATCCGGATGCCGATGTACATTTCCTCTTATTAACAAGTGATAAGCTTCATCGGGGGAAGAGTGATGCAGCATCTGATAGCTCCAGTACTTATGCATGTATAATGCAATATGCTGCTCATTTCGAGGTGCTTGCGTACTTCCAGTCCCGCCCCCTCACTACCGGAAATGCGCTGACATCACCGCTATTGATGACGTGAACATCCAGGAGCCAGGACGCGTCACCATGGCTCCTGGACATGCGCATCACTGGTTGGAAACGCTGCGCCCACCACACACCATACACACAGCACTTGGACCGCGATTTTAGCATGGACTTTTCCATGCACTAAAAAGTCAGAAAACATAGTCAGACAGATAGATATATTGTCACACTGGGTGTAGGGAGACATCCAGTGCTGGACGACGACAAGGGAGGGGAAAGCAGTCCCTGATGGTAAGGGCAAAAAAGGGGAATGGTAACCCCTAGAACAACTATCGCTGACACCTGGCTCCCCTAAGATCCCTGTACAGTTTCCGCAACTGTCGCTGCCAGGATAACTATTACCTGACTGTCCCTGGACTACCACTACATAGTGATCAGAGCGGGTGATCACCTGTCAGACCGGCAAGCAGCTAGAGAAACACACAAGGGAAACAAACAAAGAGGGAAGAGATACACTTAGCTTGAGCAGATCCAAGCAGCAAACTAACAGACTCCAGGAAACATTGTTTTGAGCTAAGATGCAATCAGGAACACCTGAACAGCTATCACCAGCAGTGCATCCTGGGAGTCAAGGGAAATATATAGGCAGCTCAAGGTAAGGTATCAGCTGGGTCCTAGTGACCTCCAGCGTTAACTAAAAGGGGAATGGCTTTTAAAGTGAAAGAGACATTTTCCTAGGATTTTGACTATTTAGCCAAATGCAGGGACCTTCTGCAGGTGGCCTCTACAGTATCATCTGTGCCTCCTGACACCCCTGTGACATATATAGCATAGATAGATAGATAGATAGATAGATTGATAGATAGATAGGATAGATTGATGCCAGGATAGTTAGATGAAGCTTACCAGTGTCCCTCTGCTTGATTCTGGGGCCGCCCATGGAGATCCAGGCATATTCACTGCACATTAGTGTATGGGAAAAAACCTGCCATCATAGTATCTTAACCCTAGAACGCATACCCATAGAAATCTACACATTCACGCACCTGGGGCCTTTTAGGCCCGTTTTCAATTATCATGGAATAACTAAAAAAAAATACTTTTCAAAGTTTATTGCAAAGTAAGGATGCATTCCCACTAGCGCTGGAGTCCGCCAGGACGGGATTCCGTAATGGATCTGACCTCCTGGTGACCCCAGCTAAGGCTGGCGGACGCATACCTGGGGCCTCGCAGGCCTGCCAGGTTACCTGTTTTCTATTTTCTGTAAAATTACTTTAGTTAGATTTTTGAAACTCTAGGTATTCCTCAGTTATATAGTTGTTAGTAATTTCCAGTTGTTCATATATTTTTATGCTATAGGCATTTCGGTATAACAACCTTTTTTTGGGACTACCCCATATTCACGCACCTGGGGCCTTTTAGGCCTGTGTGCAAATAACATGGAATAACTCAAATAAAAATACTTTTCAAAATGTATTTTACAATTGCAAAGTAAGGATGCATTCCCAGTAGCGCTGGGGTCTGCCAGGAGGGGATCCGTAATGGATCTGACCTCCTGGTGACCCCAGCTAAGGCTGGCGGAATGACTGTGCCATTGTAATTTTAGATGTCAGTAAACTAAAAAGAAAAAAAGAAAAAGATTACAATCAGGCTTGTGCACTGTAAACAGTATGTGATAAGACTCTTTGTTAGGGTCCCAGCACACCAAGCGATATAAAGCAGGTAAAGTGCAGCCACCCTCCTCTTACCTCCAACAGATCACTTTCTTGTAGTGCAGTAGAAGCCTCTGGTTTTGGAGCTCAGAAAGTTTCTATTTCCAGACAAAAGAAAGCTGACTTCTTCCTCCAAAGCTCCAGCAATTAGGACAAAAAGACCTGTGATGAGGTCAGAGACACATGACTTTGTGAGGGAGCCTCCCTTCCAAGATCACATGACCATGTTCTCATGCAGAATCCACACTCTTCCCAGAGTCATAAAAGTTCTTCCCCAGCAACAATACAGACAAAAAGACTGAATATCACATGTAAACCTAGTACGGGCCTAAAAGGCCCCAGGTGCGTGAATATGGGGTAGTCCCAAAAAAAGGTTGGTATTCTGAAATGTCTGTAACATAAAAATATATGAATAACTGGAAATTACTAACAACTATATACCTGAGGATTACCTAGTTTTTCAATTCAAACTAAAGTACTTTTACAGAAAATAGAAAACAAGTAACCTGGCGGGCCTGCGAGGCCCCCGGTATGCGTTCTAGGGTTAAATAAATAATTTTAAAATAATGCGTAGGGATCCACTGTATTTTTCAGTCTCAGCACAGACAAAGCAGACACCTGTGAACTGCCACCCTCAGCTGCCTAATTTTACATTAAAGGGAACCTGCCACCAGGCTTTTGCAACCTAATCTGAGATGAGCATAATATATGACCCGAGATCCTGATTCCAGAGATGTGTCACTTACTGAGCTGCTCAGTGTAGTTTTGATAAAATCACTGTTTAATCAGCTGGAGATTATCATTAGTCTTGTAGTCTGGCATATTCACAAACTCCTAAATCTACAGCAGAGAAAACACTAATTTTATCAAAATGACAACAAGCAGCTCAGTAAGTGACACATCGCTGGAATAAGGATACTCTGACTCTATATTATGCTGCTCTCAGATGGGATGGCAAAAACTTGGTGACAGGTTTCCTTTAAGACAATTTATACCTTCTCAAGGTAGACTTGCGGCAGATAAGGGGGCACCATGGGTGGCATGTTGGCTCATTGGTTAGCACTGTAGCCTTTCAGTGCTGGGATCCTG